>SMDT01002775.1:0-387533 GCA_005392925.1 Aquilaria sinensis | reverse complement strand
TGTTAGGCATTAGGATCTATAGAGACAAATCTAGAAAATTGCTTGGCCTAAGTCAAAATACATACGTTGACAAGGTGCTAAAGAGGTTTAACATGCAAGATTCCAAGAAAGGATTCTTGCCCATGTCACATGGCATAACTCTTTCTAGATCTCAGTGTATTAGTACACCCAAGGAGAGAGAGCGCAGGAGTGAGATTCCATATGCCTCAGCAATTGGATCTATCAGGTATGCCATGATATGCACTCATCCTGATGTCTAGTATGCCTTGAGCATGATGAGCAGGTACCAATCAAACCCTGATGAGAGTCACTAGACAACTGTTAAGAACATCTGTAAGTACTTACGAAGGACTAAGGATGCATTCTTGGTCTTTGGAGGTGAAGATGAGCTCGTTGTAAGAGGTTACGCTGATGTTAGTTTCCAATTTGATAAGGATGATTTTAGATCACAATCTGGTTATGTGTTATGTATTTGTGGTGGTGCTGTGAGCTGGAAGAGATCAAAACAAAAGACAGTAGCTAACTCTATAAGAAAATCTAAGTACATTGCCACCTCTGATGCTACGAAAGAGGTAGTTTGGATCAAGAAGTTCATCACTGAACTTGGAGTGGTTCCAAGCGTTTCCAACCCGATAGAGCTTTATTGTGACAATAATGGAGCAATCGCTGAGGTTAAGGAACATCAATCTCACCAGTGATCCAAACACATACTCCAATGCTATCATCTCATCTGGGAGATCATTGAGAGGGGTGATGTGAGGATATGCAGGACTTCAATAGCTGACAAAGCCCCTTACGCAGTAGAGCATTATAGCCATTCTAGGTCCATCGGTATTAGATACATGGATGATTGGCTTTAGTGCAAGTGGGAGATTGTTAGTGTTGTGCCCAAAAGCGAATCATGAGATAATTGTATTTTTGCACATTGAGTCATGATTTTTTATTAAGGCATTAATCTAGCAATTATGTTTGTTGTTTTGTTTCTGCGTAATGTAATAAACATAATTATAACCCTAGAATAATAATATTCTTAAATTTCTCTGGTCTAGTATTATCATGGAGTAGGTTACAATAATACATAACGACTAACATATGTGGAGACTAATATGAGATATGTAGCCTACATATGGGTACAAGTTGGAGAACTTGTGTACTGGACCGAATCACCATGAGAAGACTACATAGATTGTTATATGAGTGTCATAAGTGATTCTCATAGTGATCATGGTATATGTAGTCTTTTGACCTAAGGTCATCAAGGTTCCCTCCATGTGAGTCACATACTTTGATACTTCCCTTTGTTGCTCGTAACTGAGTGAACTTGAAGGAGGTCATTGGGTATGTCACATATCATGCGGAGGGTTTTTTATGATCAAGATGGGTTTGTCCCTCCTATGTAACGAGAGTGATATCTTTGGGCCCCTTGATAGAGTAAGACTTAGAAAATGCATGGCCATGCTCGGATGAGTTGCTATACGATATCAATATTATCAGTTTAAGTTAGCCTACTCGGTAATCAAGAAAACAAAGATTGGGATATATGAGAGTGACACATTCCATGTCTCGTGCTTAGTCTTGATATCTTGGACAAAAGGACAATGGCATATATGGTAAATGATTGTAAAGGTTTAGTCGAATCATCGACAATCTTGTCACTTGGGTAGCAATGATGTGTTGTAAGAGACTGCTCATTACTTATGATCATAAATGTGATTTATGATCATTGCCAACATGGTAAGAGCCTATTGGGTCACACACATAAAGCTTATGTAGATTATTAGAGTGCATGGGCTAATTATTTGGGTTATAGTTTCATGATAATTTTGTGTTAATAATTGGCCCAAAAGTTGAGCGATTATTAAGCCCTAAATTGAAGCCCAACTAGATTAGGGCTTTGAAACCCAATAGACCTGGAAGTTGAGTCTCACTATTAAATACAACATATAGTGAGAAATTCGCATCCTTGCCTAGCCTCCAAAAAGAGACAGCCGTACTCTTCTCTTGCTATTCCTTGGAGGATGCAACCTAGCACTATGAGCACAAGAGAAATGTATTTGCCGGGATGTGGTGGATGCGTGGTGATCCCGAGAGACTTGAGTGGATACCATAGAGAGGTTGAATATGTCAACTATTCTGGTTTTGTGATTCAACTCTACAATTGGATGAAAGATCTCAACCGAAATTAGGTATGAAAATTTTTGAACACCTAGTTTACCTCGTTTCACTTGATTCCTGAACGGTTTTGGTTCAATTCTGCTGTGCTTGGTTGGCTCCCAAAACCTTACAAAACCACCCCAAGTGAAGTCCCCAAGGTCTCTACGATTGCATTGGGGTTGAAGGGGGTGGATAAAAACATAGCCTCACGTGAATTATCTAAACCTTCGACAGAATGGTCTATACCTATGGTTTGGTCTTCTGGGGGAGGAAGGAGTGAGCCCTCTTTCATTTTCTTTGTCTTTAATGACCCTGAAAGGTTGCCTAGCCGGTCCTTTCTTCCTTTTGGGGGCCTTCTTCTTTTGCTCCCCTTTCTCGGCTTGGCCGAGAAACAGGCTATTGTAGAAAGGTACTAATTTGTCACCCATCTTTGCAAAAAGGAAAATATTAGTGTAAGTGACAAAAAATCCAAAAAGACATAATGGAAAAAAAAACTTATTCACTACAAGAGCCGAATAAGAGAGTCCGCCCCGAAGAAGTATGACCAGCTACGAATTATTCCCGTCCACTGATGGTCCTGGCATGTTCTTGTCAATAATATGTTTGTGAATGACCCTGAGCTCCCAAAGAACCACTTTGTTCATGAAGTTCCATCTGATTGAAAAAGGGTACAGTGGATGAGAAGGAGCCTAGTCTGACCTATCAACCACCGCCTGGATACAGTTGTTGAACTCCTCGAATTGAGACTTTAATTCCAGGGTGAACAACTTCAACAAATCCATCATGTTGATGTCAAGGGTCCCTGAAGCCCACTTCATAGGCATGTCCTTCCATTTCTTGTCCACCTTCATGAAGAAGTACTTCTTTTGCCACCTTTGCCAATTGTCCCTTGTGCCAAAGATGAAAGTAAATTTCTTGCTCCTGCATCCCCGAGGGAGCAAGAAGTAAAAAGCACCCTTCAAGACAGGATGAAGCTTGTAGTATTGCATGAAAAAGATAAAGTGGGGGTCTATTTTGAAGACCCCACACATGCAGAGAAAGGCACTGAAGTAAGAATAGGAGTTCAGGGGTAGCTGGTTAATGACTATGCCATGAAATTGGCAAAAGTCACTCACCATCTTTGGTAGTAGATACTAAAGACCTGCCTTCAACTGTGCTCTGAAGACAGTAGCCTCATTATGCCGTGGAAGGTAGCTTGGTCCACCAGGACCAGGAAGCTTAGTCATGGCATAAGAAGGAAAGAAGAATTTTGCTGACCACTTCTTCAACTTTTCCGAAGTGGTGTAGCTCAAATGAGAGTTGAGTGGAGCCCAACTCTCAGGAATGGGCCAGACTTTGGCTTGTGAGGAACACATGTTCAGAACAGCAGAACCCTAACCTTGGGAATAATGGGTTTCAGGAGCCAAACAGTGCAACGGAATTTAACCGAAACCCTCCAGGATCCAAGTGAAACAGGGTAAACCGGGTGTTCGAAAATTTTCATACCTAATTCTCGGTTGAGATCTCTCACTCAACTGTAGAGTCAAATCACAAAACCTAAACAGTTGACGTGTTCAGGCTCTCTATGGTATCCACACGAGCCTCTCGGGATCACCACGCTTCCACCATGTCTCGGTAGATGTGTTTCTCTTGCGTTCGCAGTGCTAGCTTGCGTCCTCCAAGGAATTGCAAGAGAAGAGTGTGGCTGTCATTTTTGGAGGCTAGGGCAAGGAGACCTACGAATTTCTCACTTAAAAGTTATATTTATAGTGAGACTCAACTTCCAGGCCTAATGGGTTTCAAAGCCCTAATCTAATTAGGATTTAATTTCGGGCTTAATAATGGCTCAACTTTGGGCCCATTATTAATTCAAAATTAAAGTGAAACCATAACCCAAATAATTAGCCCATGCACTCTAATGATCCAAATAGCTCTATGTGTGCGACCCAATAGGCTCTTGCCATGTTGGCAATGATCATAAATCACATTTATGATCATAAGCAATGAGCGGTGTCTAGCAACACATCATTGCTACCCAAGTGACAAGATTGTCAGTGATTCGACTAAACCTTTATGATCATCACCGATATATGCCATTGTCCCTTTGTCCAAGATATCAAGACTAAGCATGAGACATGGAATGTGTCACTCTCGTATAGCCCAATCTTTGGTTTCTTGATTACCGAGTAGACCAACTTAAACTGATGACATTGATATCGTATATCAACTCATCCGAGCATGGCCATGCATTTTTCTAAGTCTCACTCTATCAAGGGGCCCGAAGATATCACTCCCGTTACATAGGAGGGACAAATCCCATCTTGATCATACAAATCCCTCCGCATGATATGTGACATACCCAATGACCTCCTTCAAGTTCACTCAGTTACGAGCAACAAAGGAAAGTATCAAAGTATGTGACTCACATGTAGGGAACCTTGATGATCTTAGGTCGAAGGACTACATATACCATGATCACTATGAGAATCACTTATGACACTCATATAACGAACCATGTAGTGTTCTCATGGTGGGTCGGTCGAGTACACAAGTTCTCCAACTTGTACCCATATGTAGACTACATATCTCATATTAGTCTCCACATATGCTAGTCTTTATGTATTATTGCAACCCGCTCCACAATAATACTAGACCAGGGATGTTTAAGAATATCATTATTCTAGGGTTACGATTATGTTTGTTAAGTTACGTAGAAACAAAACAACAAACATAATTGTTGGATTGATGCCTTAATAAAATATCATGACTCAATGTGCAAAAATACAATCATCTCATGATTGGCTTTTGGGCACAACACTAACAATCTCCCACTTGCACTAAAGCCAATCATCCATGTATCTAATACCGATGGACCTAGAATGGCTATCATGCTTTTGCTGCGTAAGGGGCTTTGTCAGCGGATCAGCAATGTTGCTATCTGTCGAAGTCCTGCATATCCTTACATCACCCCTCTCGATGATCTCCCTGATGAGATGATAGCGTCGGAGTATGTGTTTGGATCGCTGGTGAGATCGAGGTTCCTTAGCCTGTGCGATTGCTCCATTGTTGTCACAATAGAGCTCTATCGGGTCGGCAATGCTTGGAACCACTCCAAGTTCAGTGATGAACTTCTTGATCCAAACTGCCTCCTTCACAGCATCAGAGGCGGCAATGTACTCAGATTCTGTTGTAGAGTCAGCTACTGTCTCTTGCTTTGAACTCTTCCAGCTCACAGCACCACCACCAATACAAAACACATAACCAGATTGCGATCTAAAATCATCCTTATCGGATTGGAAGCTTGCATCGGTGTAACCCCTTACAACGAGCTCATCTTCACCTCCAAAGACCAAGAATGCATCCTTAGTCCTTCGTAAGTACTTAAGGATGTTCTTAACAGCTGTCCAGTGACTCTCACCAGGGTTCGATTGGTACCTACTCGTCATGCTCAAAGCATATGAGACATCGGGACGAGTACATATCATGGCATACATGATAGATCCAATTGCTGAGGCATATGGAATCTTACTCATGCGCTCTCTCTCCTCGGGTGTACTCGGACACTGAGATCTAGAAAGAGTGATACCATGTGACATGGGCAAGAATCCTTTCTTGGAATCTTGCATGCTAAACCTCTTTAGCACCTTGTCAATATATGTACTTTGACTTAGGCCAAGAAGCTTTCTAGATCTATCTCTATAGATCCTGATGCCTAACACATAGGCTGCTTCACCCAAGTCCTTCATAGAGAAACATTTCCCCAGCCAAGTCTTCACAGACTGTAGCTCAGGAATGTCATTCCCGATGAGTAGTATGTCATCTACATACAACACCAAGAAGACAATAGCGCTCCCACTAACCTTCTTGTAGACACAAGGTTCATCTTCATTTTTGATAAAACCAAACTCTTTGATTGCTTCATCAAAATGAAGATTCCAACTTCGAGAAGCTTGCTTCAGTCCATAAATGGACCTTTGCAACTTGCACACTTTATTGGCATTCTCAGGAGTGACAAAACCCTCAGGTTGTGTCATGTACACATCCTCAAGTAGCTTTCCATTTAGGAATGCAGTTTTGACATCCATTTGCCATATCTCATAATCATAGTGTGCAGCAATAGCGAACAAAATTCGGATGGATTTAAGCATAGCAACTGGTGAAAAAGTTTCATCATAGTCAATACCATGAATTTGCTTGAAACCTTTTGCAACCAATCGTCCCTTAAAGGTAATCACATTACCATCCATGTCAGTTTTCTTCTTGAAAACCCATTTGCACCCTATGGGTTTTACCCCTTCAGGTGGGTCAACCAAAGTCCATACTTGGTTTTCATACATGGATTCCATCTCGGATTTCATGGCCACTAGCCACTTCTCAGAGTCAGGCCCTGACATAGCTTGTTGGTAGGTTGTGGGCTCATCCTGATCCATGAGCATCACATCACCAGTGTGAGTCACGAGAAATCCATATCTCTCAGGCTCACGCCGAATCCTACCAGACCTACGTGGGCTCTGTGCTACAGGAACAGACTCTTGAACCACAACATCTTGTGGTGTCTGTTCAGGTTCCATTTCAGGTTCGATGTCTCCTTGTTGTTCTTGAATTTCTTCAAGTTCTACTTTCCTCCCACTAGTTCCTTTAGAGATAAACTCTTTCTCTAAAAAGACACCAGTTCGAGCAACAAACACTTTTTGCTCAGAAGGATTGTAGAAATAGTAACCCTTTGTTTCTTTGGGATACCCAACAAAAAGGCATTTTTAAGATTTGGGCCCTAGTTTGTCAGAGGATTGACGTTTCACATAAGCGTCACAGCCCCAAATCTTCATAAAAGACAAATTGGGATGCCTCCCACTCCATATCTCATATGGTGTCTTTTGAACCGATTTAGATGGAACTCGGTTTAGTGTAAAAGCGGCTGTCTCTAGAGCATGTCCCCAAAAGGAGTTTGGAAGGTCAGCTTGACTCATCATAGAGCGAACCATGTCTAACAGAGTTCGATTTCTCCTTTCAGATACACCATTCCATTGAGGTGTACCTGGTGGAGTGAGTTGTGATACTATACCACACTCCTTCAGATAGTCAAGGAATTCTCGATCCAAGTACTCTCCACCTCGATCTGATCGAAGCACTTTGATACTCTTCTCGAGTTGATTCTCTACTTCATTCTTGAATTCTTTGAACTTTTCAAAGGATTCTGACTTGTGTCTCATAAGATACACATAGCCATATCTGCTAAAGTCATCAGTGAAAGTAATGAAGTATTGGAAACCTCCTCTAGCTTGTGTAGACATAGGGCCACATACATCACTATGTATGAGTCCTAGTAAGTCATTAGCCCTTTCACTTTGCCCTGTGAATGGGGCTTTGGTCATCTTGCCCAACAAACATGACTCACATGTCTCATATGATTCAAAATCAAATGAGTCCAAGAGTCCATCCTTATGGAGCTTGGATATGCGGGTCTCATTTATATGGCCCAAGCGACAGTGCCAGAGATAGGTCGGGTTCGAATCATTTAATCTGACCTTCTTGGTATTCACATTATAGATTGGATCTTCGAGGTCTAGAACATACAACCCATTGCTAAGTTGAGCACTACCATAAAAGATTTCATTCAAATAAATAGAACAACATTTGTCCTTTATTATAAATGAAAAACCTTTCTTGTCCAAACAAGAAACAGAAATCAAATTTCTACTAATAGTAGGCACAAAGTAGCAGTTGTCTAATTCTAAAACTAATCCACTAGGTAAAGTGAGAACATAAGTCCCTACGGCTAAGGCAGCAACCCTTGCTCCATTTCCAACACGTAGGTCCACTTCACCTCGGGCCAATCTTCTACTTCTACTTAGATCCTGCACATTTGCACAAATGTGAGATCCACATCCAGTATCCAATACCCAAGATGAGGAAGTAGAAAAGTTAGCCTCTATAACAAAAATACCTGAAGTGGAAGTCTTACTTCCCTTTTCCTTAGCAAGTTCTTCAAGATAGAGCTTGCAATTGCGCTTCCAGTGTCCAGGTTGCTTACAATGGAAGCACTCCCCTTCCTTTGCCACACCACCCTTTGGTTTCAGTGCAGCTGAAGAAGAACTAGCATTGGACTTTCCATTAGCTTTATCCTTCTTCTTGTTGGCTTTTCCCTTTCCCTTGCCCTTTTGAACCATCAAAATGGGCTTAGCCTTCTTAAGGTTTTGCTCAGCAGTTCTCAACATGTTGAGCAATTCAGGGAGGGACTTGTCAAGGTCATTCATGTTATAGTTCATGACAAACTGACTGTAGCTTTCAGGCAACGATTGCAAGACTACATCAATAGCCAACTCTTTCTGAAGAGCAAATCCCAAATTCTCAAGATTCTCAATGTACCCAATCATCTTGAGCACATGAGGACCCACGGGACTTCCCTCAGACATCTTGCACTGAAACAATGCCTTAGAGGTCTCAAACCTCTCATGCCTAGCTTGCTCTTGGAAAAGCATTTTGAGATGTTCGATCATATCGAACGCCCCCATGTTCTCATGTTGCTTCTGAAGCTCAGATTCCATGGTAATAAGCATGAGGCATGCAACATCCAAAGCATCATCAGAATGCCTCTTGTGAGCATCCCTTTCAGCTCTTGGAGCAGTGGCAGCAGGCTCATTCGGAATGGGCTGCTCTAGGACATAAGCCTTTCTCTCTTGTTTGAGGACTATCCTCAAGTTTCGGTACCATTTGAGAAAGTTGGTCCCATTCAGTTTTTCCTTCTCAAGGATCGATCGCAACGAAAGTGTCGATGTGTTTTGTGCCATGGTTATCTACAACAGTAAATATGCAGTGTAAGAGTCATGTATTTTAATTCATTTAATAAGGACTTTTATTAAACGATACTCCCACTATTTTCCTCAAAATAATAACCCTCGATATTATTTCGGAACACCTCGGCGCTAAGGTATTCTAGTGGGCCAAGATCCATATTTGACCACAACCTGAGTCAGCTTTGGCTTTTCTCTCAAGTTACAGCTATTTAGGTAGGCAACTCCTTGCCAATTGCATCTTATGCAACTCTTGGATAGTTGGGTGAACAACACTTGTCCAAGCTCATCTCATGAGCTTAAGCCCAACTCTATGCCTCTAAGTCCCTAATCCTATTAGGATGACTTAGTTAAGTCAGACCCAAAGTTAGCAATTTGGATATCACTATTATCCCATCGCGCCTTACCAAGATGAACATAGGTGCTTTGCTTTGGCAAACCCACCTAATGTTGATCAAAGTCTTGACGAGTGCCAACATTTGGAAGGCATCACATTTATGACTTAATATTTGTTTGAGGGATTTTTTTCCGTTTGATCTCACCAATTTGTTATCTTCGGTTGTCTTATACATGCATCACATACAAATATAAAACATGCATCTCATGCGTTCAAGAAAGTAAACGTGACATGGTTATAGCCCAAACTATGCGATATTCTCAAGCCAATGAGAATATCATAAAAGCCTAAGAAAAGAAAAGAGTCTTCACAAGCTCCTTCTCTTCCTTTCTTGGTTGCCCTTTTGTTGTCATCTCCTTGGACATGCCTCCTTGGATGATCCTTAGACATACAACCTTGGATGATCCCATAATGCACCATTACATCAATAATAGAAACCTCGAGTTACATTCGAGGGGAGTAAGGTGAGAAGAGAATGTACAATGAGAGTGATAAGAAAAGGCACGACTCGCAGGCCGTATTTACAAGTACAACCAATCAAGGGCTATAACCATGCACCATGCTTCAAACACCAATCAGCATATCATGTCAAATCTCATTCAACAAAGATGCATGCCAATTTTCGCGCGTTGATTAACCAGTTTTTATTTATGTGGCGCTTCGCATACGGCGGTCCCGCTGGCCGGTCAGCGGGCGGTGGTTCCACTGATCGGTCAGCAAGAGATGGGGTTAAGGGGAGCCGCCCTTGCGGGGGGCGTGGGGGGCAGCGCCCCCCGGCACAAAAAATTGTCTTATAATTGCTTAGCCCGAAATCTTCTATTTCGAGCAAGTAGGCACCCGAGACTCCTCTATTCGAGCCACCAAAATACCTTACTTTCGGTGCCCGAATAGGCCGAATCCGAACCAAGCTAGGGTTTTTGCAACTATTGCAAGAATCCTAATCCATATAGGTATCTCATACCATTCAATTTCGGGTTAATCTCATTAACCAATTAGTGTCGTTTCTTCATATATCTCATATGTTCATTACGAATTCCAGTTTCATGCATCTTGAATCAATCTAATTAATCATGGCCGAAAAGCAACCGAACACATAGCATCATGCGATTCAACACTCAATCCCGATTTAGGGTTTCACCAGTAGCTCTGATACCACTGATGGGTTTCGGGAGCCAAACAGCGCAGTGGAATTTAACCGAAACCCTCTAGGATCCAAGTGAAACGGGGTAAACCGGGTGTTCGAAAATTTTCATACCTAATTTTCGGTTGAGATCTCTCACTCAACTGTAGAGTTGAATCACAAAACCTGAACAGTTGACGTGTTCAGGCTCTCTATGGTATCCACACGAGCCTCTCGGGATCACCACGCTTCCACCACGTCCGACAGATGTGTTTCTCTTGCGCTCGCAGTGCTAGCTTGCGTCCTCCAAGGAATTGCAAGAGAAGAGTGTGGCTGTCCTTTTTGGAGGCTAGGGCAAGGAGACCTGCGAATTTCTCACTTAAAAGTTGTATTTATAGTGAGACTCAACTTCCAGGCCTAATGGGTTTCAAAGCCCTAATCCAATTAGGATTTAATTTCGGGCTTAATAATGGCTCAACTCTTGGGCCCATTATTAATACAAAATTAAAGTGAAACCATAACCCAAATAATTAGCCCATGCACTCTAATGATCCAAATAGCTCTATGTGTGCGACCCAATAGGCTCTTGCCATGTTGGCAATGATCATAAATCACATTTATGATCATAAGCAATGAGCGGTGTCTAGCAACACATCATTGCTACCCAAGTGACAAGATTGTCGGTGAATCGACTAAACCTTTATGATCATCACCGATATATGCCATTGTCCCTTTGTCCAAGATATCAAGACTAAGCACGAGACATGGAATGTGTCACTCTCGTATAGCCCAATCTTTGGTTTCTTGATTACCGAGTAGACCAACTTAAACTGATGACATTGATATCGTATATCAACTCATCCGAGCATGGCCATGCATTTTCTAAGTCTCACTCTATCAAGGGGCCCGAAGATATCACTCCCGTTACATAGGAGGGACAAATCCCATCTTGATCATACAAATCCCTCCGCATGATATGTGACATACCCAATGACCTCCTTCAAGTTCACTCAGTTACGAGCAACAAAGGAAAGTATCAAAGTATGTGACTCACATGTAGGGAACCTTGATGATCTTAGGTCGAAGGACTACATATACCATGATCACTATGAGAATCACTTATGACACTCATATAACGATCCATGTAGTGTTCTCATGGTGGGTCGGTCCAGTACACAAGTTCTCCAACTTGTACCCATATGTAGACTACATATCTCATATTAGTCTCCACATATGCTAGTCGTTATGTATTATTGCAACCTGCTCCACAATAATACTAGACCAGGGATGTTTAAGAATATCACTATTCTAGGGTTACAATTATGTTTGTTAAGTTACGCAGAAACAAAACAACAAACATAATTGTTGGATTAAAGCCTTAATAAAATATCATGACTCAATGTGCAAAAATACAATCATCTCATGATTGGCTTTTGGGCACAACACTAACAAGGAATGCTGTAAAAAAGAAAAACCAACTTCAGAAGGCACTAACCTATTGCTGCACTCTAGCAGTTGTAACCCAAATGTAGGTTGTCACAAGTAATAAAATATTGGGAGTCTGAGTGTCGAACCACAAGGAAGTGAATTAAGAAATGCAAATTACAAATTTTTTTATAAAGAAGGTTTTCGTGAAATGTGTGAACAAGTGTTGATTAAAAGTTCAAATTCAAATAAAATAGCTAAGGTTAGGGGATCCACTTTTAGTATATCAATTATGATTAATTTTAGCACATCTTACCACTCAATTGGTATCCACACATAAAGGAGGTCCCAATTGGGGAATTTAGTTAGCATTAGCTTTCATCGATCTTAAAACGCCAACACTTGCTAGTGGATTCAAGTATTCATCATGCCAACCTTTGTCCACAATAACTCAAGATTCCAATATAGCCGGCTTCTACAAAGGGAATCAAGCAGCTTTTGTACCAATGATTGACTCTGATGAATCAAGACTCCCATTTAACAAGAAGAGAAGTTAAATAGATTAAGAAAGAAAATACAGTTAACATTGTGATCCATTCAAATCAATCATAACCTTTATGTCAAAAGCTTCACCCTTTCACCTTAGCAAAAGGAAGATTAGTTAGTCATTATAAAAGTAAACAACATGTAGAAAGATGAAATAAAGATGGATTGAAAGATCAAAGAATGAACAAGAAGAAGAATAATAAGAAAACACTTGGACAGAGCTTCGGTATTGAAAATAAGAACAAAACTAAAGAAGAGAAGCTAAAGATGATATAAGAACATAAAAATGGCCTAAGAAATGGCATGCTTCACCCTCCCCCCAAGGGGCCTATATATAGAGTTTTGGGGGTGGGTGAAATGGTAAAATGGAATAGTGAAATATAGGTAAATAGAAATCAACAATGGCGGGCTACAAATTTTTTTTATTTTTGACCACCATACATATCAAATCAGCTCCTTAAAGCACAAGATTTGTAGATCTCTTCTTTAGCTTCGAATTGATACCTTGCTCATTCAAATTGGATATCTTTAGCTTAAGTTATGATTTTTTTACCAAAACTACTCTTTAGCACATGAAAGAATAAATGGTCTCATCTATAATCAGACTTTGGAAATGAAAATGATTAAACTAGCTCACGGAATGGAGCAGAGTTGAATATCTACCTGTTGGATTTTAGATGAATTTGGAATCACTCAGTTCTGAGGTTTACAAGTTCAGATATGATTTTTCTCGTGTAAGGTCGGCAAGTGATGATTTTATTTATGTAAAAAAAATAATTATTTAATATTAATGAATAGTGAAAATGTGTATGAACAGTGAAATATGCATATGAATAGTAAGTCAGTGAATAGTGGTTGGTGAATAGTAATTGAGAAATAATGACTTGGTGAATAGTAACTCAGTGAATAGTAAAAAAGTGCGAATAGTAACCCATTGGAAAAAATGCTCAAATAAGAGAAATTAATTATACTCAAAGTGTATAATGATGATTTAAACCCTTAATAGCCATACACTTATGAGTATTCATCACACCCCCTAACCAGGTTCTTGCTAGTCCCTAGCAAGTAAAGCGATGTACTAAATGCATACTAAAGTTTCATCAATTATTTACTACTATCAATCTCTATATAATAGATCATAAATTATTGAAGTAATGAGTATCAAAATTAATGTTCTAAAAAAATGGCTCAAATTTCATAACGATTTATGCATTTCTCTACCACTCAAACAAGGGAAAAGTGTAAAAGATTATGAGTTACTGAGTGTAGTAAGTGTGTGACTGACTATCCGGAGTGTCTAAAAGATTTCAGTAAATCATACCAACATTTGCGACTTATCAGAACAAATCTAATTCAAAACCATCGCTTTGGTGGTCCTTCACACTATTACACCATAAAAGGTTATTTTTTTCTTTTTTCTTTTTTTTTTTGTTTAACTTTGGCTCAAGCCTTATTTGGAGAACCTTGGTAATAGGCAGCCATTTCCATTACCGAACATAGCTTGTTGTTTTTTTTTTTCATTTTCGAAGTCATTTCAACACTTCTTGGTGTTGTTTATGGTTTTGTTTCAAATCAAGCTAAGATATGGTTCATTAGAAGTCCCAACAGCCACATAGTTAGAGTGTTCTTTGAAATCTAAAAGACAATAAATATTTTCAGCGTGTGTAAAAATATCAGCAATTCATAACTTAAACATCCTAATCCCTTGTCAAAGTCAATAAAATTTGACTAAATCATTATGTCAAATAGGATTAAACATGTAAAATTTAATGTAGCTCATCACCTCAATAATTTCATCACCAAGCATAGAAATTTTCAAGATAGAAAATATAGATTACTAGTGAGTTTGTCATCTTGTACAGGTTCAAAAACCAACTAAAAAAAATGTTATGACTAGCATGCCTAATAGGATGCATCTCAAGAGTAAAATTACTCTTTACTCAGCCATCCTAAACTAAGGGTTTTGTCTAATAGTTTTAATATCAGCATGAGAAAAACTACCCTAAAAGAAGAAAAAAAATGTGTTAACTATCCCTTCCCCCAACCAGATTAAGACATTGTCCCTAATGTCAAAATATAGATAAGAAGAGAGAAGAAGAAATTACTTGAAATAGTAGTTATTGAAAGTGAAAAACCTAAAATAACTCAAACCAAAATAAAGAAAATGATGATAGTAAAACTAAAAGACAAGATAAACAGATCCACAAGTTTGATTGCTCTCTTCCACAGTGCTTCGTCACTTATTAAGGATTGAAAACCTGAAAAGAAAAAAGAATAACAAAAAAAAAATGACATTAATGTATAGTAGTTATGATTGTGGCTCACATTTTCCACTGGTTTTACGTCCAGTAACAACTTTAATGCCTTCTACGAGTCGGGGATATGCTTCCCATCCAGTTTTTGTACAAACTGGCAAACAGGGTCATTTAAAATCAGATTCCCAAGGCTTTAACGCTCTCATTCTCTATGAAAAATGCTTCATAAACCAAGAAGTTCACATTGCACTGATCCACAAGAATGTGTTTCAAGAGTCAATCAGATATCATCCAAAGAATCCTTACGCAAGCCATTCTTAATGAATTTTCTTTTATCTTCTCGATTATCAGACATCGTCCCCAAAGAATGACATTTAGTATCACAATTCCATCGACCACATTTGTGACAGACTCGTAACCTTTTTTCTCTTTGTTTTTTGGCATAAGAGCTTTTCCTAAGCTAGGCATGCGGGGCGTAAATGCATTTGAAATTTCACCAGCCAAACGGACCTTAGCTTCGATTAACCAACACACATCTGTAGGAATAGCTTTGTGCATCAAAACTTTGAATCTTTCACATTTAGCTTGATAAATATTTTTAAGAACATTTATTAGGAGAGAGGGAAAGTATTTTCACAAAGCGGAAAGAACAGAATCCATTTTTGAGAAAAAGTTGAGAGAGGAGAGAAAGAAATCAGTTATTATGGGAAACTGAGAGAACCGACTTAAGAGCCACAATGTACCGTATCCGCTACTTAACCGGGAAAAGATGGATCCTAATTTTTGACAATTTTTAAAGGCTTTGCAGAATGCATGTGCGTTTTCAAACAAAGAAGGCCAGTAAAATTCAGTTTGCAAAATCTTTAAATTTGTTTTCTTTGACAAAAAAAATGCCCTTTGCATGTTTTAAATTGAGAAAATTCAATGACACTTTTTATCTCATCCTCAGGTATGCATCTCATAAATATCTAATCAAGACAGTATTTGAAAAGATAAAAGTCATCCTAATAAAAATGTTTCATCTCATGTAGAAATTTCTTCTTATCTTGGATACTCTATTGAGCTAGCATCCATCCTATCACAAAAAAAATGACAATATTAGCAAACCAGGGTACTGTGGTGACAGAAAATAGAAATTCATTAGGAAAACAATAATATATGGGTGCATCCTCAATTGTTGAATTCGTTGTCAGTCTTGACAAATAGTCAGTGACAACATTTTTTGAGCCATTCTTATCCTTGATCTCAATGTTGAATTCTTGGAGTAATTTTATCTAGTGTATCAGCCTTGATTTAGCATTTTTCTTTGAAATTAGGTACTTCAATTCTTTGGGTAAGAATTTCAACTTTGTTGTAGGGATTTTATTTTGCTCCTCAACTTTTGGCTTCCAACATGTGTTTCCTTCTACCTCTTCAATGTGGTTTTTCACAAAAGTGTCAATGATGCAAACTTCTTCACTTTCATCTTCCTTTTCTTAAGGTTGCTTAAGCAAGTTAAAAACATTTAACTCCAATGTCATATTCCCAAATGTTAGCTTCATCAATCCATTCCTGTAATTAATCAAAGTATTAGATGTTACTGAAAATGGACGTCCCAAAATAATAGGTATTGAATTTTTAATTTCCATTGGCAGTGTGTCCAAAAAAATAAAATCCACAGGATATATGAATTTATCAACTTGGACTAACACATCTTCAATGACTCCTCTAGGCACTTTCACTGATCTATCATCAAGCAAAAGAGTTACTTTGGTTGGTTTTAACTCACCCAAATTTAGTTTTTGGTAAACTGAATATAGAAGTAAGTTACACTAGCCCAAAGATCAAGTAATACTTGCTCAATTTCCTGTTCTCCAATGAAATATGAAATTGTTGGACAACCAGGTGTATTTCAAAGTAGTGTTATTTTGAATAACAAAACTTACCTGCTCGGCGAAGAAGACTTTCTTTTTCACATTCAGTTTTGTTTTAACAGTGCATAAATCCTTCAAAAAGTTAGCATAAGAAGGTACCTGTTTAATCGCATCCAACAAAGGGATATTGATCTTTACTTGCTTGAAGATATCAAGAATTTCAGGATTCTTATTCACATTCTTAGGAACAGTTAACATCTAAGGAAATGGAGGTGCTGGTGGAGATTCAATTTGTTCTTTTCTTGGTATAGGTTCAACCCATTCTTTACTCTTAGAAGTTAACTCATTGCCAGCTTCGCAAGGATTAGGAATGGATTTTTTAATAGCCTTGCTACTGTAGAGTGTAATGATTGATTTCACTTGATCCATGGTTTGACCTTTGGGATTTGGTTGTGGTTGAAAAGGAAACTATCCTTTCTCCTGAATGTTGAGTGCAATTGCAAGAGTATATTTCAAATCAATCAAGTTTTGACTTGTTTGAGCATTGATGGACTCTTGCTTCTCAATGAATGAATGCAATGTTGATTCAAGATTTTTCCTAAAAAGAGGGACATAATGTACCCTTAAGATTGTTAAAAATTTTGTTGGGTGTGCAATGGTGGCTGTGAAGGTTGAGCATGATTTTCATTTCTCCAACTGAAATTTGGATGATTCCTCCATCCAGGATTGTAAGTTTGTGAGTATGGATTTTGGGTTGGCTTCTTAAAGTTGTTCAATGCATTGACTTGTTCATGGAGACATTCTTTGAAAGAGAGCAAGGTTGGGCAATTGCTAGTGGGATGGTCATTGGTCTCACAAATGTGACAAACAATTTCTTCAATGGATTTTAAATGACCAGTTTTCTTCATTTCTAATGACTCGACCTTTCTAGCTACGGATGCAAATTTTACTTGAAGGTCATTATCTTCCTTAAGATGATATATGCCTCCATTAGATCCAACGGATTGAGTCTTACTTGAAGCCTCATAAGTACCAGTGATGTCCCAATTCTGTGCATTGTCTGCTAGCATGTCTAGATAATTCATTACTTCATCAGGATCTTTATCCTCAAATGTTCTATTACACATCATTTCTATCTTGTCTTTCCCTAGATGTCAAACTTTCGTAAAAATGTAAGACTAATCTCCAAGTTTTAAAACCATGGTGTGGGCACGTGTTAAGTAAATCTTTATATCTATCCCAACATTGATAAAAAGTGTCACCTGTTTTTTGTGTAAAAGTGGTGATTTGCCTTTTGAAAGAATTTGTTTTGTGGGCAGGAATTTTTTTTTCAAAAATTATTGTTGCATTCCATCCCATGAATTAATGGAGCCTAACCCAAGATTCTGTAGCCAAGTTTTAGCTTTATCTTTTAAAGAAAAAAGAAAAAGCTTAAGCTTGATGGCGTACATGCTACAGTTTAGGTTGTTATATATGTGACAGACTTTCTCAAATTCCCTCAAATGCAAGTAAGGATTTTTGGAATCAAAGCCATGAAAAGTTGGTAAAAGTTGAATAGTACCTGGCTTGAAGTTTAAGTTACATGCATCAGCAGGAAAAATTAAATATGATGGGGTACTATTTCTTATGGGGTTCATGTGTTCTCTAAGTGTCCTAGGTTGATCTTGGTCATTATGTAGAGAATGGTTGTCTTCTTTGTCATGAATGTGTTCAGCCATGTTTGAAGAAGATGAAAATTCTCTTACCAATCTACCACTTGATGTATGTAACCAAGCTTTCATGCATTAACAAAATAACAACATGAAAAAGTAATATCAATAATAGAAAAAGGTAGGAGGCTCAGCCTTCCATTTTATAAATAAAAGATATAGGAGGCATAGCCTTCCATTCAACAATAATAATAAAAAATAACACAAAATAAATAGAAAATAAAATGCAGGAGGCTTAGCCTTCCATTCAACAATAAAGCAAAACAAAGAAATATAAGATTAATAGAAATTAAGAGGTAGGAGGCTTAGCCTTCCATATGATGAACAAAAAAAATGAAACAAAATAAAAAAGAACAAAAAACAAATTGAACTTGTACTTTAATTTTACTTACCCGGCAGTGGTGCCAAAAACTTGCTACAATCTAGCAGTTGTAACCCAAGTGTTGGTTATTATAAGTAATAAAATATTAGAAGTTTGAGTGTCAAATCAAAGGGAAGTGAATTAAGAAATAAAAAGTAAAGATTTTTTTATAAAGAAGGTTTTCGTGAAAGGTGTGAACAATTGTTGATTAAAAATTCAAATTCAAATAAAATAGCTATGGTTAGGGGATCCACTTTTGGTATATCAGTTATGATTAATTTTAGCCTATCTTACCACTCAATTGGGATCCACACATAAAGGAGGTCCCAATTGGAGAATTTAGTTAGCATTAGCTTTTATTGATCTTAAAACGCCAACACTTACTAGTGGGTTCAAGTATTCATCATGCCAACCTTTGTCCACAATAACTCAAGATTCCAATATAGCTAGCTTAGCCACGTTCTACAGAGGGAATGAAACAGCTTTTGTGCCAATGATTGACTATGATGAATTAAGACTCCTACTTAACAAGAAGAGAAGTTAAATAGATTAAGAAAGAAAATACCGTTAACGTTGTGATCCATTCAAATCAATCATAACCTTTATACCAAAAGCTTCACCCTTTCACCTTAGCAAAAAGAAGATTAGTTAGCCATGATAAAAGTAAACAACACATAGAAAGATGAAATGAACATGGATTGAAAGATCAAAGAACGAACAAGAAGAAGAACAATAAGAAAACACTTGGACAGAGCTTCGGTATTCAAAACAAGAACAAAACTAAAGAAGAAAAGTTAAAGATGATACAAGAACAAAAAAATGGCCTAAGAAATGGCATGCTTCAGCATCCCCCAAGGTGCCTATTTATAGAGTTTTGGGGGTGGGTGAAATGGTAAAATGAAATAGTGAAATATAGGTAAATACAAATCAACAATGGCAGACTGCAACTTATTTTAATTTTTTGACCACCATACACATTGAGTCAGCTCTTCCTCAAAGAACGAGAATTGTAGATCTCTTTGTTGGCTTTGAATTGATAGCTTGCTCATTACATCTGTAGCTCAAGTTATGATTTTTCTACCGAAACTGCTCTTCAGCACATGAAAGAACGAATGGTTTCATCTATAATCAAATTTTGGTAGTAAAAACAATCAAACTAGCTTGCAAAATGAAGCAGAGTTGAAGATCTACATGTTGGTTTTCAGATGAATTTGGAATCACTCAGTTCCAGGATCTATAGCTCCAGATATGATTTTTCTCGTGAAAGGTCGCCAAGTAATGATTTTACCTATGTAAAAAAAATAATTATTTAATATTAATGAATAGTAAAAATGCGTACGAACAGTGAAATATGTGCATAAATAGTAAGTCGATGGATAGTAATTGGTGAATAGTAAAAAAGTATGAATTGTAACCTGGTGGAAAAAATGCTCAGAATAGAGAAATTAATCATACTTAAAGTATACAATGATGGTTTAAACCCTTAATAGCAATATACTTATGAGTGTTCATCACCTACTGAACAAAGGGAAATTGTTGTAAATGGTTGCCGGAAATTGCTCCGCCGCTAGGACACCATAACAAGAAAAAGAAAGTTGAGAAAGTAAGAGAGAGTTGAAGGCAGATGAGTAAGGAGACTTTGGGAAGGAGTGGCTTTATATAGCCCAAAGAAGGTAGGTGAAACGGCGCCATTATGACCTTCTACAGGCGAAGAGACATAACTGATGTAATGGATGCGAAGGATGGCTAATGACCTGGTGACATGTGTCACACAACACAACATAGGCCTACTAGGTTAGAAGATAGGATGATTCATTTGCAGAAGGTGAGAATAAAAACCCTAAGGTGAAAATAACTCCTTGCGTACCAAAGATGTAACCTCGCTAGAGTTGAGAATTTGGCTAGAGGTATAAAATAACTCTTTACGTGCTGAAGGTGTGACTTTGCCAAATATAAGAAATTGGCTTGAAGTAACATCCTCACTAATGGTTCAAATTCAGAAAATGGAACACAAAGAAAAGGTCCAAGAAAATGCCGAATGTTCAATCTTGGCAAAAGAAAGTGTCTTGGACCAAAAAGCTAGCTATGCCAAAGGGACAGCCTTGGCAAAACCCAAATGGCCTTCTCATTGGTAGACTTGTCACCACCCTTGGAAAGATAGATGACCAACCTTGGGAGAATTCTCTACACCACCCTTGGATATCTATACGATCGACTCTGAGAAACAGACTCGCTGCCATCCTCGGGAGTGTACATTACCAACCTCGGGAATGTAGGTCCATCACCCTTGATAGAAGAAATGTCTCCCGAAGATGGACTACTCATCCGAAGGGATTTTTCTAGTAGCCCTTGGGGGAATTCATTATCCAAAGGGATCTCAAATCCCTAAAGGGGTCTTAGGGAGAAATGACAAATACAGTTGGAAGATCTCTGATAGAAATCTCACACATGCCCTTACCCTCTAAGCATAACTGCCTATGTCCAGCTGTAGACACCCCCCTCCAAAGATGTGGACCAAATCTGGCTGAACATGTATCCTGATCTACTGATGCTAGGCATAACAGCCTCCTCCTCTTGGCCTATTGTAAATACTTGGGAAAGCCTCCCAGATAAAAAACAAGCGAGAGTTTCCTTCATTTTTTTATCTCTATTCTTAATAACTTCTCCCTTCACATACTGACTTGGGCGTCGAACATCCTTCCCCCGGAAACACACTTCAGGGAGCTCCTAACCCTTTTTTTTCAAGTACTGCAGTTACTACTTAGGCAAAGTTCTACCGGAGGTCCAATCAACATGTCTTACATCAAGGATATGCTAGAGCATCTCCTCTATCGGTGAAAAAGACAACTGTAGTTAGTAGCATGACCTAACCAACAAGCAAACCACAAACTAGAATCATAAAGATTCAAATAAACCATATACCTACCCGTGAGCTTAGCTAAAGGAGTGAGAATCTTTGATTCTCAGTAAGGGATCCTTCAACCTGCAAGAAAAATACCAAGGACACACATATATATGATATATGAAATCTACTACACGGGGTTGCAGTCTAAGGCCTAACATATGCACATACCTTCAAGTCCCTTGGAATCCCTCCTCTTCCTAGTTTTTTCATGAGCGTTACTTCATGCCTAGTGAGTTTTAGCACCTAACTTGCTCCTAGTAATCCTTAGCTTACCGATGTAGTAACTTTAACCATCCCGTGATTGTTGTGCAAGTGAACTAGTGGATGCACCTCACTTGAGTCTGAAGGAACTCACTATGTTACCACTCTGAGTATTTAAATACAGTGATTAATTTTAGTGAGCTCAAGCCCCAGGCAGTCCATGTCCTGTAGGCCAAGCAGAACATGTTCACTATGTTTACCCAAGTGGCCCTCTTGGACAATATGCAAAGATGTGTATATTGGTCCAACCATCACAATATGCAAAGATGTGTATATTGGTCCAACCATCACACACATATTCACATACAATTTCATCTAGAAGTAATGATGATAATGAAATTCTTTATTCCTGGACAATATGAAATTTGAGTAAAATCCCCAAGTGCATGTACAATCATATGCACACATGATGCTATTGGTGTGCATCTTTTTTTTCTTTTTCAAACTCCCACACTGTGTCCAACTCAAATTCTACCCATGCTCTCCAATGCCCTAAAGGTTCTAAACCCTTTAATACCCTTAAAATTTCATAGGGAAATAGGTTTGAGACATTAAATCCATCTAAGTTTACAATTATGGATCTTACACTTAACCGGGTACAAAAGACCATATGAACAGTACTCAGCAAAATCAGCCAATTTTGACAGCCCATAACTCCGGCTACAGAGAACCAAATCCAGTGATTCAAAACCCAAGTTATTCCCCTTGAAGCTTTCTAAGTGCGGTCAAAATTTCATAGCCAAATCCTTTACGTACAGAAAGTTATGGCTGCTGGAGTACAGGGTACCAAATTTTAGCCACTATTGACCATTATGCCCATACAAAATTTCATAATATTCATACACTTCATTTCCAGGTACAAAACCCAGTTGGTAGTGTCCATATATGTCCTACACACATGGGAAAACAATTCCCCTGAATTTAGAGTCCTTCTAACAATCATTCAGAAAAATGCCATCAAAACAGCCCATAAACACCATATGGACAGCATTGTATACACACTTCAAACCACACTCCATTGATCCATATATCCTTCTCACACTACACATACAACATACCCAGATAATTTACATGCATTGATGCACCACATACATGACAATAAATTAGTTAATACGTACACTAAGCTTCTTGGAGAACTTCAAAAGCACTAAGCACTCCAAAAACTTGAAGGGACCAGCTGCTGCGTAGGGCCGAAAGTACCATTACTAAAAGTAGCTAATGTGCTCCAAAAATCATAAAAATTTCCATTTAAAACTAAACATATGGAAGTTAATATGACTGAAATTTCACAGATAAATTCACACGATAGCTATTGTTTTGAATGCTCTCTTTCAGGTGCTCCTGAAATGGACAAAAAGCGGGTAAGTCTTTTTTAAGAAACTTAGTAAGGGCTTATCATTAGAAACTTGAATTTCTAGGAACATACCTGATGTCCAAAGACATAAAGACACAAAAAAAATCACAATACAAAAATATAGCCATCCGAACGCACAAACAAATAGAACACAATCAAATGCAATGCTGGCAGCAATACATCATTAGGGTTAGTCCATAAACAATCAAATAAACAATATGTAATCACTATGGCAGCCCTCCTCAAGCTAATGCTTGGTCTTAGGAGGTTAATTGGTCTTATTTAGCACTAACTTGGGCTCTAGAAACCCTTGTAAAAATTGCCATCTTAGTGCATGAAAAACAGTAAGGCTGGAACCTTGTTCATGCACTCCCCCTTAACCCATACTTGGTTCCTTGAGCTTTTTGCTCTCTTCCAAGCATGGTATTAGCTTCATGGATGCTTGATTATCATCTTAAGACAGTAAAAAACCATGAAACATGAAGATAAAACCCTTACCTAAGCTGTGAAAGCTGAAATCTTCCAGAGATACACAACAAACCCAAAATTTAGGGTTTTTCTTGTTCCTGGTGCATCCGATTGCCTTCCTTTTTGATTTCTTGAGAGCTTGAGCTGTGGTGTCAATGGAAGCCTATGGAGGAGCTAAGGAAGAAGGCTGTGGCTGGTTATGGCCGAAATGGCCAAGGAAAGGCAAGAAATCAAGATATTTTGCTTGATTTAATTAGTTTAACCTTAACCTTCACTTAGGTCACTATAAGTATGCCTTAAGCAAGGAATTTTTGGCTAATCTTTAGCCCACAATTTTTACCTTAGAACCTAGAAATAAAGGCTGGGATAATCCTAGAAATGGCCATCTTTGACTCTTGTCAAAAGTTATCCCATCCTTAAGTTATTTTTTGGAACAATAGCACACCTAGTTGTCCTAGGTTCTTGAATCGTACCTTTTGTTTCCTTTATGTAATTGAGCCTCCAAAAAATTGCTTCCATAGAATTCAAATCCTTCCAAATCTCTCTTTTAGAGTTGTACAATTGAGTACCCAAGTCTTGAAATCTTGCAATAAGACCCATAGATCACTTGTAAAACAAGCAATCCTTTAGGGCTTCCTATAGTACCAAGTAACCATTGTAATCTTTTAGGGAGGTGTACATTATTCACTTTACCCCTCACATTTCATTCACTATGGTGAAATTATGCTATATAATGGTTTATAACCATTATGCCTTTATACTGCAATTTTCCCATTTGTTGAGGTGGTAACATTTCTCCCCTCCTTAAAAATTTTAGTCCTCCAAAATTGCCCTTAGCTTGGGATACTCATCTGGATACCTTTCTAGAATTTCTTTCTCAGTTTCCCAGGTTGCCTCTCTTTCAGAATGGTTTGACCATTGTACTTTAACCATGGGAATCAGTTTGTTCCTTAGCCTTTTTGTATCCTTAGCTAGGATAGCTATAGGTTTCTCTTCATATGTTAGATTTGGTTTTAATTGTATGTCTTCCACTGCTATAGCATGCTTTGAATCTAGTAGACACTTCTTAAGCATGCTGACATGGAAAACATTATGAACACTTGACATACTTGATGGCAGAGCTATCCTATAAGCCACCTTGCCAATTCTATCCAATATCTCATAAGGACCAATGTACCTTGGAGCCAACTTACTTCTTTTCCTGAATCTGATAGTGCTTTTGGTTGGTGCTACTTTGAGCCACACTTTATCACCAACCTCAAACTCCAAGTCTCGTCTTCTTTTGTTCACATAAACAGTGGTCCTTTCATTGGCTACCCTTAACCTTTCTTGTATCTTCTTGATTTTATTTGTTGTTTCTTCAATGATCTCAGGACCCAACTCTAGCCTATCTGAGGCTTCCACCCAACAATGGGGTGTCATGCACCTTCTCCCATAAAGAGCTTCATAAGGTGCCATACCAATGGTGCTTTGATAACTATTGTTGTAAGAAAATTCCACCAAAGGTAAAAGTTGGTCCCAGCCTCCTTTGAAATCCAAGATACAACTTCTGAGCATGTCTTCAAGTATCTGAATCACCCTCTAGAAGGGCAGTCTGTCCATCTGTCTGAGGGTGGTATGCAGTGCTCAGGTGGATTTTGGTTCCTAGTGCTTTGTGAAATGTACTCCAAAATCTAGCTATAAACCTTGGATCTCTGTCTGACACTATGGAGTCTGGCACTCCATGCAACCTTACTATCTCCTTGATGTACATTTGTGCTAACTTTTCTAATGAGTCAATGATCTTCATTGGTAAGAAGTGGCCACATTTAGTTAGCCTATCCACAATGACCCATATTGTGTCATGCCTTAATCTGGTCATAGGTAGCCCAGTTAAGAAGTCCATAGTGATGTTACCCCACTTTCTCACTGGAATGGGTAAAGTTTGTAGCGTTCCTGCTGGCTTCTGATGCTCTACTTTTATCCTTTGGCATGTGGCACATCTGGAGACATATGTGGCTATGTCCTTCTTCATGTTTAGCCACTAGAATTGTGTTTTCAAGTCTTTGTACATCTTCTCACTTCCAGGATGGATATTTAGTTTACTAGTGTGAGCTTCCTCAAGTATCTCATTTCTGAGTTCTTGCTCACTAGGCACATATATTCTACCCTTGAAGTGCAATAATCCTTGCTTGTAGGTAAAGGATTCATACAAGGACCCTTTGTCTTCTCCTGAAATCTTCTTCAAATTTGGGTCTGCATCTTGTGTCTTCCTTATCTCCTCAATCCACCTAGACTGAATAGTTAACATATTCACTTATGCTCCTTCCCACTGTTGCCACTTATGGCAAAGGCATAGAAAACTATTCTCCTCATTGGCATCTGCCGAAGATCCACCTTTTAGCAACCCAGTGTATTTCCTACTCAAGGCATCTGCCACTAGATTGCCTTTGCCTTCCGTATACTCAATGCTACAGTCATAGTCTTTAATATACTCCAACCATCTTCTTTGCCTCATGTTCAACTCTTTCTGAGTGAACAAGTACTTTAGGCTTTTATGGTCAGTGTATATCACAAATGAGCTTCCTATTAGGTAATGCCTCCATTGCTTTAAGGAAAAGATCGCAGCAGCAAGCTCTAGGTCATGGGTAGGGTAATTTTGCTCATGGGGTCTCAATTGCCTTAACCCATAAGCAATCACATTCCTTTCTTGCATTAACACACATCCTAAACCAGATCTAGATGCATCTGTATAAATAATATAAGGCTTACTTGGATCTGGTAGGATTAACACTAAAGCTTGATTCAGCTTGCTCTTTAACTCCTGAAAGCTCTTTTCACATTTTTTAGTCCACTCAAACTTTTGACCATTCTTGGTTAGTTGAGTAAGAACTGAGGCAATCATAGAGAATTTTGATGCAAATCTCCTATAACAGCTTGCTAATCCTAGGAAGCTTCTAATTTCTTTTACAGTCTTAGGTCTTTCCCACTTTTGCACAGCCTTAACCTTTTCAGGGTCTGCTCTAAGGCCTTGTGCATCAATGATGTGTCCTAGGAAAGAAACTTCCTTTAACCAGAATTGGCACTTGGAAAATTTAGCATATAGCTGATTGTCTAACAGTGTGTTCAAGATAATTCTTAAGTGATGCTCATGTTCACTTTCATCCTTGGAATACACTAGGATGTCATCAATAAACACCACTACAAACTTGTCCAAGTATGGTCTGAACACACGGTTCATTAAGTCCATGAATGCAGCAGGGGCATTAGTCAAGCCGAAGGGCATAACTGTGTACTCATAATGTCCATATCTTGTTCTGAATGCTGTCTTAGGTATATCCTCCTCTTTTACCCTTAACTGAAAGTACCCAGATCTCAAATCAATCTTAGAGAATATCTTTGCTCCCTTAAGTTGATCAAATAGATCCTCAATCCTAGGGAGTGGATACTTATTCTTGATGGTCATAGCATTTAGCTTTCTATAGTCAATGCACAATCTTAAAGGTACATCCTTCTTTTTCACAAAGAGAACTGGAGCTCCCCACGGTGAAACACTTGGTCTTATGAACCCTTTTTCAAGTAGTTCATCAAGTTGTTTCTTAAGCTCTGTCATCTCTGTTATTGGCATTCTATAAGGTGGTATGGATACTGGTGTAGCTCCAGACTGCAGTTTAATCTCAAATTCAACCTCTCTTGGAGGAGGAATACCTGGCAAATCTTTAGGAAAGACTTGTGGATAGTCTTTCACTACAGGTATCCTACTAACTTCTTCCTCAATTTCAACATCATTCAATGCATAGTATTCATCTTCAGAAATCACAGGAATCTCATCTAACACTTCTAGTTTCATGCCATGCATTTCATACACTAATTCCTTAGAATTCACTAATGCATGCACTTCATTACTAGGCAATGTGATTTCTCTTTTAGCACAATCAATCTTTATACCATACATAGCCAACCAGTTCATACCCAAAACAATATCATATTGTGGAATATTCAACACTAGCAGATCAGTCATAATCTTAGTCTTTCCTACTTCTAGCTCACAGTCCTTAGCTAGTTCATTCGTGAAAAGACATTGACTACCTGCTGTTCTTATTAATGATATGTTAGGCATGAATTCAATAGGCAATTTCATAGATTCAGCTGACTTCCTAGCCACAATGGACACTGAGGCACCAGTATCAAACAATGCATTAACAGACATACCATTTAAATAAATGTTACCTCTAAGTGCCCCTTGTTGGGATGTCTCCCCTTTGTCAATATGAAATACTCTTCCAGCTCTCTGCACTTGTGGCCATGGTACTTCTAGAGCACCTCTTGGCTGAACATCTCTGACAGCGGGCATATTAGGCCTATTCTGGCCTTGCTCATCTTGCCCTCTTCTTTGGACCAAAGGGCAGTCTTTGATCCAGTGATCCAAAGCACCACATCTAAGACATGCTTGTGTCTCAAAGTAACATGGCTTCTTGCCATGGAATTTCTTGCATCGAGGACACCTTGGGCCTACAAACTTACTCTTGGCCTTGCCATCCATACGAGGTTTTCCAAACTTGGCAGTGTCGTTACCTTTCATTGGCTTCTACAATCTTCCAGCCTGGCAGGTCTCTCCCAGTCCACTAGGAAACCATTCACTTTCATACTCTTCCTGTTCCACCAGTAAAGCCTTCTGAATAGCATCATGATAGGTAATGGCATTGAAAGACCTAACAGCTTTCCTGATATCAGGTCTCAGACCTCTAACAAACCTCTTTGCTTTAAGTTCTTCCAACCCGTGGTATTGTGGTGCATACCTCACAAGTTGGTTGAACTTGTGTTCATATTCCAAAACATTGAGATTGTCCTGTTTCAGTGCATCAAACTCAGCCTATTTTAGGTATTTGATGGCATCACTTACATACTAGTCTTGGAACATCCTTGTAAATTCAAACCATGTCATCTCTAGCTCATGATCTGCTCTTCTGCCTCTTTGGGCAGCATACCTATCTCTAACACTTCTCCACCACATTTCTGCACTACCTACAAGATTGTAGGTAGCCAAAGATACTTTCTTTGTGGAGCTCAAATGCATCCTCTCGAACATCTTCTCAATGAATCTTAGCCACTCCTCAGCTTTCTCCGGTCCAGCTCTGCCATCAAATTGTGGAGGTCTTAGGCCTTGAAACCTCTCCAACAATCTGACATCATTAGAGCCCTCAAGATCTTCAACTCTGTGCCTCCTAGACCTATGTGATCCCTCAGACTCTTGATGCTCTCTAGGCCTCCTTCTTTCTCTTCTTTCACTAAGGTTCCTAGCTTCTGAGTGATTGGCCCTTGACACTTGGCCAACCTCAGACCTGATTCTTCTGCCTCTGGGATGTCTTCTATCCTCATCTTCCTCAAATTCTTCATCTTCATTTCTTTCAGAAGGAACATTCACTGGGTTGTTCCTAACAACCTCCTGGTTCTGCTCTTGTGGTAATGGTTGTGCTACTTGGACTGCTTGTTGTTGAGCTTGCAATAGCCTTACTAAGTTTTCATTTACTTGGGCTAGATTTCTTTGTAATTCGACCCACACTTGTGGTACATTCATTTCAGGTGCTGGGTTTTCCACTCCCTGCACAGATGGCTGCTCTTGGACACCCCTTCCATTTTTGTTGGCCTGTATCTGCTCAGTAGGAGGTCTTAGGGGTCCTTGATCCCCTCTCCTTGTGGCTACCATTTTCCTATTTCATGATCAATAAAAGAGCACAATATACATAGTACATTAGGTACTTAACACTAGCAGCTGACCCAACTAAGTTCTATGTATGTAACTATGTGCATGCATGATGGAACTATATGCAACTCCAATCCAAACCATGCTTTGATACCAACTTCTGTTAACACTTTGAGTATTTAAATACAATGATTAATTTTAGTTAGCTCAAGCCCCAGGCAGTCTATGTCCTTTAGGCCAAGCAGAACATGTTCACTATGTTTACCCAATTGGCCCTCTTGGACAATATGCAAAGATGTGTATATTGGTTCAACCATCACACACATATTCACATACAATTTCATCTAGAAGTAATGATGATAATGAAATTCTTTATTCCTGGCCAATATGAAATTTGAGTAAAATCCCCAAGTGCATGTACAATCATATGCACACATGATGCTATTGGTGCGCATCTTTTTTTTTTTTCAAACTCCCCCACTGTGTCCAACTCAAATTCTACCCATGCTCTCCAATGCCCTAAAGGTTTTAAACCCTTTAATACCCTTAAAAATTCATAAGGAAACAGGTTTGAGACGTTAAATCCATCTAAGTTTACAATTACGGATCTTACACTTAACCGGGTACAAAAGACCATATGAACAATACTCAGCAAAATCAGCCAATTTTGACAGCCCATAACTCCGGCTACAGGGCACCAAATCCAGTGATTCAAAACCCAAGTTATTCCCCTTGAAGCTTTCTAAGTGTGGTCAAAATTTCATAGCCAAATCCTTTATGTACAGAAAGTTATGGCTGCTGGAGTACAGGGTACCAAATTTTAGCCACTATTGACCATTATGCCCATACAAAATTTCATAATATTCATACACTTCATTTCCAGGTGCAAAACCCACTTGGTAGTGTCCATATATGTCTTACACACATGGGAAAACCATTCCCCTGAATTTAGAGTCCTTCTAACCATCATTCATAAAAATGCCATCAAAACAGCCCATAAACACCATATGGACAGCATTGTATACACACTTCAAACCACACTCCATTGATCCATATATCCTTCTCACACTACACATACAACATACCCAGATCATTTACATGCATTGATGCACCACATACATGACAATAACTTAGTTAATACGTACACTAAGCTTCTTGGAGAACTTCAAAAGCACTAAGCACTCCAGAAACTTGAAGGGACCAGCTGCTGCGTAAGGCAGAAAGTACCATTACTAAAAATAGCTAATGTGCTCCAAAAAATCATGAAAATTTCCAGTTTACAACTAAACATATGGGAGTTAATATACCTGAAATTTCACAGAGAAATTCACACGATAGCTATTATTTTGAATGCTCTCTTTCAGGTGCTCCTGAAATGGACAGAAAGGGGGTAAGTCTCTTTGAAGAAACTTAGTAAGGGCTTATCATTAGAAACTTGAATTCCCAGCAACATACCTGAAATCCAAAGACATAAAGACACAAAAACAAAGCACATATACAAAAATATAGCCATCCAAATGCACAAACAAACAGAACACAATCAAATGCAATGCTGGCAGCAATACATCATTAGGGTTAGTCCATAAACAATCAAATAAACAATATGTAATCACTATGGCAGCCCTCCTCAAGCTAATGCTTGGTCTTAGGAGGTTAATTGGTCTTAGTTAGTACTAACTTGGGCTCTAGAAACCCCTGTAAAAACTGCCATCTTAGTGCATGAAAAACAGTAAGGCTGGAACCTTGTTCATGCACTCCCCCTTAACCCATACTTGGTTCCTTGAGCTTTTTGCTCTCTTCCAAGCATGGTCTTAGCTTCATGGATGCTTGATTATCATCTTAAGACAGTAAAAAACCATGAAACATGAAGATAAAACCCTTACCTAAGCTGTGAAAGCTGAAATCTTCCAGAGATACACAACAAACCCAAAATTTAGGGTTTTTCTTGTTCCTGGTGCATCCGATTGCCTTCCTTTTTGATTTCTTGAGAGCTTGAGCTGTGGTGTCAATGGAAGCCTATGGAGGAGCTAAGGAAGAAGGCTGTGGCTGGTTATGGCCGAAATGGCCAAGGAAAGGCAAGAAATCAAGATATTTTGCTTGATTTAATTAGTTTAACCTTAACCTTCACTTAGGTCACTATAAGTATGCCTTAAGCAAGGACTTTTTGGCTAATCTTTAGCCCACATTTTTGACCTTAGAACCTGGAAATAAAGGCTGGGATAATCCTAGAAATGGCCATCTTTGACTCTTGTCAAAAGTTATCCCATCCTTAAGTTATTTTTGGGAACAATTGTACACCTAGTTGTCCTAGGTTCTTGAATCATAGCTTTTGTTTCCTTTATGTAATTGAGCCTCCAAAAAATTGCTTCCATACAATTCAAATCCTTCCAAATCTCTCTTTTAGAGTTGTACAATTGAGTACCCAAGTCTTGAAATCTTGCAATAAGACCCATAGATCACTTGTAAAACAAGCAATCCTTTAGGGCTTCCTATAGTACCAAGTAACCATTGTAATCTTTTAGGGAGGTGTACATTATTCACTTTACGCCTCACATTTCATTCACTATGGTGAAAATTATGCTATATAATGGTTTATAACCATTATGCCTTTATACTGTAATTTTCCCATTTGTTGAGGTGGTAACACACTAGGTGTACTAAGCTTGCACATAGTGCCTCAAGTCCTTAGACTTGCCTAGGTCAATTGTAAGCTAAGCTTCCACCTTAAAGTCTTGCTAAGAGTTCTCTAGGCTTTCACTTGTGCGTCATGTAACCTTGCCTAGGCTACAAGTGAACTAAACCTTCACTCAAGGCACATACTTATCAACCATTACTTGGTTCACCGTAGTGGAGTGGCATTGGCCATGGTTGGACTCATTTGCTAGGTTTTTTGGAACCCACCTAGGTGCACTAAGGTTTCCACATTGGAGCATTAAATCCAATGGCCTAACTACACTTCTGATGGTGCTAAACCTTGCACCCAACTAATGGTGCTCTATTGTGGCCAAACATCCCCTCACTTTCAACACAAATAAAGAAAAAATAAGGCAAATTCAAGCTTAAAAAATTCTTTGGAAATGATAGTACTCCCTTTTGTCTTTAAGTGGAATCTCAATTTGCCTCAATCGGACACCCGAGTGAAAAGTTGTGCCAAAAATACTATCGCATGTCAATGCTATTGAGTGCTGGCACCTAGACCCCATAACTGGCGCTGAGGCACCAGAAGCCAATTTTCCTTAGGTTCCAAATGGGGTCCTGGGTGTTGCAGTGACATGTGGGACCTTGGCCCTGGGCCCCTATGGCCTGAACCTTCTCCTACATGCTGAAGGCTCTTTGGGGGCTTCCAATGCTCCCAAAGGCCTTAGGAATGCCTCCACTTGTCTCAAACTTGCATGTACATATGCACTAGGCCACAATGCACCATTTGAACCAATCCTATGGTGTCTATGAACTCTACACAAGTCATTAAAACATCACTAGTCCACCATATTCATCGCCATCTACCAACTAACACCATTCAAAAAACTATTTGAATTATACAACAAGCAAGCTATGAACGGCATCAAATATGCATGAATCATAAATCTCTTAACTTAATTAACCTTGAATTGGCAACAATTAAGCACCACAAGCATCAAACTCCAAGTTCCAAGGATTCCACTAGGTTTCCTAGGTTCTAAGCAAAATGCAAGGCTTATGGTACCAAATTATCACAAACCCAACAAAACCCAGGCTTAATTAAGCTCAAGAAACAAGTAGAATTATGGATTGAAACCATACCTCATGCACAAAAGGGAGCCCAACCAAAAAATCACCCCAGCAAGCTTGAAAACCATAGAACAAGCATAAAACAAGCTATCCTCCTCATGGGTACCAAGTAATCATGGATTTAAAGTGAATTGAATAAGAAATGGAGAGGGGAAGAGAGAGTTGTGAATTTGAGTTGGAAGAATGGGGGAATAGTGCCAAAATACCCTTCCCCAACAAGTTTAAAAAGCCATAAAGCCCCTTCCCCTTAAACTTTTTTAAAACTTGCAAAAATACCCCACCTCCAAATAATAACTAAGGTGTTTAATCACTTAGTCAAAAAAACTAACTTGGGCTTTGAGCTTTTCTAAACACCATTTTTACTCTTGGGATTCATCCGACCTCTAAGGTGCAAAATGGCCATTTTGCCCCCGAGCAAACCTAATTCCATAAACCACTTGGAAATAACTAAACCTTGAGTGACTTACTTGAATTTGCTAATTCACATTGAATTAAGGTACTTAAGTTAAAAGTTTATGAATTTACCTTGCTCACTGAGCATTCCGCTAGAAGGGTCATAACATTCTCCCTACCTTGGAGAATTTGGTCTTTCAAATTCAATCTCCCCACCTTAAGACATTAACCAAGGATACGGTGCCAACATATCTCGATCAAACCTACAAAGTGATGTTGGTCACATAACAACCCAATTGGCGGCAAACTACCCAACTTGCTCAGCTAATACCCTCTAGGCACTTAAGTCGTGCCCTGTCTTGTATAGGTGCTATGGCCAATGTCATTCTTTGTGCTCACTCCCAATTGTAGTCTGATTATTGTTCACTATTATTGAGCACTATTCTCCCTACCCTAGCCTAATCTTACTCGGTCCAAGTTCCTTAATGTGATTTTTATTCTTGAGGACTATAGTATAGACTCTCCCTACCTTCAGCACACGGTACTGTTAAAGGACATCTGACTACTCTAAGCTGTCCTAACAAATCAAGTGATCATGAATCCTTGACACCAAACTCTATGTCCGAGTCCTCTAATGTAAAATAGCTTAACAAGCTTTTAAAAGCATGTCCACTACCCTTACACTGATAGGATCTTTCTAAAAGCTTGGCATCAACAAATTTCCTTCACTATCTCTTATGTGCCAAAACCAACTAGTGTAAGCTAACTTAACAAGTTAAACTTGTTTGTTAACATTCACATTGAAAATGTTCCACTCTAGGTTCGGCACCCATGCTCTTGTACCAAACCCCTTTGTACAAGCTAGCTTAACAAGTATGAAACTTGTCCATTAACTCTTACACAATTAGTTCCTTACTCTAGGTTTGGTACCTGACAGCTCCTAATGATCACTAGACTAAGTGTGCCACTAGTGTACTATGGGGGTCACCACATACACTGATAGGACCCTAAGGCATACCCTTCTCCAAGCTCTACCATACTCTAGGGCTCTTCCAAATGAGTGAACTACCAAGTGTTGAATGTTCGGGCCCACCTTAGAGTACGAGTCTCCAAATGCTCCCCTCGGATGGCCTCTATGCATCAGGCATACTAGTGCACTGGGCAGGGTACCCATACACCACCCGAGCATCATGATCCTACTTTTTTCACTACTCTAGAGCCTCTTGCACCCACATGCCTACAAGGGAAAAGTTCTTTGGCATGAGTGCCAAGACCTCTAAGTGGCTAGGAGCCCTTGGGCCCTATCCATGCCCCTTCGGCTCAGGCTACCTAGCACTCGGCGATTTAGCTACCGAGAGGCTACCCAAGTTGAAGGTCTTGACACTTTAGCTGCTCCACTCAGAGTATCCTAGGTGCTCAAAGCCTACACACACAGTTTCTTCACTTTCTTAAATATAAAGCCAAACATCTTACACATGCCAAATTAACTACTCGAGTGTGGCTTTAGTGCATTTACTTCTAAACCACCAAAGCTATCCCATATATAAAACATTTATGGGGTCCCTAATTGAGTTGAAAGGTACCACTAGATTTTGGGCTAACCTTGGTATCTTTGGCTTAGAAGTGGATTGCACACCTTGGTCCCTTTTACTAAGCTCTGACGTGCTCCCAGTTTTACTCAACTCCTTGACCACTTTCTAAGCTTCTCAGCTTCCAGCAGTATCAAGCACACCAACAATAATTGTTCCTCACTTAACTATGGTTTCAAAGAACCATCTCCACCTTCAATACTTAATTACCATACCAAGACTGCACTGTATTTTCCTTATATCGAAATGGTGGACTCATGGATTTTGCCACATCAACCCACTAACTTGGTGGAAGAACTAATTTCACCACCACTTCAATTAACTATCAGGAGTTGGTTAGCCATGCAAAATCTCTAGGGTGGCTCAACCACGGTAAATTTGCTTAGCACATTCGCTAGCTCTTTTCCAATCTCACAGATCGCAAGCCCTTCCTTTTGAAGGCTCTAGGGTCAAATGAAATGCTTTAACTTTGGGCTTTAACTAGCTTAACCAATATCCTCACTGACTAGGCTTCCAAACCTTGAGTTCTCTCTACTTTAGTAAACATAACAACTACCGGAGTCACAAAACATATACCTAAGTATAACTGTACCTATACTAGACTTGGCACTTTGATTACCAAGTATGAAACTTAACTAGGTAGGAGATTACATTTACTTTGTGGCTACTTGTGAGTCAAATCTCAACTAGTCATAGTAAACTCTCCCCCACGAGCGCTCCTCAGACACTACCTCTTAGGGTTGAGGCAAAACATCTTCTTTCTGGCAACACTTGACCATCTCTGACTTGATAGTTCAATGTTCCCCTAACTTACTGGTACTAACATAAAACATCAAGTGATCATCACAGCATCCTTGGTTCCACTTAGGACTTAGTCCTTTACCTACTTGGCCAGTTTCATAAGTTGAGTCTCTCTTCTTTCACAAGTCAATTCGGTCGCTCTGGACTCCACTTAACCTCGAGATGATGACCATCAGTCACCAACTATCCTTCAGTCCATGGCAGTTATTCCTATTGCTTGGGTCCTTTTATTACCTTTCAGAAGTCATGCCAAACCCTAGTAATAACTTTACTCCTATTGGCTCAAACCTAGGGTATACAGCTAATGGACGAACCTAGGGTATACAGCCTATCCATCCATTTACCCCCTGATGAGTTCCTTGCACCTTCCTTCCCTTGCATAGTTACCTCCTGCATTCAATGGTTAAAAATAAAAATTAAAACTTACCTACTTACCTTTGCAGCATCTGACTGAACTACTCCATTGCTTGGTTACTTTAAGGATCTCATCAATTCAACTAGCTAGTCATTCACCATTAAGTAGGCCGCTAAACTAACTCATGAGGGAAGCTAACCTATGGAACTCTGGAACATTTCCAACCTAAGCTATTTGGGCCTCCACTTATGTGGTTTCATGCACTAGCAAGTGGGTCTTAAGGTCCTAAGTATTAACCCAATACTTGGTTTATCATTACGTTCTTAACGCACTTAGGTTAGCCCTTAACCCTGCTCAAAATTACTACCCAACATGCCAAACAAGACAATGCCAGTGAATTGATGCTATAACTTAGCAATAGAGTAACTAGACTACTAGTGAAAGGTTAGAGACTTACCTCACACTAGCCATGCATTGCTCACATGTTCACTATGGCTACTATCACACTAGGCTAAGGGCTGCCTACTTCGACCACTTGTCTAATTGAAGCAAAACCTGAACTATTGCTCTGGTGCTCTAGGTCTACTCCTTGTGGCAATAGCTAATGGGGACAAACTTCTTAGGCTGGTCTTCACTTAACTAAACCCAAATATGCGACTAGTTTGATGACTACTCAGACCGTTGGCAACATTTCCTAGGTGCAAGGCTTAGAGCCATGTTGTAGTGTCCACACCCTGAATGGGGCCCTCTAGGAAGACTACAGAATTGAAGTTCCACCCTAGTTGTAGTTGGCTAGTTAATTAATTGTCTTATTTTAAAACCTTTCATGCATGTAGTTATTAATATAATATGCACTATGCATGCACTTGCTTTGAATTGAAGTAATTAACATAAAAACAAGGTAAAACATTGCATGCAATTTATTAAAACATACTTAAAACACAAGCCAAAGAATAAAATTTAAGTGTATTTACTACAAGTAATAACCATGCACGTGCATCATTACATCAGTAAAGACTATGCACATGCCAAAAAACAACTAAAATACTACTCGACCTAGAGAAATTAGAGGCTAAACTAGCATACATATGTATACTAAAAGACTACTACTGAGATCCATGGTCCACTTTGCTCGTCCTTATGCCACTAGCCTTTATAAGGCTGCAAGCCAACTATAATTAGCACAACACATAACTAGCAATAAACTAAAATCAATAACAATTCACTAGGTGGTTACCAGCATGAATGCACTAGCACAACAACCATTAATGGTTGTCGACTCCTTACAGATATAATCTACACAACAACATTAAAGGGAATGAGAATCTGAAGATTCCCAATAAGGGATTTGGATACTTGCACAGAAGCATTAAAACCTACAAACAAAAACCTGGTGAGACTCTTATTTAGTATATGAAATCTATTGTGGGCCCTATGTAGTTTAAGGCCTAATTTATTGACATATATTTGAGTCCTTTGGGACCCTACCTCTTCTTAGTTATCACATAGACATCATCTCATGCCTAGCGAGTTTTGGCCCCTAACTCGCTCCTAGCAAGCCTTGGCTTACTAATATCCTAGTGAGCTAAGCTCATTGAATATCCTTCCCTTTGTTGTTGTACAGGTGAACATGATGGATGCTCCATGCCTTGGTTTCGAGGAACTTACCAGGTGTACTAGGCTCCTGCATAGTGCCTCAAGCCCTTGGCTTGTCTAGGCCACTATGATACTAAGCCTCCACCTAATTAGGTGCACTAGGCTTCCACTTGGTGTCTTTAGCTAACAAGCTCGCCTAGACTACCATGGTACTAAGCCTTGCCCATTTACCCCACCAAGGATGCACTAAGGTTTCACTTGTGCCTCAAGTCACAACTTGGATAGGCCCCAAGTGCACTAAGCGTTCATCCATGATGCTCAATTATCCACCATCACTTGGTTCACCCTACTATGGTAAGTTTGCTATGGATGGACTCAACTTACTAGGTTCCATAGAACTCTTCATGTGCCCTATCACTGGTGTCTTAAGCTTAGAGCTGTCAACTAGACCACTAATGGTGCTAAACCCCCTTAAGCTTTTTTAATGGCCTTATTGTAGTGCTTTGACTCTTCCTAGATCACTTTCCTTCATGCTTTATTTGTACCCAAGAAAACTTGATCCACAAACTAGTGCTTTGAGGAGCTATAGGGGGTACTAAGGTACCAATTGTCACCTTCCAACCTAAGTCCCCTTAATCACTCATTAACCAGTCACTTTGAAGAAAATATAGAAAAACCTAGGCCAATTCAACCTTGAGTGAATGCACAAAAGTTGTAGATCTTTCTCTTAGCTTTACATGGAATGTTGAATCGCCTTAATCAAACACCTGAGGAAAAATTTATGGTGAAAATATTACAACTTGTTAATGCTATTGAGGGCTGGAGCGTAAGCACCAAAAGCGGTGCTAAGGTGCCAGAAGCATTTTTTTCTCAGGTTCCAGATGGTGTTTTGGGCATTGTAGCACCACTTGGAGCTATGGCACCAAGCCCCTAAGCTCTGCACTTCCAAACTTCATCTGTAGCATGTTTGGAGGCCTCCCAAGCCACCCAAACCTTTATACTACCCTTCCGAAAGCTCCAGTTGATGATGACTACTACAATAGACCGTCAATATGAAAAACTAACCAAGTCTTAAGACTTCAAACATGCCTCTCTAGACCATGGTTTCACACTAGTCCATGACAAGAAAATTCTACCATAACCTATGCATATCTTCCACAATACTTGTAACCATTCAACAAGCAACTAAGACATGAATCAAATGAATGTAATCCCTTATCTCAATTTAGAAGAACAAGCAACATCAAGCATCCACAATCAACAAAGGCTCCACTAGGGTGTTCTTATGGTTCCAAGCAAAATCCAACATAAAAGGCACCAAATTAAGCTCAACCAAGCTAGACCCAAGCTCATACAACCTCAAGAGACCAATAAAAACTCAAGAATAAAGAGGGAAAAATGTTACCTAAGCTCACGAAGCTCAGAAACATAATCTAAGAGCTTTGACACTAAACCTATGCAAGAACAGGCTCTTTCTTGCATGGGTACCTCATGAGACTTTTATTTCCACCAAGAATTAATGTTTTGGAAGAGATTTGGCCATGGATTTCAAGGGGAAAAAGAGAGCTATGGGTTTGGGAGGTTAGGGATGATGAATAGGAGCTTCTAAATGTCCCAAAATGGCTTAAAAAGCCATCTTTTTACTTAAGCCCTTCAACTTTCTTAGTTTTGCCAAAAGGACCCCATGCTCAAATAGTGCCACTAGCTTAGGCAATTTTGTCCTACACTTTGGTTTTTTGTCACTTAGATAAAAAAGCACAACTTATGAGCTTGAAGACTAAACCTATAACCTTAGGATACAAAATGACCATTTTACCCCTGGTGACACTTAGGTGCCAAAATGACCTAGGAACCATCTAACCCTTAATTAGCTTGCTTGGTTTGCTAATTCAAACTCATTAAGGAATTAAACTAGAGATTTTGACTTGTTTAACAAGTTTTACCTGACCATTGAAGGTCCACTACCTAGATGGCCACAACACATGTGCTCCTTACACCTTGGGCATAAGCCCTCATTCCATATGATTCATTCTTGTTCCTCAGTTTTTAGTTGACTTTTACATTACGGGCCTGTCACCCACGCTCCTACTAGGTTGGATGAGCCAACCTCCACCTCCTAGTCTTATGTCTTTAGCTCATCTAACTTTCTTTCAAAAGTTACTACATCCTGCACCACTTGCTAGTGCCCACCTTGACAATTGTCAAGCACCTTCATATGCTAGCTCAAGGCCTTTGGAAACTTGGCCTCAAGCTCTCACTCTTGATGGAAAAACTAAGAGAGTGCTGCCCTTTGTTGCTTTGAAGCCTACATGGCCAAGCATTTATCAATTACGCATTACTTAACCCATCCAAGTTGGTGGGTTCAAGTTATGGAATTTTTACAGTAATCTACCTGGTTCGGTGGTACACCTTATCTTGGAGGATTCCATACCCTCTTAGTGCTATGGATCATGTAGCCCATCTATTGTTTGAGGTCCAAAATAACTTCCTAGGATGGTGGTCACATCCTAACTACTTGCACCAAGGTGTTGCCTTACCTTGGAGCAAGCCAAACCAACTACCCCAATGTTGCCACACTAGACTACTGAGATCCATTCCTGGACCTTAGCAATCAAAAGGAAACCTAACCTAGTTTCACCATTGTAACTTGCAGCAAAAGCCAAACGGCAACTCACAAATGTTTCTTAGTACTAACTACCCTAGCATAAGGACAATCCATTAGATCTCAGTTCTTGGCCTTTAATGACCAAGACCGAGCTTTGATACCAAATTGACACGGCCTCTCATGGGCTTGCCCAGAAAGCCTAGGGGAACTTGTCCTGCACTAGTCATAATTGGCTAATTGATTACATGCATACTAGTTAAAACCTCTATGCTTCTATTTAATTAATCCTACTATGCAATCATGCGTGAGTATGTGCTTTAACTTGGATGATAAAATAAGTAACAAAAGGATAAAACATTGCCATGGCATTTCATTAAAATAAAACATCAAAACTATCAAAGCATACAAAGCATTTATGTGGTTAACTACATGTAATCAACTGCATATGAACATCCAAGCAAAAGTAGACCATGCTCACACCCAAGAGTGACTCTAGAGTAAACTACTCATACAAGAACATTGGGGGGAAACTAGTGTATGAAAACTATACACTGAACCATACTACTGAGATCCATAACTAAGTTCCCACCTTAGAGGAACTCTCGATGGCAAGCTCTAAAGCCCTCCCTTGTGCTTCACTAGCCTTTGTCGGCCAAAAAGGCAATTGTAATTAGTACCATGACCTAACCAACAAGCAAACCATAAACTAGAATCATAAAGATTCAAATAAACCATAAACCTATCTGTAAGCTTAGCCCAACAACCCTTAATGGTTGTTGGCTCAATGACACCTGAAATTACACAACAAAACCCAAAGGAGTAAGAATCTTTGATTCTCAGTAAGGGATCCTTCAACCTACAAGAAAAATATTGAGGCCATTCATATATATAATATATGAATTTTGCTGTGCGTGCTTGCGGTATGAGGGCTAACATATGTGCATACATTTGAGTCCTATGGGACCTCTTTTCCTCCTAGCCCTCTCACAGGCATCACTTCGTGCCTAGTGAGTTTTGGCCATTAACTCACTCCTAGTTAGCCTTAGCTTACCGATGTAGTAACTTTAACCTTCTCTTGAATGTGGTGTAGGTGAACATGGTGGATGCACCACACTTGAATCCTAAGGTACTCACTAGGTGTGCTAAGCCTCCACATAGTGCCCTAAGTCCTTAGACTTGCCTAGGTCACTTGTGTACTAAGCTTCCACCTAAAAGCCTTGCCAAGAGTTCATTAGGCTTTCACTTATGCCTCATGTCACCTTGCCTAGGCTACAAGTGAACTAAACCTTCACTCAAGGCACATACCTATCAACCATTGCTTGGTTCACCTTAGTGAAGTGGCAATAACCATGCTTGGACTCATTTACTATGTTATTTTGAGCCCACCTAGGTGCATTAAGGTTCTCACATCAGAGCCTCAAATTTAGAGGCCAAACTAGGCTTTTGATGGTAGTAAACCTCACAGCCAACAAATGGTGCTCTATTGTGGCCAAATATCCCTTCACTTTTAACATAAATAAAGAAAAATCTAGGCAAGTCAAGCTTAGGAAAGCCATGGAAATGATAATACTCCCTCTTAGCTTCATGTGAAATCTTGAATCGCCTTAATCAGACACTCGAGCAAAACGTTATGGCAAAAATACTACAGCATGTCAATGATGTCAAATGATGGCACCTAGACCCCAGAACCAGCGCTGAGGCATTAAAAGTGATTTTTGTTTAGGTTACAAATGGAGTATTGGGTGTTGCAGTGCTATTGGTGCCTAGGCCCCTGGTCCCCTAGGTTTGAATCTTTTCCTATGTGCCTAAAGCTTTTTTGGGGCTTCCAATGCCTCCCAAAGGTCTTAGGAATGCCTCTAGTTACCTCAAACCTACATGTACACACACACTAGGCCATAATACACCATTTAAACCAATCCTATCATGTCCATAAACTCTACACAAGTTGTTAAAACATCATTATTCCACCATATTCATCACCATCCACTAACTAACACCTTTCACAAAACTACTTGAATTATACCACAAGCAACTTATGAATGGCATCAAATATGCATGAATCATAAATCCCTTACCTCAATTAACATTGAACTAGCAACAATCAAGCACCACAAGCGTCAAACTCATGTTCCAAGGGTTCTACTAGGTTTCCTAGGTTTGAAGCAAAATGCAAGGCTAGCACCAAATTGTCCCAAACCTAACAAAATCCAAGCTTTATTAAGCTCAAGAAACAAGTAGAATCATGTATTGAAGCCATACCTCATGCACAAAATGGAGCCCAAGCACAAAATCACGCCAACAAGCTTGAAAACCACAAAACAAGCATAAAACAAGATATCCTCCTCATGGTTACCAAGGAAGCCTTCAAATTTCTTCAAGAAATCATGGACTTGAAGTGAATTGAGTAAGAAATGGAAAGGGGAAGAGAGAGCTGCCAATTTGAGTTGGAAGAATGGGGGAATAATGCCAAAAATATCCTTTTCGAATAAGTTTAAAAGGCCATAAAGCCCTATCCCCTTAAACTTTTTTAAAACATGCAAAAATACCCCAACTCCAAATAGTAAATAAGGTATTTAATCACTTAGTTAAAAATACTAACTTAGGCTTTGAGTTTTTCTAAACACCATTTTTACTCCCGGGATTCATCTCGTCCTTTTAAGGTGTAAAACGACCATTTTTCCCCCAGGCAAACCTCATGCCATAAACCACTCGGAACCAACTAAACCTTGAGTGACTTACTTGATTTTCCTAATTCACAGTTAATTAAAGTACTTAAGCTAGGGATTTATGAATTTGCCTTACTCACCGAGCATTATGCTAGGAGGGCTATAGAATATGGGTATGCATAAGAGGATGTATGTGATTATACATAGTGGGTTTACCTTGGTGTGCTTGGCATGTAAGTAGGCTAGGCATGTATGCCTTAGGCACTGGGTGCCTTGGAGGCCTACTGGAATGCACTAGCAGGCATGTGTGTGTGTGTGTGTGTGTCTGTGTGTGCACTAGTGTGCCTAGGAAGGCTTACCTTCGGTCCTCTTAGGGTGCTTTCCATGTTTCCTTAAACATGCATTTTAAATCATACTTTAAGCCATTGTAGTACAAAACATAGCTACCATGCATGCAACACTTTTTCCCAGTTCATTTAGTGCCTTAGGAGGCTTACTTACAAGCCTATTATATACTAGTACGACACATGCCAACTCTAAGTCCTTAGGCCAATACTATGTACATACATTTACAGGTTTGAAATTTCACACTTTGAGGGATTACAAAGCCAAAACATATACACAACAAAAGTTTGGCTAATTAATTAGTATGCATAATACACAACATGGGCTACACTGTCTCAATGCCCATTGAGACTTTAACTTCCATTTTGATTTGACATCTAGGTAGCATTTCTGTTATAAATCTTCTTATCTTTGGCAAAACTAAGATAAAGCCAAAAGCAGCCAACCCGACAACGCCTATTAAAGCCGATAGTTCAATTCACAATACATTAGTCCATGACATGAACTCTTTAAATTTTCTTCAATAAAGCAACATAACCGAGCCATACCTTCTTATACATAAACCTTTAACAAGGTTCCTTGGCACCTACTACTCCATTTTTTTTCTTGAAATGGGTAGAAATAAGGCATAAGCGCACTTGTACTCAATAAGGGTTCAATATGGAACCTGGTGCCTACAATGTTCAAAACATTGTCATATATGTAAACCTTTAATTTCTCCTTCAAGTACCTACAACTAAAGATAAAGAAAACACAAAAGAAGAATAGAACAATATAATATAAGATAACTATGCACATAATATGGGGCTAGCACACGCATCCAACAAAGAAGCATGCAAAATACACACACCACATAGATGATTTTCACTTAGAACTTAGCAAGCATTTTTGTTTTGATTAAGCATGTGATTACTTTGAATTATAGTCAATTTAACCTAGACCTCTAAGTTAATGAATTAGTGTGGCCATACTTGATCAAGAACCCTAATGCTTTCTGTAAGTAAACCAGCTAGCTTGCCATAGTGCCCCAGCACACATAGCCCATTTTCTTAGCTCTTAGGATCACTCGGCCTTAGCCATCACCTAGGGCACCCTCTTTCCCATTAAATCCCAGGTGAAGGAGCTTAAATTGAACCTTTACCTAGATCAGATATGGCATGACAAAAGGTAGGAACTCTTCCACTCACCTAACGTGCCACCACAGGCCTACCTTGGAGCCGCCATGCTTAGTTTCATCCTCCTTGCTTTTAACTTTTCTTTCGTTTGGTTGTTTTGTTAGAATTTTTGCTATGATTTTAGACTAAGGAAACCTCATGAAATAACTATAGAGCTACATTAATTGGAGCTAAGTCTAAGTGGTGGGGGAGGAGTCAAGCCGGTAACCTTGGTGGTTAAGTTCTTTAACTAATTCTTGGTCTTAAACTGCTGTTGTTATAGCCCTCCTAGTGGAACGCTCGGTGGGTAAGGTAAGTTTATAAATCTATAGTTTAAATTCCTTGATTAAAGGTAAATTATTAAGATCAAGTAAGCTATCTAAAGGATAGATGGTTCCTAGTTTAATTTGGCCCTTAAGTGTCACTCGGGGCAAAATGGTCATTTTGTACCCCAAGGTGATAAGTTTCATATTTAAGCTCATAAATTGATTTTTTTGACCTAGTGAAAAGAAACCAAAGAGTTGGATGAAATTTCCAAGTTTTATGACACTAATTGAGTGTGGGGGTCTTTTTTGCAAAACTAAATGAATTGAAGGGTTTAAATGAGAAGTTGGCTATTTAAACCATTTTGAAGATATTGGCAGTCACTATTCATCATCATTGACCTCCCAAACTCATAGCTCTCCTCCTTTTCTCAAATTCCATAGCCAAATCACACCCAAAACATAAATTCTTGGTGGAAATCGAAGTTTCATGAAGAACCCAGGTGGAAAAGAGCTTGTTTTTGCATGGGTTGCTTGGTTTGAGCTCAAAATCACATTTTTGAGCTAGGTAAGCTCTAAATTTGGCTGGGACTTGTTTTTCTTTGATTGTTCTTGGTTTTGTGAGCTTCCATGAGCTTGGTTCTAGTTAGAATAAGCTGGAATTGGTGCCTTGTAAGTTAAATTTGCTTGGAACCATAGGAAACGTTAGTGGAGCCTTGCGCTTGAAGCTTTTGGTGCTTGATCTTGCTAGTTCTTATGTAATTGAGGTAAGGGATTTATGATTCAAGCATAATTGATGCCATTCCTAGCTTGTTTGCTTGTTAAATTCAAGTAGTTTCATGAATGGCATTAGTTGGTGGAAGGTGATGAACATGTTGGACTAATGAGTTTCTAAGGATTTATGTGGTGTTTATGGACACCATAGGATTGGTTTGAATGGTGGATTGTGGTCTCTGCAATGTGTACTACACGTATGTGAAGTTTGAAGGCTATCCATGCATGTTTGATATGTTTGTAAAGTGTTCATAGTTCATAGCAGCAAAACTGGAACTTTTCAGGGCATTTCCAGGTTTGGCGATGCATCGCCAATCAATATGAGTTCCCACGATGTGTCACCAATACCTTAGAAATTGGCAAAACGTTGACAATTGTGGTGATGTGACGTGTCACCGAGACAACATTAACACCCGGTTTTGTTTTCTTCATAACTTTTTGCCCGGGTGTCTGATTGAGGTGACTCAACATTCCACACGAAGGTAAGAAAAAGTACTATCACCTCCATGCCTTCACTACACTTGAAATGGCCTAGTTTTAAAGTTATTTCAACTCAAGGTTAAGGTAAGTTTTAAAGGCATGTTTGGCCACAATTGAGCAGCATTAGTTGGGTACAAGGTTTAGTACCATCAAAAGGCTAGTTGAGACTTTGGATTTGAGGCTTTCATGTTAAAACCTTAGTGCACCTAGTTAGGGTTCTAAAGAACCTAGTGAATGAGTCCAACCATGATCATTACCACTCCATTAGTGTGAACCAAGTAATGGTGGATAGGGGAGCACCATAGATGTAGGCTTAGTGCACTTGTTGCCTAGCCAAGCTATGTCTTGAGGCATAAGTGAAAGCCTAGTGCATCCTTGGTAGGTTAAATGGGTGGAGGTGGAGTACATAAGTGACCTAGTCAAGTATTAGGACTTGAGGCACTAATGTAGAGGCCTAGTACACTTACTGGATTTCTTACAACGCAAGCACGGAGCATTCACGATGTTCACTTGCACAACAACTAAGGGAAGGCTACATCATTGTGTCAGTTAGTAAGCTAAGGCTTACTAGGAGCGAGTTAGTGGCCAGAACTCACAAAGCACGGAGTGATGTCCTGTGAAGAGGACTAGGATAAGGGAGGTCCCAAGGGACCAAGGTATATGCGCATATATTAGACCCTCAGGCTGTATGAGCTCACAGCAGGTTACATATGTTCTAATGTGAGAAGTCCTCTGGATTTTTCTTGCAAGTTGAACACCCTTTATTAAGAATCTTTGATTCTTACTCCCTTACATTTTATTGTGCAGTTTTGGGGTTCATTGAGCTAGCAACCATTGAGGGTTGTTGAGCTAGGCTTGTGAGTAGGTGTTTGGTTTATTTGAATCTTTATGATTCTAGTTTATGGGTTACTTGTTGGTTAAGTTATGGTACTAACTATAGTTATCTTTTTGGCCTAAAGAGGCTAGTGAAGGACAAGGGAGGGCTTACGAATCTTGACACTGGGATTCTGCTTTAAGGTGGAAGCTTGGTTCTGGATCTCAGTATAGTCATTCAGTGTATAGTTCTCATACACTAGTTTGCCTGCAATGGTCATGTTGAGTAATTTACTCTAGAGTCACTCTTGGGTGCGAACATAGTCTACTTTTTTTTGGATGCTTGCGAACAATTGATTATGTGTAGTTAATTCCACCTAATTACTTTGAATGCTTTGATAGTTTTGATATTTGTTTTTATTAAAATATGCCATGGCAATGTTTCAAGTACCAGTTTTTATTTTATTGATTAAGTCAAAGCATAAACTCATGCATGATTGCATAGTAGGATTAATTAACTAGAAGCATAAAGGTTTTAAATAGTGCGCACGTAATCAATTAGCCAATTATGACTAGTGTGGGACAAGTTCCCACAGGCTTCCTAGGCATGGCCATGAGGGGTCGTGTTACCTGTAAGCCATCTATGTAATTTATGAGGTCTAGTTAATGTGTTCAAATCAATTTTTGGGACAATTTAGCAACCCACTTCATCCTTTAATTTGGCCATTTAGGGCATCAAACTTTCACATGCACTTAGAGACCCTTTAGCTACACATGAGAGTTCCCTAATTCACCTAATGATGCTCATCATTTTTCTTGTGTGCCTTTCACCTCTTTTTGGTCTACATTCAAATCCTCATTTTCAATTTTAACATTAAGCATCAATCTTGCACAATTTCTCTTAAGGCACTTGGCTTTAATGTCCTTACATTCACATGGGTGCCCACAAGGGTGTGCCCGAAAGCCACCCTATGCCCCTCCCTTTGTGCCCCCTTAGTGCCTTTCGATTTTTTGGCCATACTTTTCTCATTTTGAATCATTATTTCAAAGCCTACCTTTTCACTTAGTGTTAACCATTTTTAGTTCACAGAGATAGCACTTTCCCTCATGTTTCACTTATGTGCACCTAGGGCACTTTTGGGCACCCTATTGGGTACATTACTTCATATGTCTCTTGTATTCACATTTATGACTTGCATCTATTTTCTATACAACTTAAGTACAATTAATGTACATTCTAATTACAACTCATGTCCTATGCAAGTCACAGGCATGACATTTTCTCCTCCCTAAAGAATTTGGTCCTCCAAATTGTCAAGCAGTTTGGTAAACCATTATGGTTATTTCTTGAACATTTCAGTTTCAGTTTCAATTTCCTATGTAGCTTCTTGTCTAGAGTGGTGAGCCACTAAATCTTCACCTTACTCATCCATCTATTTCTTAACTTCCTTACATCCTTAGCTAGAACCCTTGTAGGTTCTTCCTCATAACTAAGATTTAGAGTCATTGGGATGTCATAGGTTGGTATTCCTTGAAGTGGGTCAGATAAATATCTCTTGAGCATGCTAACATGACAAGTATCATGTATATGACCCAATCATGAAGGTAAGTTCAACTTGTAAGGCACCTTGCCAATTCTAGCCAATACTTGAAATGGCCTAATGTACCAATGAGCCTATTTTCCCTTCTTGCCAAATCTCATGACTCATTTCATTGGGGATACTTTGATCTACACATAATCCCCTACTTGAAATTCTAAATCCTTTTTTCTCTTTTGGTTGGCATAGGCTTCCCCTCAATTATTGGTAGTCATGATCTTTTCTTGGATCATTTTAATCCTTTCTATAGTTTTATGAATCCATGCTGGCTCTAATTTAATCTTATCTTTAGAATCTTGCCAACAATGAAGGGTGATGCACCTTCTTCCATACAAAGATTGATAAGGTGCCATTTTTATCACTGAGTGATAACTATTGTTATAAGAGAATTCTATTAATGGCAAAAGTTGATCCCATTATCCTTCGAAGTCAAATGCACAACATCTTAGCATGTCCTCAAGAACTTGTATGGTTCTCTCCATTTTCCCATCTGTTTGGAGATGATAAGCTAAACTTAGTTTCAATTAAGTACCTAGTGCTTGATGCGATGATCTCCAAAACTTTGATACAAATCTTGGGGCTCTATCTGAAACTATGTCATCCAGGATACCATCTAATCTCACTATTTCTCTAACATACAGTTGTGCTTGCCTATCCAATGGATCAGTGAGATTAATGTATAAGAAGTGGGCTGACTTTGTAAGTCCATCCACAATCACCCAAATAGTATCATGTCTTCTTCTGGTCATAAGCATTCTTACTAGGAAATCCTGGGCAATAGATCCCCGTTTTTTCTCTGGTATGGTTAAGCTTTACAATTTACACCCTGGTCTCTAATGTTCTGCTTTTACTTGTTGGCACACAACACATTTGGATACAAATGTGCCAATTTCATTTTTCATGTGTGGCAACCAAAAGTGTTCCTTCAAATTTTGGTACATCTTCATAGTTCTAGGGTGTATGTTCATTTTACTACAGTGAGCTTTTTTTAAGATTTGTTCTCTTAAATCATACCCTTTGGATACATAAATCCTATTTTGGAAATACAGCAATCCTTGCTTATAAAAGAACCTTGAAATAATTTTCCATGCCTTTGGCCAGATATTCTAGCAAGATCTTTATCTTGTTGTTATGCCCTTAGTATCTTTTTCATCAATGTTGGTTGAATGGTTATTACTTTCAGTTGAGCTTTTTCCCTTTCTAGCCACTCATTAGCCAAACAAGTCAGGCTATTAGGTTCACTTTGTTCTTCTTCTCCTCCCTGTCTTAAGATACCTGTATATTTCCTGTTTAAGGCATCTGCTTCTTTATTCGCTTTGCCTTATGTGTACTCAATAGTACAATCAAAATCCTTAAGGTATTCAAGCCATCTCCTTTGCCTCATATTCAATTCTTTATGAATAAAGAGATATTCAAGCTTTTGTGATCAGTGAAGATTTGGAATTTATTACCCAATAGGTAATGTCTCTACTATTTTAAGGCAAAGACCACAGCTGCTAGTTCCAAGTCATGTACTGGATAATTCTTCTCATGTGGCCTTAACTGTCTTGAACCAAAACTAATGGCTTGTCTATCTTGCATTAATACACATCATAATCCTACAATAGATGAATCAATATAAACCTTAAAAGGTTTGTTAGGATTAGGTAGTATTAAAATAGGTGTTGAAGTGAGCCTCTCTTTAATGTTACCCACTCCAGGGTAATCCAGTTATGGTGCCAAAATTGTGCATTTAAAAACTCCCAGGATTGATATGTTCTGTAGGCCATCAGAACAGTACCCTTAATGTCCATACCCAAGTGGCCCTCTTGGGCACTATGTAAATGGATGCATATTGGTCCATACATTACACACATATTCATATTTTATGCACACCATGGTAGCAAGGAAGGAAAACACTAGCACAAGTCTTAATCTTGGATACCACACATTAGGCAATCTTATTAAATGTAAGTTACCAGCCACTGCACCTAAAACATCTTCCAAAAAAATTGTATTAATCTAGCCATGTAACCCCCTATTTTCTTTGCTTCATTATCAAGTAGAGTCTTTAAAAAAAACCAAGGAATTTGATTTTGCATCAATAGCCCACCTATGGACCAAGTTATGGATTTTTTAAATTAGTTACAAAATTCTGACCAAATGAACAGTAACTTATCCAACTTTGCAACATCATATCTTTGGATACAGGGCTCCAAATTCAAAAATTCTAACTCCAAATTCAACCTCTAGATGTGCTCTAGATATGGCCAAAATTTAATACCAAGATTCATTCTACACAGGGAGATATAGAACTTTGAGTGCAGAGTCAAAATTCTGGTCACTTTATGACCATTTTGCCCATACAAAATTTCATAAGTGTGCAAACACTTTATTCACAAGGGGTAAGCCCTCCAAGGCTATCCCATACATGTCCAATACACATAGGAATTATATGCTCTTGCATCTAGGAACTTTATGTCACCAAAATAGAATTTACAAGTAAGCAGCCTATCATTCACACTTAGGCAGCTTTGCACCACATCACATACATAGCCAAACCATTACACAAATGTTCACATACTTGTCTCATTTTACATACAAGACATCTACATCCATACATGCACTACATAATGGTCTTAACCCAGCTAAATACACACCCTAAGTTATAGGTGTGCCTAAGACACAATGGACTCCAGAAATAGGATGCTGGATATCTTTTGCATAACACAGTAAGCACCATCACTAAAATACCAAATCTTCTCCTAAAATCACCAAACTTTCAAGATCACAACTAGATACATGAAAGTTGAAATACCTAAAATTTTAGATCAAAACTCAAACAAAAAAAGATTAGTTTGAATGTGATCTTTCTACTGGACTTGAAATGGCATAATTGAGGGGAGTAGTTTCATTGTGAAACTTGGTAAGGGAAACACTTGGTTTCTTAAGGAAATGTGACCCTTATTAAAACATGCATCCAAAGAAACTAAGAAAAAAATCAAAATGCATATATACAAGATATAGAAACCAAATGCAGCAACCATTCACAACCTATAAACACATGAAATGTGGCAGCAACATAAACCATAGGTTAGTTCATAAAACATGCAATAAACTGAACTAAATGACTATGGCAGCTCTCCTAAAGCTAATGCTTGGTATTAGGAGGATTTTACACTAGTTAGTACTAAATTTGGGTTCTAGAAACCCTCACTTCACTACCATCATTGTGCACTTCACATTAGGTCACAAAACCTTCAATAAGTGCACTTCTCTCACTAAGCTTGGTTCATCAAGCTCATGGCTCTCTTCCAAGCTTAGCCCTAGCTCCATGGATGCTTGAAAATATGATAAACAATCCATGAGAGTAAGAGAACCCTTACCAAGATGAGTAGGCCAAATTTGAAGTTTGATCCTTGAAGTATACAAGCGATAGCTCTAGTTTGCTTCCAATTGCTTCCTTTTGCCATCAATTTCAATCTTGGAGGTATGGTGGCTATGGAGGAGCTATGGAAGAAGTTTGGAGGAGGGTGGTAGCGGGTTGGGTCAAATATGAGAGAAGAAAATTTGAGTTCGGCTTCTTAAATTAGCTTTAGGACACTAGACATCCTTATCAGCCTTAATCATGCTTTATGTCATTTTCTTTGCCCAGAAGCATGGTTTCTTTGCCCTAAACTTATTGGCCCACATTTTTCCCACCTTATTTACTATTTATCAAGCCATAGCTGCCTCCCCCATGGTGAGGTAACCCCACAATTCCACCATTTCACTTAAGTCAAAAGCTTGAACACCTTAAGGTTTACACTAAGACATTTAGATCCTTAATGCCTTTAGTGTTTCCTTTATCCAAACTTGTCTTCCACAAGCAATTTGGTCCTTTAATAGCACTTTCATACCATTCATATCCTTCCCACAACTCTCCAAGGCTCTTTCTTTAGAGTTTCTCAATTAAGTACCTGAATTTCCAAAACCTTACAAAAGGGTCCATATGTTACTTGAAAAACAAGCAATCCTTAAGGCTTTTCTTAGGGGCCAACTTACCAACTTAGAACACTTTTAAAAATGTGTTCATTATACCTTTTACCCCTCATACTTTAATTACTATGAAGAGAATTACACAATATAATGGTTTTTTACCATTATGCCACACTTGTAATTCTCCCATTTTTGTGAGGTGGTAACATTTAAGCTTTTGTAAGTTTCTTTCACATTCCTTAGAGCATTCAAAATTTTTCTCCTTTCTAGTCACTTTGTCAATGGAGGTGCCATTATAGTAAATTTACATACAATTCTCTTACAATAACAAGCTAACCCCAAGAAACTTTTTATTTCTCTAACATTTTGAGGTTGCTTCCATTGCAAGATAGCTTCAATCTTTCTTGAGTCCACAGCCATTCCTTGTCATTTTATTACATGGCCTAAAAATTCAATCTAGTTTGCCCAAAAATGGCATTTACTCAACTTGCCATACAAATTGATGTTTCTTTAACAAGTCTAGTACCATTCTCAATGCTTTTCATGTTCTTTTTATCCTTCAAATGTACTAGGTTGTCATCTATAAAAGTCACCACAAAGTGGTCCAAATAAGGTTTGAATATCCTTTACATCCAATCCATGAAAAATGCTGGGGCATTGGTAAGCCCAAGAGGCATTACTATATACTCAAAGTGACCATATCTTGTTCTGAAATCAGTCTTAGAAATGTTCCTTCCTTGGCTCTTAATTGGAAGTATCCAGATCTTAGATCAATCTTTGGGGAAATTTTAGCTCCCTTAAGTTGATCAAATAAATCCTCAATTCTACGGGGAGGATACTTATTCTTTACAGTCATAACATTGAGCTTTCTGTAGTCAATGCATAACCTAAGTGTCCCATCTTTTTTTTCATAAACAGCACTGGTGCTCTTCAAGGAGACACACTTGGCCTGATGAATCCTTTTTCAAGGAGTTCATTTAACTACTTCCTTAATTCATTCATCTCAGGAATAGCCATCCTGTAGGGTACAACATATTTAGGAGCAGCACCTAAACTCAACTTAATCTCAAATTCAAGCTCCTTTAGAGGGGGCAAACCTGGTAACTCAGAAGAAAATACTTCTGGAAGTTCTCTTGCAATAATTTTTTTTTTCTAGTTCATCTTTAGTGTCTTTTCCATTTAAACCCATGTATTCTTCTTCAAACAATAGAGGCGTAATCCATTATCTCTATTTGTCCAACATTACATTTTATTGAGTCTTCCAAATTGTGCTCTAGTAACCTTGGTAGTAATAACTTTCTACCTTGGCAATTTATAACAACATTATTTTTAGCTAGTTAGTTCATGCCCAATATCATATCATATTCAGCTGTTTCCAAAATGATTAGACTAGCCTTCAGCTCTAGCTCATTTAGCCTAATCACATAGTCTTTGACTATGTGATGTGAAAACATCATTTCATTTCCAACTATCTTGATCATATACATTTGAGGTAATGTTGTAACCTCTAAGTTCAATTCTCTAACTAGTCTAGCTAAGATAATGGATATAGAAGCACTAGTATCATAAAGCATAGAAATGAGTTTGCCATAAAGATAAAGGTTTCCTTTTAGTGCTTCCTTCTTCAGCCTATTCTGGTTTATAGCCTCTTCTTTAGTGCTAGGCTCCCCATCTCTTTCTGATCCCTCAATCTGACATACTCTCCCAGCTTAGGGTTATGCTTTAACTGGTGTGGGCGGGCTTGGTCTTTTCTACATTAATTTAAGGAGCAGGGGTACTACTACTCTCTTTCCTTTGCTATGTTTGCCCTTTTGCCAATGAGCTCCAAACGTGCCCAATATTCTTCTTTCCTTTTTCTTGATTAGGCAGTCTCTAACCCAATGTTCTTGGGAACCACATTTCAAACATCCTTTTGTGACCCTGTAACATGGTTTAAAGCCATGATACTTTCCACAGGTTTGGCATTGAGGTCCAAACCTCTAAGGCTCTTTTGGTTTTTTTAGTTATCTTCCATACCCAGCTCCATCTAGCCTTTCTCTGGCTTTCTTCTTGCCACTTTGATGTCCCATATGAGTTCCTTTAATGTTTCCTGTTATAGGGTGCTGAAATTCTTGCTCCAATGTCAGAGCCCTTTAAATAGCTTCATAATAGTTCTTGAAGCCAACAGCTCTGAGTATTTGTCTTAACTCATGTCTCAATCCCCTTATGAACCTTTTAGTGCTCAATTCGTCCTATCGATCATACTAGGGAGCATATCTAAGGAGTCTATTGAACTTATTCTCATATTCCCTTATAGACTAATTTCCTTATTCTAATATATCAAACTCCATTTGTTTTTTATTCTTGAGAGCTTCGTTGACATGTTGCTATTGAAATAATTGAAGAAACTCTGCCCATCTCATTTTTACTTCCTTTCATTTTTACTTTCTCTCATTTTTACTTCCTCTCATTTTTACTTATATGAGCCCTTTACACTATTCTCCGCCAATGTTCTATATTGCCTTCTAGCTTGAAAGTAGGGAGCAGTGCCTTCTGGGCAGATGTAACTTCCATCCTTTCAAATACCATTTCTATCTAATAAATCTAGAATTCAGCTTTATCTGGATCACCATTACCTTTGAATGTTGGGGTTTAAGTGCTAGAAAGTCCTCTAGTTGGCCTTCCATTAAACCTTCTTGCTTTGATCTCTCCTTCTCTCTCTCAGGGGTCCTTGACCTCTTATTGGAAGCTAGTCCTTTTTTATTTTAGAAACTGGCCTTCTTCCTTTAGCATTAATGTCTAATTATTCCCTTCCTCTATCCTTTTCACTTTTCCTTATTTTTTATCCTAGTTTCCTTCCTCAGGGTTCTCTCATCATCTTGCTCATGTTCCTCATCTGTTTCATCATTGCTAACTTGCTTTTATCTTATTGGTTCTTTTCCAGGCCTTCTTTTTATTCTTTTTTGCTCTTATTCTTCCTCAACCATAGTACCTCTAAGTGTCTGGGTTTGACCCTTAGTAAGGGTTTGTATACCAACCATAAGTTGTTCAATAGCTGCTTTCATCGTTCCTATCATATGTTCCATTATTTGTTGGCCATGCATAGTATATTCAGGCTCTTTAGCCCTATTAAGTGGTCTAGTTCTACTTTTAGCTACTTCTTCATTGTCATGTTGTTGATCATTCATTTGATCAGCCCTAATGTTCAATTGATTCTCCCTTTATCTTTCTTTACCTATGGTCATCATTCTTGCAAAACATAGCACAAACTTGTATTTATCATAGTGGGATTTGACCTAACAAACCATTTAGGTCCTATACAACCAAAGCTCTGATACCAGCTCTAACAAACCCCAATTCACCCCCACCCTATTACCCCTAAGAGGCTATTCAAGTTTTCATTTTTGTAGTGTGAACTAGGTCATGACAACCAGGATGCTTAACCTAAATTCTTGTTGCTACCAAGGTAAGACTTAACTAAACGTTGCAAATTAAAACATTAAATAAATATCTATTAAGTTTAAAGTTTAATGTGTTAAGTTGTCAATAACCTAAGAAAGCATACCATTAGGCTTCTTGGGTGTTTATGGCGTGTGTATGGGTGTCCATAGGAGGATGTATCTGATTATACATAGTGGGTTTACCTTGGTATACTAGGCTTGTAAGGAGGGTAGGCATGTGTGCCGTAGGAGGCCTACTTACAAGCCCATTATGTATTAGTAAGGCACATGCGAACTCTAAGTCCTTAGGCTAGCACTATGTACATACATTTACAAGTTCAAAGTTTGGCACTTTTAGGGATTATAGAGCCAAAACATATACACAACAAAATTTGGGCTAACAAAGTAGCATGCACAAGACACAACATGGGTTACACTGTCTTAATGCCCATTGACTCTTTAACATCCATTTTGATTTGGCATCGAGGTAGCATTTATCTTATAAACCTTCTAGTCTTTACCAAAACTAAGATAGAGCCAAAAGCATCCAATAAAGCTTACAGTTCAATTCACAATAGATTAGTCCATGACATGAACTCTTCAACTTTTCTTCCATAAAGCAACATAACCGAGCCATACCTTCTTATACATAAACCTCTAATGAGGTTCCTTAGCACCTACTACTCTACTTCTTTTCCTAAAATGGGCAGAAACAAGGCATGACCACACTTGTACAACAAGGGTTCAATATAGCACCTTGTGCCAACAATGTTCAAAACATTGTCGTATACAAAAACCTCCAATTTCTCCTTGAAGTACGTATAACCAAAGGCAAACAAGATATAAAAAAAGCATAGAATAATATAATATAACTATATGCATAATATGGGGTTAGCACACTCATCCAAAAAGGAAGCATGCAAAACACACACACCAAATACACGGTTTTCACTTAGAAATTAGCAAGCATTTTTGTTTTGATTAAGCATATGATCAGTTTGAATTATAGTCAACTTAACATAGATATCTAGGTTAATGAACAATTTCAGCCATACTTGATCAAGAATCCTAATACTTGCCATAAGTAAACTAGCTAGCTCACTATAGTGCCTTAGCACACGTAGCCTATTTTTCTTAGCTCCTAGGATCATTGGACCTTAGCCATCACCTAGGGCAGCCATCTTCCCATGAAATCCTAGCTAAAAAAGCTTAAATTGAACCCTTACCTAGCTTAGATATGGCAACATAAAGGTAGGAACTATTCGACCACCAACATGCCACTATATGCCAACCTTGGAGCCATCATACTCAGTTTCTTCCTCCTTGCTTCTAACTTTCCTTTTGGTTGTTTTGGTGGAATTTTTGCTAGGATTTTGGACTAAGGCAACCTCATAAAATAGAAAGGAAGGTACACTAATTGGAGCTAAGTCCAAGAAATAGGTGAGGAGTCAAGCCGGTTACCTTGGTGGCTAAGTGCTTTGACAAATTCTTGGTCTTAAACTCCTATAAGCCATCTATGTAATTTAGGAGATCTAGTCAACCTATGTAACTCAATTTGTTGGACAATTCAAGCACCCACTTTATCCTTTAATTCATCCATTTAGGGCCATTTAGGGCATTAAACTTTCACATGCAGTTACAGAAATCTCGTGCGGAACAAAAGGGTAAAAGCTCATTTGATTCTAATTTTTAGTACGAATATGAACCTTGAAAGTGTGGCCTATCAATCCTTTAGACCTTCAAAATTTGAAGCTAGAGGTGTCAGAAAAGTTACCACAGGGATAACTGGCTTGTGGCAGCCAAGCGTTCATAGCGATGTTGTTTTTTGATCCTTTGATGTCAGCTCTTCCTATCATTTTGAAGCATAATTCACCAAGTGTTGGATTGTTCACCCACCAGTAGGGAACATGAGCTGGGTTTAGACCGTCATGAAACAGGTTAGTTTTACCCTACTGATGACCATGTCGCGATAGTAATTTAACCTAGTATGAGAGGAACCGTTGATACGCACAATTGGTCATCACGCTTGATTGAAAAGGTAGTGGCGCGAAGCTACCATGCGTTGGATTATGATTGAACGCCTCTAAGTCAAAATCTGGGCTAGAAGTGGTGCATGCGCTGGTTGCCTGTTCGCTGACCCGCAGTAAGGGCCTCGGCCTCCAAGGACACATGTCGGGGGGAGCAGTCACCATGACAGACTAGTTGTGGAGGCTTCCCCAAAGACCCTTTAGTTCCACTAGAGGGCTCCCTAGTACACCTAGTGGCGCTCATCACCTTTATTGTGTGCCCTTTACCTATTTTTGGCTGACATTGAAATCCTCATTTTCATTTTAATAGTAAGCATCAATCTTGCACAATTTATCTTAAGGCACTTGGCTTTAAAGCCCTCACATTCACATGGGTGCACACACATGTGTGCCCAAGAGCCACCCTGTGCCCCTCCCTTGCTGCCCTCTTAGTGTCCTTAGGTTTCATGGCCATACTTTTCTCATTTTCAATCTTTATTTGAAAGGTTTCCTTGGCACTTAGTATTAACCATTTTTGGTTCACAAAGGTAAAATTTACCTTCATGTTTCACTTATTTGCACCTAGGGCACTTTTGGGCTTCTTATTGCGTACATGACCTCATATGCCCCTTGTATTCACATTTGTGACTTGCATCCCTTGTCTATACAACTTATGTACATTTTATGTACATTCTAATCACATCCCATGGCCTTTTCAAGTTGTAGGCTTGATAGAAAAAGCATCATTGGCTTTCTTATAGCTAAGTTTAACCAAACTCTACAAGTTTTGAATAAGAAAACTCTTCTCGAAGAAACCTGACTATTACGGATCCCTTCCCATCTATGTTTGGCTTGGCCATATAAAGATCAGTTAAGTGTTCTTTCACAATACCTAACTCCCATAGTACTTATTTGGCCATCAGATCCCATCGAATGGGAAAAGGATAGGGATCACATTTGAAAGGAAGATCAGCCCAATCCCTAATCTGTTACTCACCTAATTCGACTGTCGAACTCTTTAAACCAACTCTTGAGGGCCCCAGTAAGAAGTTTCAAGAGGTCCCTTATATTGGCGACAAACGTACATGAAGCCTACTTTGTCAAGATATCTGCCCAAGACTCCGGCTTTTCCATTAAAAAATACTTCTTTTGACAACCTCTCCAACTATCCTTCGTGGGAAAGGTGAATGTAAATTTCTTACTACCCATTCCCCGAGGTAGCAAGAAGTAGAATGACCCCTTCAAAATGGGGTGGAGTTTTTAATATTCCATGAAAATGAGAAAGTATAAGTATATCTCAAAAACCCACACATGCATAGGAAGGCATTAAAGTAAAAAAAAGAGTTTCGAGGAAGTTGGTTAATGGCTATCTTGAGAAACTCACAGAAATCTGAAATCATCTTTAGGGGAAGGCACCAAAGGCCAACGCTAAGCTAGGTTCTGGAAATAGTTACCTCCCCCTCTCAAGGTCGATAATTCAACTTGCCTCACTCGGGGACCCTAACCTTGACATAAGAAGGTAGGAAGAACTTCGTGCACCACTTCTCTATCTTCTCCAAGGTAGCACAACTAGGATGGGCATCCAAAGAATGCCAACCTTCCTCGGTATTCCTACCTTTAGTATCCTAACTAGCCATTTATCCTGCCTCATAAACCTAAGTAGTTACTTCAAGGAAGAAAAAGAAGGAAAAAGGTGAACCTCTGGTCAACCACCCACTTGACACTTCTCTAAAATTTAGCAAAAACCATGAAAGGATACCAAAAATTACTCCACCATAAAGTCCATTGTGAAAAAAAAAGGTAAACTAGAGAAAAACCAAAGAACAAAAGAGAATAAAAGAAGTGAAAAATGAGAAGTGAAGAACCTCTACTCAAGCAAGGGATAATATAGGCCCGAATAAGGCAAGCAAAAGGGTTGCAACATTAAATACCCAAATAAACCCCCTCCGTTGAGGTGATGCCTCTGCGTAGAAAAAATTAGTAGGAGGGTGACATGTGGCACATTAAAGATAGGATTAAGGGGTCTCTACGCTGAAGTGACACCATTGCTTAGGAGCAGCAAATAGCAGGGTAACACATGGCACCTCGTAGAAAGAATTAAGGGCACACATCTTCAAAAAATTAGAATCTTGTTCCCATCAAAAAGCTTCCCCGTGAAGTTGAAAAATCTAGTGGGAAAGCACCAAGAGCTTCCTTCGCTTAAGGAAACCCTAAAGGGTAGAGAAAGAAAGGAAAAAAAGACAAGGTAATCATACCTTAAATGTTCTATATTGATGCATGAATTTAGCCAAAGCCACTTTTTGCCTCAGCTCCTTCGGGGTGGCATACAATAGTCAAAAGGGCTAGCACTTAAGCCTTTGCCAAACAACTTGAACAACTAAAGTTGGTCCCTTTCATCAATGAGATCTGAAGAAGGTCACCCTCAAGAAAGCTAGTAGGGGCACCTTCAAACAAAAAATACCAACCTCATCTCGAGCAGGGTGGCTCAGAAACTTGACCTTCTTTGTCCATATCAACACATGGCATTCGGGACCACCAAACAGGTAGTTATTACCTCACCCTCCAAATCATGTCAGAGCATCATTCTACCTGCTCATATAGCCCAGCTAGCAGGGATCATTCCTTGGGGAGCAAGGAGCTCAAACCCATTGACCTTGCCATACACATGTTTGACCACCCTCATGTCGAGCTAAGCAGCCGCCTACCTCCCCTTCCTATAAATAGTCCTAGAAGCCCTCCCAGGTAAGGGATTTGAAATCATATTCTACATCCTCACACTCTTTCTAAGATCTTAAGTTTAACTTAGCCATTGGAGGCTCTCTCCCCGAAAAATACTCTAGGGAACCCCCTTTAGCCCTCTTCTTCCTTTGTCTTGTATAGTTTTCTTCCTCTAGCATCTTCGTTCACACCTACTATTGAAGTATCAATGTCCTAAATAAAATATTTCCTAGAGCATCACATACCATGATTAATGGAAAATCATAAAAAATGATACAAACCTTGAATAAATCCGATGAACAAATTGAGCACACCATATCCTCTTTATCACCTGTCACCTCAATATGGCGGGGCGCAATCATCCTTTTCCTCCATGGTGGAATGGGTAGGCATAAAGTTACTCATAAAGAATTGAGTTAGGGTGAGTGACTGAAGAGCAGTAAGAACTCAATTTTGGCATTGGTTACAACTATCCCATTTCTACCACGATTATATCAAATATGCCAACAAGAATTAAGGGACTTTCTTCTACTCTTTTGTCTACATATCTTTTTCATCTATACTAAGAGAAGCTAGGTAGTTACCAGGATCAAGAAGTCATTGGGAGTGTATGGCTTCAAATCTGCGTGCTAGAGTGGCTTGTCTTCATTACCTTGTTAACCTAGGCACCTGTACAATGATTGTAGTGTTGTCATCACCCAGATGAAGGATTTGATTCTCTAGATCTTTGTCCTAGGGTTTGTTCTTATTCCCCCTATGGCTCTAGATCCTAATAATCCTTATCCTAGCTCAACCAGAGATGAAACATCGGTTAAGGTCCCATACTTTCTTGCTCTTGTGTTCCTTGTGTGGATTCACTGTTTTGCTCTCCCTTACTAGTCTTGCATTTAAATTTGATGTTGAATGTTCATGCAGGCTAATGAAGATTTGGCATTAGAGCAACAATTGGAGGAAGATGAATCAATGGTGGATTTAGGTTGGGAAAAAAAAGTAGATTTGATTTGGAAAAAAAAACAATTTGGGTTCAAGAATTTGAGGGGTAACCCATTAACTGTATAAGTTAGAGAACAAAGTTTTTAAGGAAGAAGGCTTGGAGGGTAAAATAAGCATTTTACCTTTTCTTTGGTAATGATCAATGATGGTGTTAACTTTACAGGGGCTAAGTGTAGGTATTTGAAACAATGAGAATAAAGTGTAGGTTCTACAAAACTTCAAAAGGGGTTTTGGTAATTTCCCTTAAATCACTGTTGTTTCTCATCTTGTTCTTATTATAGGACATAGTATCCCCTTTAATGACCTTCTGTCAATTTTGGACCAATTGAGATGCCCATAAACTCAATTATAAAATGAGATTTTTTTTTAGGTTGTAGACGTGCAGTCAAGTCAAAAAAATTGCAGAAAAGAATGACACTATTGAAGGACCCAGTGGAGAGATTTTATGTGCAGATCTCATCTATTTTTAAGATTTTTCTTTGTTTTGTATGTCATCTTTTTTTTTTCTTTGACTTTTCAGATTGTGTGCGGATCTAATTTTTTTTAGGTTTGTTGTTATAATTTCAACTTCTTGAGATAAAATAATAGAGATTCCATTAAGTCCTTTTATATGTTGTCTATCACAAATTTGATTATCTTTTTATGGGTTCTTCAATATTTAGATGTCCCTCAATATTTCAAAGAAAGGAATTAATCAAATTGTGATAACCAAACCAATCAAACTTTAATTTAGTTCGTGTGGTTCAATTTTGAGAGAAATTTAGGGTGGTTTAGTTGTAAAATGTGAAAATAAAAAATGATCGGACATGTCATATGTATGTTTTCTATTTACCAAATTTGTTATCCACAACTTTCATATGTTTCAACTTTATTTAAAATTTTAAATTATTCATTATTTAATTTTGAATTTATAGCTTTTTTAAGACTTTTTTTTCTCTATAAATGAAAATTAGTATAAAAAAATTATATCTTCATTTGATCAATATGCAAGGAAGTGCGGAACTTAGCCTAGATATTATCTATATAAATAAGTTAAATATATTAATGCCCTAAGAATTAAAACATATTTTAAAGATATTCTTTTAATATATCAGACTATCATATTTTTGGTTAGGAGTAAAATTCATTTGTCATCTTTAACCTTTTTGTGTTGTCCTAAATGGAATCCTAACCTTCATTTTATCCTTTTAAAATCCCTAACCTTCCTATTTTTGTTCCAAGTGTGGTTCTTTCATCAATTTTATAGTTAAAGTTAACGAAATCTCAGACAAAATATTAAATTTAGCCCCTAAATTTTCTACTTCATACACAAAGCACCCCTTAAACCTTTAAATTTAACACTCTTTCTCCTTTTCTCATCCATTCCAACTTCCGTCCACCAAACATCACTCCTCTTATCCTGTGCATCATCCTTCATGCCACCACCAATGGGCTGCCCTCTTTGCCACTGGATCACCATATCTCCCGCTGCCTTCTTTACTTGATTCGACCTTATTCTTTTATCTTTTATTCTCTCAACAAATCCCTCAATACCGATCAGCTTAAATTTACCCCTTGGATCAAAGTCCTCATCCTTATCATTGCTAAGCCCAAAAATTGCAAAAACGGGTTTAGTCTAGAGGAATTTCGTTATCATATATGATTATTAGATTGGTTTGTAAAAAAAAAAAAAAAGAAAGATTGGCTTTGGGGAGTCTGGCTGATTGAGAAGTAATGTAGAGATGGCAATGGCGCGGATCGGGCATGGATTCACTTCACCCGTCATCCACCCGCGAAAGCCAATGGGTGAAAAATGGCACCCATGTCCGCCACCCGCGGGTTACGGCTACCCGCAGATTACCCATGAACTCTTGACAAATACTGGAGAATGAAGCAGCAGAGCTAGAGAATGAAGCAACGATGGTAGAGAATGAACGAAACAAGGTGGAGAATCAAGCAGCAGAGCTGGAGAATGAATGAGCGATGGCGGCGATGGAGGTTGAAGGCGTGAAGAAGACGAAGTGCAAGCGGCAGTGGGCTTAATGCGGGTAGAACTAGGATAATTTTGGGTTAAGTCTATTCCTAGTCCTCCAATTTTATTAGTTTTTACACAAAATTCTAATTAGATTGAAATTTAACAAGTCACTACTGATTAAAAAGAAATCTTGCGGGTCACGGGTTCACGGGTGCGGATAGCTCTAAATCCATTCCCACCCGTACCCGCCAGATGGGTAAATTTTCAACTAAAAATCCGTGACTCACGGGCGGGTATCCGCGGTTAACGGGTTCTACCCGATCCACTGCCATCCCTCAAGTAATGGGTAAGCGATTGGGTAAGCTGGGCCCAAGAGCTTGGTAAATGGTAGATCAGAGTCCTACACACAAAGACACCATCAGATTCCTGGGATGTGCTCCTAGGGGAAACCCTCTGATGCTTAATTTAGCTTTTCAATGAGGATTAGTAGGGAAAGAAAGAAGAGAGTCAAAATGTCGTACCTCGAGATTAGTAAGGGGTTTATATAATTAAGGTATGCTCCAAGTAATTCATCATTGGGATAAGAATCCTATATCTTATCCCATGTTTATGAGATACAATTTCCTTTCAAGATGGAGTTCCCTTGGAGTTTATTTAGGCCTCCAGAAATGGCTTAGTCCCAAGACTTTCATATTTGGGCCTATATCTAGGTCCCCCCTCGTGAGGGAATGTGGGATGAGGGCCTTGTGTTCACAAGTGTTGGCACGCTTTTCTTAGAGAGGAGGTGCAAACCCCTTCTTCCTTGCGACATTGTTTAAGGTAAGGGTATGATCCCCCCCATTTGCTTCGTGGAAAATTTGGAAGAATGTCATTGTTTTGAATCTCTTCCCTACCACTCTTATGCAGTTAGGGAAGGTGAGGTGACGTTCATTAAATGCTTTTCAAGGAAGTGACTGAGCATGACTATACTGAGGGTTGTTAGTGGGCATGTGTCCTTCAATGATTTGCCCATTATTTGTATTGGTGGTTTCTGAGAAGAAACCCAAGGGTTGTAGGTTTCCCTATATATGTTGTAAGGGTTTCTGCCTTGTGATAGCCGAAAGGCTATCACCAACAAAAGCCTTCTCCCTCAAAACCCTAACACCACCTTAGGAAGTTTATGATGCCAACCTTGGAAGAGTCTCTCCACTACCCTCGGTGAGACATATAGCTGACTCCAGGAAAAAGGCTCCTCGCCACCCTCAAATTTGCACACTACCAACATTGGCATTATAGGTCCACCATCCTTGATAGAGGAAAAGGTCTTCTGAAGATGGTTTGCCCTTCTGAAGGGCCTTTCCTAGTAGACCTCGGGATAAATCTTTGCCTGAAGGGGTCTCACACTTCCGAAGGGGTCTTACGGAGAAACGACAAATATGATTAAGGAACCTCTGACAAAAAAGCCTTGCACACGCCCCTACCCTCTGGCCGAAAATACCTATGGCCAGCTGGAGATACCTACCTCTGAAGGTACAGACCAGATCTAGCCGAACACGTGACATGATCTGGATAGGTTGTGCAAAATTGCCTCGTTCCTCAACCCTCCTATAAATACTTAGGAGGCTCCTTGGTAAAAAGGATGAGACTCTCTCCTATATAGTCTCTGCTCTAAAACAACTTCTCTTATCTGCATTGACTTGGGTGTCAGAGGCTATTCCCCCAAAAACACACTCCGGGGAGCTCCTAACCCACATTCTTCAAAGTCTTACAAATACCTTCTCACCGGAAGTTTCTCTCTCAGGCCTAGCATGTCATACAATGAAGTTGCCGATGACGGGCATCATTTGGAACGGTCTATCGGAAACTACCCCCAAGTCATTGTTGTTTAGACTCAGCGTTCAAAGGATAAGGGACTCCCGAGGTCCCAGTCCGTGCCAGAAACTCAAGCAACGACTGAACAGCCTGCAGCGAAGACTTCCCTGCCTGATGACGAGCATCCTCTAATGGTCACAATGGGCTTTCTTTGTGCTTTTTAGCACTCTATTGTGGCTGAAATGACACAGTAGCTAAACCAAAGGTGGTTGCAAGGACCTTTAAAAAGAGCATCTTCTCCATATACACGTCTGGAGAAAAGTCGCAAGTCACCTCATTGGAGCTCTGGAAGTGGGGGTTCTCAAGACAAGTCCTCAACGGAGAACTTACCATCCCAGGGATGTCACACTGCAGGAACTGGGTCAAAAGAGCCTAGAACTTCCCACTAGTGAAGTCATCTCCAAACGGGAAGACACTATCCCCATGCCAGATAAGTTACTCATAGAAAAGAAGACGTCATTCTCTGTTTCCGGTGACTACCAGGCAACAAGGAGAGGACAGTACTACCATCCTAACAGAGAAAATCTTAGAGAGGCTACAAAAGGTGGAAAAACAGGTCTCTCAGAAGCCTGTCTGGTCAAGACTATCGGAGACCTTCACCAGAGAAGAGGCCCCCCTCATCTATTCTATTGTAAAGGCACCAATGCCCAGCGACTTCCGAGTACCACGTCTAGAAACATATGATTGGCACAGTGATCCCCAGGCCCACTTAACAAAATATAGGAGGAGCATGGTGCTGCATGGTGCTGATGATGGCACCCTCTGCAAATGTTTTGAAGTCACCTTGTTAGGGCCGGAAACTGCATGGTACAACTCCCTGGCCCACAGAACCATCAGAAGCAATTCATCAGAAGCAGGCTGACGGTGAAGATGCCCTTCCAAATGTTCAACATAGCCCAAAAGAATGCGGAGATAATTCGGGACTATGTCGAGAGGTTTAATCGAGAAGCCCTTAGTGTGCCTGACTTCCATCTCAAAATTCATATCCTCGCCCTGATTACGGGATTTAGGAGGCACTCACAACTCTTCTATGAGTTCTCCAAAAACCCAATTGACACCTTCGAAGAATTCTATCGAGGAGTTACAGATGGGTGGCCCAAAGTTTAACCATAATCTTTCCTAGCATAAGAGTCACCAACCTCAATATTTAGCTGAGTGGGGGGGCAGACCTCGGAAAGTAAGGGGGAAGAGGCCAGTATCATTCACCCCTCTAAACACTACAAGAGCAAACATCCTGATGGCCGTGGAAAAGCAAGGAACCACAATCCAACATCCGAAGGCCATGACCTCGAACAACAAGAAGAACATGAGTAAATTCTATCAATTTCATCGAGACCATGGGCACGATACTGACGATTGCTTCCAGCTGAAAAAGTATATTAAATCTTTGATCAAGCAAGGGCAACTTCGACATTACTTGCAGATGCCATCGCCCAAAGCCCGAGAAAGAAAATAAAAAAAGAGGAAATGAGAGGATGAGGACTATGATTCTGACTGACATTAGAATCAAAGTCCCACAAAGCACCCACCACCTGCAGTAGGAATAATCCAGACAATCACAATCGAAATACCCTTAGCTGAGAAGAAAAGGAAGGCTTGGGAAATTGTAATGATGGAATTCAACAACCAAACAAACAAGCTTGTTTGGAAGGATAGGTCTATAGTAAAATTTCCCCATGACGACCCCTTCCTGGCTATGGCAAGGATAGCAAGTTACAACATCAAGAGGGTCTCCTAGGCAATGGCTCAAACGCCGAGGTTCTCTTCGCCCATGTGCTGCCAAAACTAAGATTAACAGAGGGTAACCTCAAGCTAATGACATCTCCCACATTCAAAGTTGAAGAGCTCTTCGCATCGACTATGACAAGATTTATAGTCATAGATGTGTCATCATCATACAACCCCATCCTTGGAATGCAGACACAAGGCAATCTCCACCTTCAAACAAATTTCAAATACCTTATAGTCACCTTCAAAGCCAAAGAATGAGGTGCAAAGATATTCATTGATCAAGCTGAGGTCAGAAATGTTACCACCTCACAAAAATGGGAAAATTATAAGTGTGTCATAATGGCTAAAAACCATTATATTGTGTAATTCTCACCATAGTGATTGAAGTTTGGGGGGAAAAAGGCATGATCAGCACCTCCTTAAAAGTGTTCCAAGTTGGTAACTTGGCCCCCAAGAATAGCCTTAAGGATTGCTTGTTTGTCAAGCAACCTATGGACTTTTTTGTAAGGTTTTGAAAATTCGGGTACTCAATTGTAAAATTCTCAGGAATGAGACTTGGAGAGTTATGGGAAAGATATGAATGGTATGAAAGTGCTATTGGAGGACCAAATTGTTCATGGAAGAAAAGTTTAGACAAAGGAAACACTAAAGGTATTAAGGACCTAAATGTCTTAGAGTAAACCTTAAGATGTTCAAGCTTTTGACATAAGTCAAAAGGTAAAATTATGGGGTTATCCCACCATGGAGAAGGCAGCCAAGGCTTGTAAATGAGTGAAAAATGTTGGGCACATGTGTACCAATGAGTTTAAGACAAAGAAACCGTAATTAGTAAGAAGGAAAATGACATAAAGCAAGGTTAAGCTTGTTTAAGTGTGTTTTGTGCTCTTAAGCTCATTTAAGGCCATTTAAGTGGCCAATTCACTTATCTCCCTCCCATTTTCAGTCTCCTCTAGCCCAAAACATAGCCACACCTCCTCCATAACCACCACACCTTCAAACTTACAATTGATTGAAATTAAAGGCAAAAGGAAGCAATTGGAAGCAAGCTATAGTTATTGCTTGGATACTTCAAGGATCAAGTTTGATTTTTGGCCTACCTACTTTGGTATGGCTTCTCTTGCTCTCATGGGTTGTTTTCTATATTTTTCAAGCAACCATGGACTAGGGCTAAGTTTGGAAGAGAGCCATGAGCTTGATGAACCAAGCTTAGTGAAGGGAGTGATCTTATTCAAGGTTTTGTGACCTAATGTGAAGTACACAGTGATGGTAGTGAATTTTTGGGTTTCTAGAGCCCAAAAGTTAGTATTAACTAGTGTTAAATCCTCCTAAGACCAGCATTAGCTTGAGAAGGGCTGCCATAGTGATTTGGTTATGTTTATTATGTGTTTTATGGAGTAATCTGTGGTTATTGTTGCTGCCGCATTTCATGTGTTTGTTGGCGTGAATGGCTACTACATTTGGTTGTTATATCTTCTATATATGCATTGCGGTTTTTATGTTTTAGTGTCTTTGGATGCAGGTTTTAATCATGGTTACATTGCTTATTGAATCCAAGTGATACCCTTACTAAGTTTCATTGAGAAACTTACTCCACTCAATTCTGTCATTTCAGGTCCAACAGAAAGATCACATTCAAACTGACATTTGTGGTTTAAGTTTTGATCTGAACTTTTAGGTACATAAACTTCCACATGTCTAGTCATGATCTGGAAAGTTTAGTGATTTTAGGAGCATATTTGGTGTTTTTAATGGTGGTACTTATCCATTGTGTCTCAGGCACTAATGTGTGTATTTAGCTAAGGTAAGAACATTTTATAGTGCATGTATGCATGTACATGTAGTGTATGTAAAATGAGACAAGTATGTGAACATTTGAGTAATGTTTTGGCGATGTAAGTGATGTGGTGCAAAGCTGCCTGAGTGTGAATAATAGGCTGCTTACTTGCAAATTTTGTTTTGGCCACATAAAGTTGCTAGATGCAAGCGAATGTATTTCCTACATGTAATGGACATATATGGGATAACCTTGGAGTGTTTTCCCTTTGTGAATGAAGTGTTTGCATACTTATGAAATTTTGTATCGGCAAAATGATCATAAAGTGACCCGAATTTTGACTTTGCACTTAAAGTTCTATATCTCACTGTGTAGAAAGAATCTTGGTATGAAATTTTGGCCACACTTAGAGAACATCTAGGGGTTGAACTAGGATTTGGAATTTCTAAATTTGGAGCCCTATAGCCAAATATATGAGGTTGCAAAGTTGGCTAAGTTACTGTTCATCTAGTCAGAATTTTGTAACCAACTTAAAAAATCTATAACTTGGTCCATAGGTGGGCTATTGATGTAAAACAAAATTTCTTGGTTTTCTATAATTCTCTAATTGATAATGGAGCAAATAAAATGTGGGGCACATGGCTAGAATGATACATTTTATTAGTGGAAGTTACAGGTGCAGTAGCTTGTCACTAGAACTTAACAAGACTGCCTAATGAGTAGTAGCCAATATTAAGACTTGTGTTAGTGTTTTCCTCTTTTGGTGCCATAGTGTGCATGAAATATGAATATGTGTGTGATGTTTGGACCAATATGCATGTGTTTAAATAGTGCCCTAGAGGGCTATTTGGGTATGCACACTAAGGGTAGTGTTCTGATGGCCTACAGAACATTACCAATCCTGGGAGTCTAAATGCACAATTTTGGCACCATAATTGGACTATCCCAGAGTGGGTAATAAGAAAGGTGTTGCTTAAGGCAAGAAGGAGTCCCCCAAAGGTCCATGCATAGACTACCACAGAAGAAAGTCATGTTACCAAAGAAGCTGCAGAAAAAAGAGGGTGAAAACAATGATCTTGAAAAAATAGAAATAGGGGATGTAGAGCTTGTCCATGGCCGAAGTACCTGGGTGGGGAAAAAACTAGTTGAAGGTGACAAGGAAAAGCTTGTATCCCTTCTATTAATGAACAAAGATCTATTTTTCTACTCTTCAAAAGATATGCTTGGAGTAGACCTGGGTATAATTTAGCATAGCCCTAAAGTATGCTCGGAGGTAAAGGCTGTTCGGCAGAAAACGCGTAGCCTCTCGATGCTCAAGACCAATTTCATTAAAATCAAAGTCCAATGATTGGCGGAGGCATGCATAATAAGGCAGGTCAAGTATCCTGAATGGCTCAACAACATTGATGTCACCACCAAGGAAGGGAGCAATAAACTCTGAATGTGCATGGACCTATGAAATATAAACGATGCCTGCCTAAAGGACTCATATCCTCTACCGCTAATAGACCAATTGGTTAACTCCACCGCCGAATAGGGTCTACTTAGTTTCCTCGACGCTTTTAGTGGATACCAATAAATTAGGATTGAACCCGAGGATGAGCGAAAAACCACCTTCATCACTGAAGTTGGGACCTACTACTACGTCATAATGCCCTTTGGCCTTAAAAATGCAGGAGCCACATACCAAAAGGCTGATGAACAAGGTGTTCAGCTCCCAAATTAGGAAAAATATTGAAGTATACGTCAATGATATGGTAATAAAGATTAAAATACCTAGTAATCATGCCATCGACTTGGGGGAAACATTCCACTGGCTTCAGAAATTTGGAATTCATCTTAACCCCAAAAATTCCATGTTTGGGGTAACAACAGGGAAATTCCTCAGATTCATGGTATCTGAAAGAAGCATAAATGCCAACCCCGAAAAAGTTGACGCTTTGCTAGCATTCCAATCTCCAACAACAACAAAGGATATACAAAGGCTCACCAAAAGAATAACTTCCCTCAGCAAATTCATATCCAAATATAGAGATCGGTGCCAACCATTCTTTAAAGTGCTCACCAAAGTAGCAAAAAATGAAGGCAACTTTGGTTCCAATGAACACCCTTGGAACGAAGATTGCAAAAAAGCTTGGGATGAACTAAAGAGCTATTTAACCCATCTACAGACACTTCGGCAACCGCTGGAAGGAGAACCTCTCATCCTCTACCTCACAGTCTCTTAGAAAGTAGTGAGTTTGGTACTAGTGAGGGAAGAATGAGGAAAGCAATGGCCAGTGTACTATGTGAGTAAGTCCCTGCATGGTGTCGAAGTTAGGTAGCCTCTTATGTGAAAAGCCATCTATGCCCTAGTATTGGCAGGAAGGAGGCTCTCGCCTTACTTCCATGGACATCACATCATAGTGCGAAGTAACTTACCTCTATAGGATGTCATACGGAATGTGGACCACTCAGGATGATTATCGAAGTGGTGCATCGACCTAGGTGAGTATGATATCACATATGAGCCAAGAAGGGCAATAAAAGCCCAAGTGCTATCAGATTCTATTGCTGAGGTACCTAATATCGAAAGTAGTCCAGAAGACCCCAAAAATAATGGACCTAAATGGACGTTATTCGTTGATGGTGCCTCAGGAACCGAACACTAGGGAGCTGGAGTAATTCTTCGTACTCCCGAAGGTATGAAAGCTACGAAGGCCATCAAGTTCGGTTTCAATGTCACCAACAATGTTGCCGAATATGAAGCCCTCATAGCAAGCTTGTGATTGGAAAAAAGAGTTAGTGTGAGAACTCTAAAGGCCCACAGTGATTCTCAGCTAGTGGTCGGACAAATGGCAAGGGACTACAGGGCAAATGACCTAAACTTGGCAAAGTACCATGATCTCATAAAAAGACTTATCCAAGAGTTGGACAGGGTACAGATAGAAAGTTTACCCCGACAAGATAATATGGAAACGAATACTTTGGCCAAGTTAAAAGAGTCCACCGAAGTACTGGATTAGCCGAGCATAGCAATAATGTCCATAGCATCCTCGGCTAGAGGATGGAAGGATAATATCAAGAAATACCTCACAATTTCAGATCTTCCTGAACACCCTCTGGAAGCTGTGAAAATGCAAAAGCACTCGGGTAGATACTTCCTGATCGGGGAAGAATTATATCGACAAGGGTACGTCAATCCACTGCAAAGATGTATGCCTGAAGATGATATTCAAGCAGTTCTTACAGAAGTCCATGAAGGAGCTTGTGCGTCTCATCTCGGGACTGACGCCTTTGCTGGGGTGCTAGTTTGGCAAGGATATTTATGGCCTACTATGAGGAAGGACACAAGGTAGTTCGTAACAAAATGTGATAGGTTCCAAAGACATGCACCCATCCAAAGAATACCCTCTAAAGCCAATAACTTCGGCAAACTACCCTTGCTTCTTCGCTGTTTGGGGTATTGACCTCATTGGTCCTCTTCCGATGGCTCCAGGAAGAGTGAAGTTCTACATGGGTGTAGTGGATTACTTCACTAAGTGGATTGAAGTAAAACCCCTAGCAGCAATTTTGGCAAAAGATGTCCAGAAGTTCGCTTGGAAAAACATAATATGTAGATTCAGTATACCGAGGCTGATAGTAGTGGACAATGGTTCCTAGTTCACTAATAAAGGATTTCAGTAATTCGCAACCAACCTTGGCATAAAGTTGCACTTCGCCCCAGTTGCCCATCCTCATAGTAATGGACAAGTTAAAGTATCCAATAGGACAATAAAAGATGGTTTGAAAAGGAGGTTGAAAGAGGCAAAGGGGAAATGGCCGGGGGAACTCCCAAGTGTGCTATAGAGTCACAGAACCACCCCTAGAAGAGCAACTGGAGAAACACCTTTCTCACTTGTCTTCGGCACTGAGGCCATTATCCCTGTCGAAGTCATACAACCGTCTATTAGAATACAAGTGTTTGATGAAGAAGGGAACAACCTCGGTCTAAGAGCTAACTTAGACATAATTGAGGAAAATAGAGAGATGGCTGAACTCAGAAGAAAAGCCTTTCAGCAAAGGGTCACCATTGCAGCAAACTTGCTTGTCAAACCCAAAAGGATAAAAAAAGGAGACCATGTTCTCTGAAAGACTGAACTGGAACCCCGAAGACCATCTTATGTAGTACTTCATTCAAGTTGGGAATGACCTTATTTGGTCCTTAAGGAAATTTAGCCAGGAGTTTATAAGCTCAGAAATGCTGAAGGAGAAAAGTTGAAAAACAAATGGCATTCTAACTCTTTGAAAACATTCTACACTTAGCATTTTTCCAAGGAAGCTTCATCGAATATGGTGTCTCCTGAAAGTGCATAAGTCTACTAGACTAGAAACACCGAAGGTGGATGACCGAATGTGGGTAATCCTGAAAGTGCCTAAGTATTTTTGTACAAACCAAGTTTATTCCAAACATGATTAACTGAATGTGGTTGATTATGTTCTTAAACACTTAGAAAAATATTCAAAACCCTTGATAGTATTTTCATCAAGGCAAGTATATGACCAAACATTGTTGATCCTTACTGAGCTGAAGTTTCTAAGTCATCTGAAATGGTTAGTCAACCCCAAAGATGTGTTGAAGTCAAACAAGGCAAGTCAAAGATGGTGCTAATTATGCACTTAGCCGAAATTTTGAAAAATGAAGGTAATTCCATTAGAAGGTGCAAAGATCAAGTACAAAAGGGCAAAAGACAACAATAAGAAAAGGGGAGTCCTAAGGGTCATCTTCCCCATCTACGGGCCATTCGGCGTTAACATCCTCAGCATTATCTTCAACGGCATATTCGTCATCCTCAGCTGAAGAAGGAAGCTTGGGCAGATTTAGGAACTCTACCTTTGACTGTGGCGAGGAGGCTCTTTCGGGGATATCAAGTGTCAGACCCATACCTCAGTGCTTGACCCAGGCCAAATATGTAAAAAAATAATAATAATACATTAAAGACCATGAGGGACTTAAATGAAAATGTGAAGAGTGATGTGTGTGTGCGACTAAGAACTATCAGGTTTAAAATGCACATGGGAAGCGACTATGTGGCTAATGGAAAGAAACAAACCTTAAGGGCCATAATGTACTCTTAATTGGGTGCTTAAACTTACACTTATGTTAAGGATGGATTATATGGCACCATGCTAACAAATGGTGCAACCAAGAAGGGTGCCCAATTGTGTGCCGCATGGTCTATTACCAGAAATGCATGCTTCCACTCAAACTAATGACATAATTTTGGGTTAAAATATCAAGTTAAGCTTGATTGAGTCTTGGCTTGGTGTTCTTCGTGTTCTTGGGATGAAGGCTTCAGGTTCATGCCAAATTGGTGTTGATTGATGCTCGGATTGAACAATCAAGCTTGGAATTGGTGTTTTCGGCCTAAAGGGATCTTGCACTTGAGTTGCCAAGCTTGGTCTTGAAGATTCAAGTGTTAACCGAGATCTCAAGCTAGTGATTGGTAAGCTCAACTTTGCCACCTTCGAGCCAGGGTCAGAAATCTAAGAAGAGCACTCACCGATGAGCCTCCTCTGACTCTCCAGCACTTCCTGGCAAAGCTTGGCTAGGTCATTCTTCTCAATCTTTTTGAGCTCACTGTATTTCATGCACAAGCTCGCAAACAATTCCTTGGCCTTAGCTAAGTTCTCCTCTAACTGACTTCAAATGGAAGACTGCTTGGCTGCCCAAGCCTGAAAGTAGCCACCGTATGCTAGTAGTTGCAAGTGGGAAATACCTAATGTAAGGCACAACCAATTTAAAGACTTTGGTCAATCAAAATTTTGCTAAGTACAACTGATTACCTGAGCAGCGTGCTCAGTCATCCGAGCTACGAGGGTCTCCTCATTCAGGCACTCCTTGGTCAAAGTTTGGAAAGTGGCGTTGGTAATGATCCGCCTCGCCATCTGAGGGACCATCTTCTAATAGTCTTCAGAGAATAGGTCCATATCCTTAGTAAAGGTCCAAAAGGGCTCCCTCGGGACCTTTTTTCTCGGGATCTTTGAGTCCCTAATGGCCCTCCACCAAAGGTGGTCTATCACCCACGCCGTTTGGCCCTGTCCTTTACAAAGTCACACCGAAGTTTAGTGATTACATTATCTCTTAACCTTTCATCTACAAGGTCTAAAATTTTGAAAAATCCAAAGTTCATAAATGAATGGCTAAAAGACAAACCTGGTGGAAGTTCAGCACGGCATCATCAGAGTCACTAACATCATGGACTTCGGCAGGAATATCCTTACCTTTCCTCCTTTGGTGTCCCTCTACGTCTTCGGTAGAAATCTCACCGAGAGAGGTCCTTAGTGTCTCCACAATTGCTTCGGGGCTTAAAGGAACAAAAAAAAGCCCCGCCCCTCGGGAAGTATTCGTGGCCTCGGCCGAAGTTCCCAGGTTGATTGTACTGTCCTCAAGAGGAGGAGGAAGTGAGTCCTCCTTCACCTTCTTCATCTTTGACATCGTTGAAGACTGCCCAATTGGTCCCTTCTTCCTCTTTCAAGCCTTCTTCTTTTGCTCCTCCTTCTCGGCTTGACCAAGGAAAAGACTCTTGTAAAATGCTGCTCACTTGTCACCTATCTCTGCAAAGAGAAAAACATCAATGTAAGTACAAAAAAATCCCAAATAGCAAGCTAAAAAGGCGCTTACTCTCTACAAGTGCCGAATAGGAGAGTTTGTTTCAGAAAAGCTTAGCAAGCCAAGACTTATTCCCATCCATTGCTAGTTTTGGCATATCCAAGTCAGTAACATGGTCTTTGATGACACCGAGTTCCTGAAGTACCTCTTCGACCATAAAATTCCATTTGATTAGGAAGGGGTATAGTGGATGTGAAGAAACCTTTTCCGAACAGTTAGCTATCTCCTGAATACGGGTGTCAAATTCCTCGGACTGAGATTCAAGTTCGAGGGTGATGGGTTTCGGGAGCCAAATAACGCAGTGGAATTTAACCGAAACCCTCCAGGATCCAAGTGAAACAGGGTAAACCGGGTGTTCGAAAATTTTCATACCTAATTTTCGGTTGAGATCTCTCACTCAACTGTAGAGTCGAATCACAAAACCTGAATAGTTGACGTGTTCAGGCTCTCTATGGTATCCACACGAGTCTCTTGAGATCACCATGCTTCCACCACATCCCGGCAGATGCGTTTCTCTTGCGCTCGCAGTGCTAGCTTGCGTCCTCCAAGGAATTGCAAGAGAAGAGTGTGGCTGTCCTTTTTGGAGGCTAGGGCAAGGAGACCTATGAATTTCTCACTAGAAGTTGTATTTATAGTGAGACTCAACTTCCAGGCCTAATAGGTTTCGAAGCCCTAATCCAATTAGGCTTTAATTTCGGGCTTAATAATGGCTCAACTATTGGGCCCATTATTAATACGAAATTATTGTGAAACCAAAACCCAAATTATTAGCCCATGCACTCTAATGATCCAAATAGCTCTATGTGTGCGACCCAATAGGCTCTTACCACGTTGGCAATGATCATAAATCACATTTATGATCATAAGCAATGAGCGGTGTCTAGCAACACATCATTGCTACCCAAGTGACAAGATTGTCGATGATTCGACTAAACCTTTATGATCATCACCGATATATGCCATTGTCCCTTTGTCCAAGATATCAAGACTAAGCACGAGACATGGAATGTGTCACTCTCGTATAGCCCAATCTTTGGTTTCTTGATTACCGAGTAGACCAACTTAAACTGATGACATTGATATCGTATATCAACTCATCCGAGCATGGCCATGCATTTTTCTAAGTCTTACTCTATCAAGGGGCCCGAAGATATCACTCCCGTTACATAGGAGGGACAAATCCCATCTTGATCATACAAATCCCTCCGCATGATATGTGACATACCCAATGACCTCCTTCAAGTTCACTCAGTTACGAGCAACAAAGGAAAGTATCAAAGTATGTGACTCACATGTAGGGAACCTTGATGATCTTAGGTCGAAGGACTACATATACCATGATCACTATGAGAATCACTTATGACACTCATATAACGATCCATGTAGTGTTCTCATGGTGGGTCGGTCCAGTACACAAGTTCTCCAACTTGTACCCATATGTAGACTACATATCTCATATTAGTCTCCACATATGCTAGTCGTTATGTATTATTGCAACCCGCTCCACAATAATACTAGACTAGGGACGTTTAAGAATATCATTATTCTAGGGTTACAATTATGTTTGTTAAGTTACGTAGAAACAAAACAACAAACATAATTGCTGGATTAATGCCTTAATAAAATATCATGACTCAATGTGCAAAAAATACAATCATCTCATGATTGGCTTTTTGGGCACAACACTAACAATCTCCCACTTGCACTAAAGCCAATCATCCATGTATCTAATACCGATGGACCTAGAATGGCTATCATGCTTTTGCTGCGTAAGGGGCTTTGTCAGTGGATCAGCAATGTTGCTATCTGTCGAAGTCCTGCATATCCTTACATCACCCCTCTCGATGATCTCCCTGATGAGATGATAGCGTCGGAGTATGTGTTTGGATCGCTGGTGAGATCGAGGTTCCTTAGCCTGTGCGATTGCTCCATTGTTGTCACAATAGAGCTCTATCGGGTCGGCAATGCTTGGAACCACTCCAAGTTCAGTGATGAACTTCTTGATCCAAACTGCCTCCTTCACAGCATCAGAGGCGGCAATGTACTCAGATTCTGTTGTAGAGTCAGCTACTGTCTCTTGCTTTGAACTCTTCCAGCTCACAGCACCACCACCAATACAAAACACATAACCAGATTGCGATCTAAAATCATCCTTATCGGATTGGAAGCTTGCATCGGTGTAACCCCTTACAACGAGCTCATCTTCACCTCCAAAGACCAAGAATGCATCCTTAGTCCTTCGTAAGTACTTAAGGATGTTCTTAACAGCTGTCCAGTGACTCTCACCGGGGTTCGATTGGTACCTACTCGTCATGCTCAAAGCATATGAGACATCGGGATGAGTACATATCATGGCATACATGATAGATCCAATTGCTGAGGCATATGGAATCTTACTCATGCGCTCTCTCTCCTCGGGTGTACTCGGACACTGAGATCTAGAAAGAGTTATACCATGTGACATGGGCAAGAATCCTTTCTTGGAATCTTGCATGCTAAACCTCTTTAGCACCTTGTCAATATATGTACTTTGACTTAGGCCAAGAAGCTTTCTAGATCTATCTCTATAGATCCTGATGCCTAACACATAGGCTGCTTCACCCAAGTCCTTCATAGAGAAACATTTCCCCAGCCAAGTCTTCACAGACTGTAGCTCAGGAATGTCATTCCCGATGAGTAGTATGTCATCTACATACAACACCAAGAAGACAATAGCGCTCCCACTAACCTTCTTGTAGACACAAGGTTCATCTTCATTTTTGATAAAACCAAACTCTTTGATTGCTTCATCAAAATGAAGATTCCAACTTCGAGAAGCTTGCTTCAGTCCATAAATGGACCTTTGCAACTTGCACACTTTATTGGCATTCTCAGGAGTGACAAAACCCTCAGGTTGTGTCATGTACACATCCTCAAGTAGCTTTCCATTTAGGAATGCAGTTTTGACATCCATTTGCCATATCTCATAATCATAGTGTGCAGCAATAGCAAACAAAATTCGGATGGATTTAAGCATAGCAACTGGTGAAAAAGTTTCATCATAGTCAATACCATGAATTTGCTTGAAACCTTTTGCAACCAATCGTCCCTTAAAGGTAATCACATTACCATCCATGTCAGTTTTCTTCTTGAAAACCCATTTGCACCCTATGGGTTTTACCCCTTCAGGTGGGTCAACCAAAGTCCATACTTGGTTTTCATACATGGATTCCATCTCGGATTTCATGGCCACTAGCCACTTCTCAGAGTCAGGCCCCGACATAGCTTGTTGGTAGGTTGTGGGCTCATCCTGATCCATGAGCATCACATCACCAGTGTGAGTCACGAGAAATCCATATCTCTCGGGCTCACGCCGAATCCTACCAGACCTACGTGGGCTCTGTGCTACAGGAACAGACTCTTGAACCACAACATCTTGTGGTGTCTGTTCAGGTTCCATTTCAGGTTCGATGTCTCCTTGTTGTTCTTGAATTTCTTCAAGTTCTACTTTCCTCCCACTAGTTCCTTTAGAGATAAACTCTTTCTCTAAAAAGACACCAGTTCGAGCAACAAACACTTTTTGCTCAGAAGGATTGTAGAAATAGTAACCCTTTGTTTCTTTGGGATACCCAACAAAAAGGCATTTTTGAGATTTGGGCCCTAGTTTGTCAGAGGATTGACGTTTCACATAAGCATCACAGCCCCAAATCTTCATAAAAGACAAATTGGGACGCCTCCCACTCCATATCTCATATGGTGTCTTTTGAACCGATTTAGATGGAACTCGGTTTAGTGTAAAAGCGGCTGTCTCTAGAGCATGTCCCCAAAAGGAGTTTGGAAGGTCAGCTTGACTCATCATAGAGCGAACCATGTCTAACAGAGTTCGATTTCTCCTTTCAGATACACCATTCCATTGAGGTGTACCTGGTGGAGTGAGTTGTGATACTATACCACACTCCTTCAGATAGTCAAGGAATTCTCGATCCAAGTACTCTCCACCTCGATCTGATCGAAGCACTTTGATACTCTTCCCGAGTTGATTCTCTACTTCATTCTTGAATTCTTTGAACTTTTCAAAGGATTCTGACTTGTGTCTCATGAGATACACATAGCCATATCTGCTGAAGTCATCAGTGAAAGTAATGAAGTATTGGAAACCTCCTCTAGCTTGTGTAGACATAGGGCCACATACATCACTATGTATGAGTCCTAGTAAGTCATTAGCCCTTTCACTTTGCCCTGTGAATGGGGCTTTGGTCATCTTGCCCAACAAACATGACTCACATGTCTCATATGATTCAAAATCAAATGAGTCCAAGAGTCCATCCTTATGGAGCTTGGATATGCGGGTCTCATTTATATGGCCCAAGCGACAGTGCTAGAGATAGGTTGGGTTCGAATCATTTAATCTGACCTTCTTGGTATTCACATTATAGATTGGATCTTCGAGGTCTAGAACATACAACCCATTGCTAAGTTGAGCACTACCATAAAAGATTTCATTCAAATAAATAGAACAACATTTGTCCTTTATTATAAATGAAAAACCTTTCTTGTCCAAACAAGAAACAGAAATCAAATTTCTACTAATAGTAGGCACAAAGTAGCAGTTGTCTAATTCTAAAACTAATCCACTAGGTAAAGTGAGAACATAAGTCCCTACGGCTAAGGCAGCAACCCTTGCTCCATTTCCAACACGTAGGTCCACTTCACCTCGGGCCAATCTTCTACTTCTACTTAGATCCTGCACATTTGCACAAATGTGAGATCCACATCCAGTATCCAATACCCAAGATGAGGAAGTAGAAAAGTTAGCCTCTATAACAAAAATACCTGAAGTGGAAGTCTTACTTCCCTTTTCCTTAGCAAGTTCTTCAAGATAGAGCTTGCAATTGCGCTTCCAGTGTCCAGGTTGCTTACAATGGAAGCACTCCCCTTCCTTTGCCACACCACCCTTTGGTTTCAGTGCAGCTGAAGAAGAACTAGCATTGGACTTTCCATTAACTTTTATCCTTCTTCTTGTTGGCTTTTCCCTTTCCCTTGCCCTTTTGAACCATAAAAATGGGCTTAGCCTTCTTAAGGTTTTGCTCAGCAGTTCTCAACATGTTGAGTAATTCAGGAAGGGACTTGTCAAGGTCGTTCATGTTATAGTTCATGACGAACTGACTGTAGCTTTCAGGCAACGATTGCAAGACTACATCGATAGCCAACTCTTTCTGAAGAGCAAATCCCAAATTCTCAAGATTCTCAATGTACCCAATCATCTTGAGCACATGAGGACCCACGGGACTTCCCTCAGACATCTTGCACTGAAACAATGCCTTAGAGGTCTCAAACCTCTCATGCCTAGCTTGCTCTTGGAAAAGCATTTTGAGATGTTCGATCATATCGAACGCCCCCATGTTCTCATGTTGCTTCTGAAGCTCAGATTCCATGGTAATAAGCATGAGGCATGCAACATCCAAAGCATCATCAGAATGCCTCTTGTGAGCATCCCTTTCAGCTCTTGGAGCAGTGGCAGCAGGCTCATTCGGAATGGGCTGCTCTAGGACATAAGCCTTTCTCTCTTGTTTGAGGACTATCCTCAAGTTTCGGTACCATTTGAGAAAGTTGGTCCCATTCAGTTTTTCCTTCTCAAGGATCGATCGCAACGAAAGTGTCGATGTGTTTTGTGCCATGGTTATCTACAACAGTAAATATGCAGTGTAAGAGTCATGTATTTTAATTCATTTAATAAGGACTTTTATTAAACGATACTCCCACTATTTTCCTCAAAATAATAACCCTCGATATTATTTCGGAACACCTCGGCGCTAAGGTATTCTAGTGGGCCAAGATCCATATTTGACCACAACCTGAGTCAGCTTTGGCTTTTCTCTCAAGTTACAGCTATTTAGGTAGGCAACTCTTTGCCAATTGCATCTTATGCAACTCTTGGATAGTTGGGTGAACAACACTTGTCCAAGCTCATCTCATGAGCTTAAGCCCAACTCTATGCCTCTAAGTCCCTAATCCTATTAGGATGACTTAGTTAAGTCAGACCCAAAGTTAGCAATTTGGATATCACTATTATCCCATCGCGCCTTACCAAGATGAACATAGGTGCTTTGCTTTGGCAAACCCACCTAATGTTGATCAAAGTCTTGACGAGTGCCAACATTTGGAAGGCATCACATTTAATGACTTAATATTTGTTTGAGGGATTTTTTTCATTTTGATCTCACCAATTTGTTATCTCCGGTTGTCTTATACATGCATCACATACAAATATAAAACATGCATCTCATGCGTACAAGAAAGTAAACGTGACATGGTTATAGCCCAAACTATGCGATATTCTCAAGCCAATAAGAATATCATAAAAGCCTAAGAAAAGAAAAGAGTCTTCACAAGCTCCTTATCTTCCTTTCTTGGCTGCCCTTTTGTTGTCATCTCCTTGGACATACCTCCTTGGATGATCCTTAGACATACCACCTTGGATGATCCCATAATGCACCATTACATCAATAATAGAAACCTCGAGTTACATTCGAGGGGAGTAAGGTGAGAAGAGAATGTACAATGAGAGTGATAAGAAAAGGCACGACTCGCAGGCCGTATTTACAAGTACAACCAATCAAGGGCTATAACCATGCACCATGCTTCAAACACCAATCAGCATATCATGTCAAATCTCATTCAACAAAGATGCATGCCAATTTTCGCGCGTTGATTAACCAGTTTTTATTTATGTGGCGCTTCGCATACGGCGGTCCCGCTGGCCTGTCAGCGGGCGGTGGTTCCGCTGACCGGTCAGCGGACGGGGTCAAGGGGAGCCGCCCTTGCGGGGGGCGTGGGGGGCAGCGCCCCCCGGCGCAAAAAATTGTCTTACAATTGCTTAGCCCGAAATCTTCTATTTCGAGCAAGTAGGCACCCGAGACTCCTCCATTCGAGCCACCAAAAATACCTTACTTTCGGTGCCCGAACAGGCCGAATCCGAACAAAGCTAGGGTTTTTGCAACTATTGCAAGAATCCTAATCCATATAGGTATCTCATACCATTCAATTTCGGGTTAATCTCATTAACCAATTTGTGTCGTTTCTTCATATATGTCATATGTTCATTACGAGTTCCAGTTTCATGCATCATGAATCAATCTAATTAATCATGGCCGAAAAGCAACCGAACACATAGCATCATGCGATTCAACACTCAATCCCGATTTAGGGTTTCACCAGTAGCTCTGATACCACTGATGGGTTTCGGGAGCCAAACAGCGCAGCGGAATTTAACCGAAACCCTCCAGGATCCAAGTGAAACGGGGTAAACCGGGTGTTCGAAAATTTTCATACCTAATTTTCGGTTGAGATCTCTCACTCAACTGTAGAGTTGAATCACAAAACCTGAACAGTTGACATGTTGAGGCTCTCTATGGTATCCATACGAGCCTCTCGGGATCACCACGCTTCCACCACGTCCGACAGATGTGTTTCTCTTGCGCTCGCAGTGCTAGCTTGCGTCCTCCAAGGAATTGCAAGAGAAGAGTGTGGCTGTCCTTTTTGGAGGCTAGGGCAAGGAGACCTGCGAATTTCTCACTTAAAAGTTGTATTTATAGTGAAACTCAACTTCCAGGCCTAATGGGTTTCAAAGCCCTAATCCAATTAGGCTTTAATTTCGGGCTTAATAATGGCTCAACTATTGGGCCCATTATTAATACGAAATTATTGTGAAACCAAAACCCAAATTATTAGCCCATGCACTCTAATGATCCAAATAGCTCTATGTGTGTGACCCAATAGGCTCTTACCACGTTGGCAATGATCATAAATCACATTTATGATCATAAGCAATGAGCGGTGTCTAGCAACACATCATTGCTACCCAAGTGACAAGATTGTCGATGATTCGACTAAACCTTTATGATCATCACCGATATATGCCATTGTCCCTTTGTCCAAGATATCAAGACTAAGCACGAGACATGGAATGTGTCACTCTCGTATAGCCCAATCTTTGGTTTCTTGATTACCGAGTAGACCAACTTAAACTGATGACATTGATATCGTATATCAACTCATCCGAGCATGGCCATGCATTTTCTAAGTCTCACTCTATCAAGGGGCCCAAAGATATCACTCCCGTTACATATGAGGGACAAATCCCATCTTGATCATACAAATCCCTCCGCATGATATGTGACATACCCAATGACCTCCTTCAAGTTCACTCAGTTACGAGCAACAAAGGAAAGTATCAAAGTATGTGACTTACATGTAAGGAACCTTGATGATCTTAGGTCGAAGGACTACATATACCATGATCACTATGAGAATCACTTATGACACTCATATAACAATCCATGTAGTGTTCTGATGGTGGGTTGGTCCAGTACACAAGTTCCCCAACTTGTACCCATATGTAGACTACATATCTCATATTAGTCTCTACATATGCTAGTCGTTATGTATTATTGCAACCCGCTTCACAATAATACTAGACCAGGGACATTTAAGAATATCATTATTCTAGGGTTACAATTATGTTTGTTAAGTTACGCAGAAATAAAACAACAAACATAATTGCTGGATTAATGCCTTAATAAAATATCATGACTCAATGTGCAAAATTATAATCATCTCATGATTGGCTTTTGGGTACAACACTAACAGAGGGTAAGCAGCTTCGACGGATCCATCACGTCGATATCAAGGGTCCCCGAAGCCCACTTGGTTGGCATGTCTTTCCACTGTTCGTCCACCTTTAGAAAAAAATACTTCTTCTACTACCCTCGCCAACTGTCTTTTGTTCCGAAGGTGCAGGTGAATTTTTTGCTCCCGGATCCCCGAGGGAGATAGAAGTAGAACCCGCCCTTTGAAACGGGGTGAAGTTTATAGTACTACATGAAGAAGATGAAGTGAGGGGTTATCTTAAAAACCCCACACATGTAGAGGAAGGCATTGAAATAGGAATAAGATTTCGGCGGTAGTTGGTTAACGGCTATGCAATAAAATTCGCAAAAGTCACTCACCATCCTCGGAAGGGGATACCGAAGTCCCGTGTTATGGCTCTCCTAGTGGGAAGCGTGCCTAAAGAAGGTAAAGTGCTCTAAATCAAATTTGAATCCTTAATTCAAGTTTACATAGCAAGAATAGGAAAGTTTAGCAAAGTTCACCAAGGATGTTAAGGCGCTAAATGAGGTTCAGGGGTAAAATGGTAATTTTTGCATCCTAAATAGTCGGACTAGATCCCGAGTGGTTAAAATGAAGTTTTATGATTTTACTTTTAACTTTAACCCAAACTTGATAAAATCAACAAGGATTAATCAAGAATAGCTAAGGTTACCAAAAGATGGGGACTTAAGTGTATCATGTCTAATACTTTGATGGCTTACTATGAAAATAGGGTTATAAGAGGGTAAAGGGAGGGGTGGCTGCCATAAACCCGAGTTCATCCTCTCCACCCTCATTTTTCCATCCAATTAAGCTTGAAATCAAAGTTTCTTGGTGAAAAGAGAAGCCATCATAAGTATATAGGCCATTGGGAGCTCATTTTAAGCATAAAACCATGGTTTTGGAGCTTGGAAGCACGTTTCTTCCCATCCTCTATTTTTAGTACGAGGTAACCAATGTGTTTTTGATTGATTTTGGGTTTATTGGTTAGCTAGGAGCTTGGGTTTTGGTTAGAAAGTAAGAATTTGATGTTTGGTGCCTATGTTTTGCTTGGAACTTAGGTGTAGCTTTGGTGAGCTTGGTGGATTGGAAGAGTGCTTGTTTCTTGCTTGTTATCTAGAGTTGAGGAAAGGGAGTTGTATTTTTAATTCAATTAATGCTATTGGAATGAGGTTGCTTAAAGAATTCAAGTAATTCTAGCAATAGCATTAGTTAGTAGACAAGGTTGAATCATGGTGGACTATGAGATTTGTGATAATTGGAATGATGTTATAATGCATCATAGATTAGATTGTGATAGTTGGTTATGATCTATCCATAATGTTTTACAAGTGTGGCAACATGCAGGTTTTCGGGAGTCGCCACCAATCGGTTTACCTAGGTCGATTGGACACCTTAAAATTTGGTCTGCGAGAGTTCGGGGGTTCGGGAGTACAGTTACGTTAAAACAACTTTGTTAAAATGCCCAAAAATTGGTACCTTAGTTGATTTTAATTTTATTTTGCTTTGCTTTTTAACAAGTTCAGTTAATTTTCAAAATTAGAAATTTTAACTGAATTATTTAGTCGGATGTGATTTTTGGTAATTAATTTGTAAAAAATTTGATACTTCCGAACCATGGACTCTACCGAGTCATTTGGACACGAAAGTTTTGATTCCGAACCATGGACTCTGCCGAGTCATTTGGACACGGAATTTAGCAAAATTTTAATCCATATCGTAAATATGAATTTTTATCTTTTTTTTATTTAATAAAAAAAAAGTTGATATTTTCCAAACCGTAGATTCTGCCAGATCATCCAGATATGGAATAAACATCTTCGAAATCTCAGGATTTTATCATCCAATTTTTTTTGAAATAGACGCCCGCAATTCTGAAACTGATCTACTGATTTTAAGGGTACAATAAACTGATATAGTTGCATCCAGGTATCAAATTTCTATATCAAAATTCAACTCATGAAGCACCAACAAGTAAGATGCATATTAGCTATACGTATTTAACCCCCTGTGTCTCGGCTTATCAGCAACAGAAAACAAATTTGATCAGTTCATACGTCAAACCGTCTTAAACGAATAAATTTAATAGCTAAATTTGATGCATAGCAAAACAAACAAATAAAGAAACAAAAAGCTTGTTGTCGGTGGTCAATCTGCAAAATAAAAGAAACTTAGTAGCTCATATGGAAGAAAATAAGAAGATGGAGGATTAATAAAGATTTTACCATTAAAAAAAAATTAATTCATTTCCCTGCCAAGCCAATGCTCAGAAATTCGGAAAATAAACAAAACATAAACAGTTATTTCACAGTAGCACAAATCGCAAGAAAAACCCAAGGATTCGATTATTAGAAAGAAAATACTAGTGATGACTTAGTTCATAGATTTTCTTTATCGAAAGCATCCATATTCAGAAAAGTAAATCTATCTTTTTGTTTATTATTTTGTACTGTTTCGTAGCACAGCGACCAAACCAAACAGAGATCATCAGCAAAAACCAATATGGAACAGTACTCGAAAGCAAGCATGAAATCGAAGTTCCTCTCCATCACTACTCATCCGAACAAGAATCACAACCAAAACACGAAATAGGATCAAAATTACACCCGAAACGAAACAGAATTAAAAAAAAAAAACAGAAATCAATCAGATATGTTAGTGACTTAAATGATCAAAATAAAGAAAACTAATGACTAAATAAGGATTTTACCTAAAAAATAAATAAAAAGTCTTTGACTTTGCTCAACAATTAAAAACGCGTCTGACGTTTTTAACTTCTCCTTCTTCCTTCGGGCATCGGGCTGGATCTGGAGAGGCGACACGGCGGCTTGGAGCAGGGTGTTGGGCGCGACGGCGTGACGGAACGGGGGCGAGGGGAGACCGGAGACGGCGACTGCAGGGACAGCAGGGGTTAGGCGACAGGAGAAAAAGCAGCAGCGAGGAGGAGGTGGCAGCGATGCGGATCAGGCGGGGAGAAGCTGGAGACGGCGAGGGGGAGCAGCGGCCGGAGGGGACTAGGCGAGGCGAGGTGGCGGAAGAGGCGCAGGAACGACAGGGAGGTATGTGCGTCGCGAGGCTGAAGCAGGAGGTTCGGGCTGGCGGATCCTGTGGTTGCAGCAAGGAGGAGAAGCGGAGAATGGGCATCGGCAGCAAAAAGAGGAAAAGGGAAGGCTGGCGTCGCAGCGAGCAGGAGGCGGCCACGCGAAGAGAGAGAGAGAGGAAGGCTGTTGGGCGCCGGCGGGAAGCAAAGGTTGGCTAAGGGAAGAGAAGGAAAAAACAGAACTTGATTAAGAGTGAGAGAGAGTATTGTTGAGGGAGGTCGAGCTCTGAGCCCGAGAGAGCTCTGATTGCTGGTTAAGTAGAAAGAAAAGAAGAAGCGAAAAGGCTCTGGAGAAAGACAAAGAGGGGAGAAGTCTCTGGAGAGGACCAGATTTTTCTCTCTTTTTTCTTTTTTTTAATAATAATAATTAATTTAACTTTTTAATACACACACACACACACATATATATATATATATATATATATATATTATTTTAAAGCTAATTCTATAAAATAAAAATGTCCCCCATAAGCTAAATTTTTTTTTTTTTAATTACTTTTTTTTTTCATTTAAATTTTTTTTTTATTTTTGGTAATAATAATAATAATAATAATAATAATAATAATAATAATAATTTTTTTTTTTAATTAATTTTTTTATTTAATTTTTTTTTTAAAAAAAATTTTAATGGCCGGATGAAATTGGGTGTCAACAACAAGTGTGTGAAGTTTGGAGTCTAACCAAACATGTTTGATATGTTTGGTAAGTGTCCAAAGTTCACACCAGCAAAATCTGTGAAAATTCTGCAGATTGGCAGATTGGCGACACATCGCTAATTTTGTACCACTGTCCATGACGCGTCACCAATACTAGAAAGTTGGCAGAACATTACCAACTGTTGTGACTGTGGCGATGCATCGCCACAGGTATGTTGGCTGAATTTTCCAAGTTTTGCCAGGAAGGTCAAGGGGAGACCTAAAGGGATTCGTAGGGTACATTGGGGCCTAAGCGTTCTGGGGGTACTCCGAGACTTTAAAAAGTCCTTCGAGACCTAGAAGTTTTCTTGAGTTTTGTAAAGCTTTATGGTTACTTATACCATAAGTAAGAAAACTAGTTTATTAAGGATCACAACTATGTACCACTAGCTAGGGTGGAAGGTTTATAACCCTTGGCAACCTAGCCGTGTCGTTAGCCACGAGGTTGCAAAGTGAAACCTTAGTGCACCTAGTTTACAAGGTCTTTATGGCCTAGTTACAATAGTCCCATCATAATTCCCCTGTACAACATAAAAAGGGAGAGGTTCAATTGGTGATTTATCACTAGTTAGTCTAGCAGGCTCAGCTTGCTAAAGGACAAGGCTATGCCTTATAATTCAAGGACTAGGATGAGGAGAGGTCTCAAGGGACCTAGTTATATGTGCATATATCAGACCTTCAGGCTGTATGAGCTCACAGCAGGTTACATATGTTATCATATATGGGGTCCTTAGTAATTTTCTTGCAGGTACTATGAAAACCCTTATTGAGGATGTGTATGTTCTCACTCCTTAGTTATGTTGTATAGATTCTGAAGTTGTTAGACCGGGTAACTGTTGAGGGTTATTGTGGAGTTAGCTTTTGTTGTAGGTATTTCTTTTGAGAATCTTTATGATTCTAGTATACTTGGGTAACTTGTTGGTCAAGTAACAGTACTAACTAGAGTCTTCCTTTAGCTGCAGAGCCTAGTAGCACTTGGACAGGGATTTTTTTGACTCACCACTGGAACTTGCATCCAAGGTGGAAGTTAGTTCAAGAAGATCTCAATTGAGGCTTGTATATATAGTACTCGTAGTTCCCTCCATTATCTATGTTTTGAGGGGTCCTACACTCTAGGGTTGCTCTTGGGTGAAGGCATTAGTTTACTTTATGTATGATTGCTCCTACACAGTTGTTATGTGTAGTAACCTCATATAAATGTTGATTTTGTATGCTTTGACTATTTGAACTTATTTTCTATGGAAATCTCTTGGCAAGTCAATTTTTATAGTTTTTGTTAATCCAAGTCAAAGCATGAAGAGCATGCATTTTGCATATTCTAGGTTAATCAACTAGCATCATGGATTTCTAATTCACACACATATCTAACTAGCCAATTACAATCCACCGTGAGACTAGCTCCACAGGTCTCCTGGGCAAGGGCCAAGGACGGCTGTGTCATCTCGCCTTCAGCTGTGCCATGAAGACAGTGATCTCATTTTTCTGAGGAGCATAGCTGGGCATAGCAATACCAAGGAGCCTAGTAATGGTGTAGGAAGGAAGAAAAAATATGGCTAACCACTGCTTCAGTTTCTTCAAAGTGGCGCAGCTCGGATGAGAATTTAGAGGAAGCCAACTCTTGGGAACTGAATGAACTTTGGCTTGGAAAGAAGACATGTTCAGAAAAGAAGAATCCTAACCTCGGTTGTGAAAAAAAAGAGGGGACTAAAGTATAAACTAACTTTTGAAATGCAAACCTATGAGAACTACCACAAGAAGATTGCGAAAAATCGCTCCTCCTCTAACACCACCGCAGGAAAAATATGGAGAGCAAGAGAGAGTCTAAGAGCAAAAAGGAATGGAAGTAAAGAAGTCAGGAAACTTTAAAGGGAAGATGCTTTATATAGACCAAAGGAGGCAGGTGAAGTGTCGCCATAATGACCTTTCGTAAGTGAAGGGATGTAATCGATGTAACGGACGCGACTAATCGCCAATGCTTTGATGACATGTGTCACACGGCACGATAAATGAAGGCATGCCTCCTGACACTAGCTGGTCTATATCGTGTCACCTGAGATGACACGATTGTTCGGTCAGAAGATAGGATGATTCACTTGCAAAAGGCAGGAATAAAAACCCTAAAGTAAAGATCACTCCTTCACCAACCGAAGATGTAACCTCACCATTCGGCTTGAGGGTACAAAATAAATTGATCACTTTCCGAATAGGTAACCTCGCCAGAATTTGGCTTGAGTGAACAAAACAATTGATTGTTTTCTGAAGATGTGACTTCACCAAAATTGGAATGAAGTAGCGACCTTACTAAAGGTTCATATCTAGAGAATGAAGCGCCAAAAGTACAATACCGGCAAAAAAGAAAAATCTCTTGCCAAAAAGCTAGCTACGACCGAAGGCATAACTTCAGTCCTATAGAAGGGGACAACACTACCCTAGGAAGTTTATGACACTAACCTCGGAGGAGTCTCTCCACCACCCTCGGTGATACATATAGCCGACTCCAGGACAAAGGCTCATCGCCACCCTCAGATTTGCACATTACCAACCTCGGCATTATAGGTCCACCATTCTCGACAGAGGAAACAGTCTTTCGAAGATGGTCCGCCCTTCCAAAGGGCTTTCCCTAGTAGACCTCAGGGATAAATCTCTGGCCAAAGGGGTCTCACACTTCTGAAGAGGTTTTACAGAGAAACGACAAATACGGTTAAGGAACCTCTGACAAAAAGGCCATGCACATGGTCCTACCCTTTGGCTGGAACTGCCTACGGTTAGCTGGAGATACCTGCCTCCAAAGATATGGACCAAATCTAGCTGAACATGTGTCACGATCTGGATAGGTTGTGCAAAACAGCCTCCTCCCTCCACCCTCTTATAAATACTTAGGAGGCTCCTTGGTAAGAAGGACGAGACTCTCTCCTCTATACTTTCTGCTCTAAAACAACTTCTCCCCTATGTACTGACTTGGGTGTTAGAGGCTCCTCCCCCGGAAACACAATTCAGGGAGCTCCTAACCCACATTCTTCAAATTTTTGCAGATACCTTATCACCGGAAGTCTCTCTCTCAGGCCCAGCAGGTCATACAATGAACATGCCAACGACAAGCATCACCTTGCCTTTTCACTGTTTATCTTTTCTTGCTTCATTTCTTGTAATTTCTTGCTTTTTAGTTACTATCAATGCTAAAGTTCCTTCAAGATTTTTCCTCCGAGGTTATTTTTTTTCTTGCTATGTTCATCCTTTTCCATCACATTTAGGTAGTACATTTTTTGTCTCTTTTTCTACCCATGTTTTCATTTTTTTTTCTATTCTAGGTTTTGGTTTTTTCTGGCTCCCACCTTTCGCTACCTTATTACAATGGCAATAGCCCTAATGTGTTCCCCACCAATTTTTTTAGGTGGCTTCTTTAAAATTGTTGTCTAAGGTTGTCGCCAACGGGGGTGATTTTTCCAAGCCACTCATTTTTCTGAACGTTATGGTGATGAAGGGGATAGTGACTCATTACCATGAAGGCATTTTGTCGATGAATCTTGCCATATATTTTTGGCCTAATAGCATTGTTGCCACCCTCTCCCGTGTGAAGGCTCTTAAGGATGGAAGTTTAGAAAAGGGAAGAAAAAGAAAAGATGTGGTTTTTGTGTTTACAAACCAGCTCTAAGCAGGGCTCTACTTCCCCCTACATCCACTAGTAGAGTAGATCTATGCGCATTGCCAGATTTTGCCCTCACAGATGATGCCAAACTCATTTGTCCACATCAATGACTTCATCATCTGTTGTAAGCTGGCAAGGATGTCTTCCGTACTGTAGGTCTTCCTCCAATTTTACATGCTGGACCTGAAGAAAAATGGCAACTTCTTCCACATTGCCCTTACCAACTAATGTAGGAACAAATCCTTTGCATTAGTGTCCTGCAAGAATTCATGGTCAAGGTGGAAGAAGCATCATTTCTTCACACTTAGGAAGTAGTCATAGGGGTTCCCTTGGGATTTTCTATAGACTCCCCAACATGCTCTGTTATAGATGGTGCCCATTTACAAGGGCTCAAAGGGCCATCGCTCACTTCTCGAGTTGGTCCACTAGTTGGAGGAAGTGGTAAGGATCAACAATTTCTCGGAGTTGTTTCCCATTCATTACACAGAAATGGATGAGACCACCCTTAGGTGGTTAAGGTTCAATAGGACCTACCGGTCATATCTAGGAGTAAGGGACCCTTGTAATTGGGAGGAGGGTCAGAATGGAAGGCTGGTTGAAGCCTACAGGGTTGCCACTAAGGCCCAGAGGGGCCCTCCACCAAAGAGTTGTGTCTTAGCCATTAGATTTTCCTTGCATTTTTTTGTATGTTTATGATATTTAACCAAGTTCTACTTTTTCCAAAAATGAGCAGTAATGCCAAGGAGTTTTTCAAGAGGTGCATGGGCATTGCCGATGCCTTGGTGGACGCCCATAAGGCCAATATACTCTTTGCTAGTGTGGGACTTGCTATGGGGGCCCCGTTGTCCAAGCTGCCATCCAAAGTGGTGGAACTTCTTGAGTCCCTTCAAGACACCCAACTGGTCCATAAAAGGACAAGGCCCACAGGCCTTTTAGAGACGGTGCCTCTCATGATGGAGGTAGTGGTAGGGCATCCTTTAAGCTTTTTTTCCATGCTAACTTTATAGACTTAGGGTCATTTTGTGCGAATTATGGATGTTTCCATCTAGTAGCTTCAGAGAAGCATGTGAGGTCATTTGAGAATCTCCTTATTGAAGACTTAGTGGCTTCCCAGAAGCAGAGGGTGGCATTAAGAACATTGAAGGATTCACCTTCCATTTTGCCTCGTCCTTTTGCATGGCTCTGGTGGCAGTTGTCCCTGAGAAGGCTCTGTCTACTGGTGGCAGTTGTCCCTGAGAAGGCTCTGTCTACTCGGGGGGGGGGGCCTGCTTGAGTTGAAGCTGGATGAGCACTTTGAGCCGTACACCTTGACCCTTAAACTAAGTCAGGCACATAAATGGGAGTTGGTGCTGAATGGGATTAAGCCTGACCAAGTCTTTGAACCATTGTGGATGGAGGGGGTTGGCAAGTCAATCTTTAAAGATCAATCCAATATTTTCCATCACATCCTAAAGGGGTTGATGACCCCCAAGGATCGATAGTTTATAGCTTATCCCCCTTGGGTGGAAGGGGGCCAGCTGATGAGCATGGGCTGTAACCTTTTCCAGGTATATTCCTTTACTTATTTGTTGTGATTAAGATGTTTTTTATTACTAACAAATCTGAGTTTTGTAGGAGGCCATCGTCACTTATGGTTTAGGGAAATGATGGGTGGCCCAGGAAAAGGCCCTTCAATTTGAGCTTGAGGCTTCGCGCAAGAATGGTAGATTTTCATTTAGTTGGAGCTGAGCAGTGAATGAAGCGCCAATAAGGTACTTGCGAAATACCACAAGCTAGAGAATGACGCTAAAGAGATGAAGGAGGAAGAGCTGAAGGAGAAGGTAAGGAAGCTACAAAAGGCTTTGAAGCAATCTCTAAATAAGGAAGCTGAGGCATGAAAGGACGTTGATTGCCTAGTGACCCTACTGAACGTGGTAGAGTCCAGGATAGGTCCTGTCAAGGTTATTCGATCGATGGACAAAAAGTACACTCCACTAGGCGTAATGACTATTGCGGGTGAGGCTAGCTCGAGTTCAATTACTTCTATGATGCCCCTTGTAGAGTACATTAAATAGGTTGGCTTCATTGGGCGCAAAGGCCATTTATAGTACTTATGCCTTTGGACCAAGGCCAATGCTCACGTGAAGAAGCTTGACTCACTTGTCTTGAAGGCAGGGAATAGGCTTGGAAGGACTGCCTTCCTAGAATTCAAGAATGGTTTTCTTTCCTGCCATTTTCAAGTTGAGCGGGTGAATTTAAACCTTGATATCTTGTTTTTCTCAGCCTATAAAGGCCTAGGTTTGGATTACAAGTCTTGGCCAAATGAGGGGAAATTTAGGATTCCTACCTTCTACGAGAACACGTTAGTGTTGGATCTTGATGAGGACCCTTTTTTAGATGAATTTTAGGAGCCTTTGCTGTTAGCCCCTGTCCCTCCTTTTTGCTTCTGTCTACTTGGAATCCTTCTTTGCTTTTTGTTCATTATAAAAGAGTTTTTTAATTCTTGTTCTTTATAAACAAATTCATTAATGAAAAGTTTATTTTTTTTCAATGCCTCTACCTTTTATGTTTGTGAAGGACTATGATGTTCAATGGCCTATTATGATGTTTCGCACAAGTAGGGGGCCCTCATAGTGGGGCATCATTGAGTGATATTAGGCTCTCAAGAGATTAGGAAGCTTTATTTTTATGTGATAAGAACATGAAGTGTGAAAGGAGTGCATCTTTATTCATAAGTAATCAAAGTACATAATGTAAAGTAAAGGATCATTTTCATAATTTTTAATGTGATAATCTAAGCACAGTAGGAAGACAAGTCATCCAAGTGATAGTTTACTGGTAACTTTTTTCCTTCTAAAGTTGCCAACTCGTAGACTTCTTCCTTAATCTTATTTATGACAAGGTAAGGTCCATACCAATTTGGTTCTAGTGCCCTATGCCCTGGGTTTCTACCAGTCAGTTCAACTTTAATATCGGCCAAACCCACCACTTGAATATTCTTTTCTTTCATCCTTTAATCATGAGTTAAGGCAGTTCATTGTTTGAAGGCCTTCATGCGAACCCTCGCATCATCCCTAAGTTCTTCCAGCAAGTTCAAATTTCTTTTTAAGAGCTTTGACAATCTGAGTAGGATCAAAGGCTTGGGTTTGCAAGTTAGGGTAAGAGATTTCCACAAGTATGAGGGCATTGGCTCTGTAGGCCATCATGAAAGGTGATTCTCCTATAGGTCTTTAGGGAGTTATGAGGTGGTCCCACAAAATGCCTGGTAATTCTTCCACTCATCTGCCTTTGGCTTCCCCTGTCTCCTTTTAAACCTTTTTTTTATTGTCCTATTGGTGACTTATACTTGCCTGTTGGACTGGGGATGAGAGACGGGGGCAAAGTAGAGGTGGATGCCTTTCTCTTCAGTGAATCACCAAACTTGTTGGTTGTCAAACCGCTTTCCATTGTCAGTAACGATGGCTTGTGGCATCCAAAGTGGCAAATAATATTTTTCCATAAGAACCTAGGGATTTGGAGGGCCGTGATAGAAGCTAAGGGCTTCGCTTCTACTTACTTGGTAAAGTTGTCTACCACCACAATACAATACTTAGGTTGCACTGGGTCATGGGCAGTGCTCTAATCAAATCTAACCACTACATGGCAAATGGCCAAAGATCCACTACTAATGAGGCACCAAAGTAGGGCAGCCTCTGTATTCTCAAAATGAGCTGGCAATTGTGGCATGTATGGATGAACTCCCTGGCATCCTTTCTGATTGTAAGCCAAAAATAGCCTTGTATCAAAGCTTTGTGGAGTAAGGCATTGGCATCGATTGTGCTCTATAGTCTCCCTAGTGAATCTCTTGTAAAATGTGACATCCCTCAAGCAAACTTAGGCATCACTATAAAGGGAAAGCAAACTCTCTTTTATATAGCTCACATCCAATAATGAGGAAATGTCTAGCTCGAATACTGATTTTCCTCTTTTCCTCAAAAGTCCTACTTAGTGTACCCTTATCGAGGTAAATTTTAGTTAGCTCCCTCCAATCATCTTTGGGTGTTGTAGCATGTATCAAGTAGACCGAAGGCTTTGTAAGTACTTTTGTTATGGCCTCTTCCCATCCTTTTGAGAAGGTGTCAGCTTTAGTATTGTAGATCCTATGGAATTTTATACCTGCACAAGGTCAATCACCTTCATTAGCTCTCTCGTTATACTAAGGTATTTGAAAAGAGTAGGCTCTTTTATGCTTGTTGTTCTTGTTACTTGATTCACTATTAATTGAGAGTCACTGTAGATCTGTATACTCCACACCCCCACTTGACCAGCCATTTGCAATCTAGCAAGGAAGGCTTCATATTCTATGATGTTATTAGTTATGGGAAACCTAAATATAATTCTAAGCATGGCCTTTAAGTTGATAGGGCCCTTAAGTACGATGCCTGTACCCTAGCATTCAGGACTCGAGGTAACATGGCCATCCTTGGCCCATGCCTAGGAATGCATGTGAGAACTTATCTCATGGTGGTTGCAATTAGCTAGCTGTATATGTGTGCAGATTAAAACTCCATGAAACTAGTTGAGTAACCTATAATATGGAATATGCATACTCTTATGCTTTGACTAGAGTCAATGGAAATTATAAAAAAATTCACTTGGCAAGATACTTTTCATAGAAAACAAGTTCAAAAAGCCAAAGCATACAAAATCAACATTTATATGTTCATTATTACAGGTAACAACCGTGTGAGAGCATTCAACATAAAGTAGACTAATGATTTTCACCCAAAAGCAACCCTAGAGTCCAGGACTCCATCATAGATAAGGGAGGCAACTAGGAGTATTACATATACAAGCCTTGACTGAAATCTTCTCAAACTAAATCCTACCTTGGAGGTAAGTCCCAGTAGTGAGTCACAAAAGTCTTGTCCACGTGCTGCTAGGCTCTGTGACCAAGAAAAACATTATAGTTAGCACTGTTACTTAACCAACAAGTAACCCAAGTAGACTAGAATCATAAAGATTCTCAAGCATAATACCTACAACAACAAACTACCATGACAAGCCTCAATGGTTATCCGGCCCAGCAATGTCAGAATATGTACAACATAACTAGAGAGTGAGAATTCAAGAATTCTCAGTAATGGTATTTGCTTCACCTACAAGAAAAGTTACTAATGGCCATACATATGTGAACATATGTAACCTGCTATGAGCTCATACAGCCTAAGGCTAGACTTATGCGCATATGTCTTAGTCCCTTAGGACTTTTCCTCAACCTAGTCCTTAAATAACAAAGCAGAGCCTTGCCTACTAGCAAGCCAAGCTTACTAGCTTAACCAATCATGATTCATTAGTTGAAACTCCCTTATATTGTACAAGGGCTCTGTGGTGGGACTACTGTCAACTAGGCCATAAGACCTACTAGGTGCTCTAAGGTTTCACACCATAACCTCATGCCCAACAGCATAGGTAGATTACCGATGGTATTAAACCTTTCACCCAACCTAATGATACCTAGTTGTTGTTACCCATTCCGGAGTAGTCCAGTTATGGTCCCAAAATTGTGCATTTAAAACTCCTAAGGTTGGTATGTTCTGTAAGCCATCAGAACAATACCTTTAGTGTGCATACCCAAGTGGCCCTCTTGGGCACTATGTAAATGCATGCATATTGATCCAACCATTACACACATATTCAAATTTTATGCACACTATGAAATCAAGGAAGGAAAACACACTAGCACAAGCCTTAATCCTGACTACTACACATGAGGCAATCTTGTTAAGTTTATGTAACCAAGCACTGCACCCGAAACTTCATCCAAAAACTTGTATTAATCTAGCCATGTATTTGCCTATTTTATTTGTTTCATTATCAAGTAGATACTCAAACCAAACCAGGGAATTTGGTTTTACATCAATAGCCCACCTATGGACCAAGTTATAGATTTTTTAAGTTGGTTACAAAATTTTGACCAAATGAATAGTAACTGAGCCAACTTTGAAAAATCATAACTTTGGATTCAGGGCTCTAAATGTAGAAATTATAAATCCCAGTTAAACCTATAGATGTGCTCTAGGTGTGGTCAAAATTTAATACCAAGATTCATTCTACATAGAAAGATATAGAACTTTGAGTACAGAGTTGAAATTTTGGTCACTTTATGACCATTTTGCCCATACAAAATTTCGTAAGTGTGCAAACACTTCATTCACAAGGGGTAAGCCCTCCAAGGCTATCCCATACATGTCCAATACACATAGGAATTACATGCTCTTGAATCTAGCAACTTTATGTGGCCAAAACATAATTTACAAGTAAGCAGCCTATCATTCACACTTAGACAGCTTGTGGAACACATTCACATACATAGCAAAACAGTCGTCAAATGTTCACATACTGGTTTCAACTTTACATGTCTTACATGTGCATGCATCCATACACTACATAATGGCCTTAACTCAGCTAAAACATGCATCCAAGTTACAGGAGAGCTTTAGACACAAAGCACTGCAGAAATAGGATGCTAGACAGCTGCTGCATAACACAGTAAGCACCATCACTAAAAATAACCAATGTAATCCTAAAATCACCAAAATTTTTAGATCACAACTACATATGTGGAAGTTCAAGTACTTGAAAGTTTAGAACAAAACTGAAACTGAAAAGGTTAGTTTGAATGTGATCTTTCTACTGAACCTGAAATGGGCAGTTTTGAGGGGAGTAAGTTTCATTGTGAAACTTAGTAAGGAGAAAACTTATACTCTAAAGGTAATGTAACCCATAGTATTACCTACATCTAAAGACACTAAACCACAATAAAACACAATTCAAATATCTAATATAGAATAACCAAATGCAGCAACCAAACACAAAGAATAACCATATGTATGTGGCAGCAAGAAAATGCATTGGTTAGTCCATAAAACATGTAATAAACACAAGTAAATCACTATGGCAGCCCTGCTCAGGCATAAGCTTGGTCTTAGGAGAGTTTTAACACTAGTTAGTACTAACTTTAGGCTCTAGAAACCCTTAAATTCGCTACCATCACTATGCACTTCACACTAGGTCACAAAACCTTCACTAAGTGCACTCCCCTCACTAAGCTTGGTTCATCAAGCACTTGGCTCTCTTCCAAACTTAGCCTTATCTCCATGGATGTTTGAATAATATAGTAAATAGTCCATGAGAGCAATAGAACTCCTTACCTTGAGTGTATGCTAAAATTGGAGCTTGATCCTAGGTGCACTTAAGTCTTAGCACAAAATAGCTTCCAATTGCTGTTTCTTGCTTTTAATTGCTTCTAGCTTCAAGCTTAGAGGTTTGGTGGCTATGGAGGAAGTGTAGAGGTGGAGTGGCTGCATTTTTGCTATTGGAAGAGACCAAGTGTAGGAGATAAAGACAAAGATAACCACTTATAAAGACTATAGTGCACAAAACACACTTAACTAGCCTTAACCATGCTTTATGTTATTTTCCTTGCTACAAGACTGTGGTTTCTTAGTCTTAATCTCTTGGCCCATATTCGACCATCCTTATCTTTCTTTGGTTGCATTTTCTTGAGTGGGATAACTCCAAAATGCTTCCAATTGACTTAAGTCATAAGCATAAACAACCAAATGCTTACATTAGGACACTTAAGTCCTTAAAGCCCTTTATGCTTTTCTTTGTCTACAATTTCCTTCCATAAGCGTTTTGGTCCTCCAATAGCACTTTCATACCATTCACATCCTTCCCATAACTCTCCAAAATTCTTTCCTGAGAGTTTTGCAATTGAGTACCCGAATTTCCAAAACTATACAAAAAAAGTCCATAGGTTGGTTGACAAACAAGTAATCCTTAAGGATTTTCTTGGGGCCAAAGTTTCCAACTTAAAACACTTTTAAGAAGGGCTTTTTACCCCTCACACTTCAATCACTATTGTGAGAATTACACAATATAATGGTTTTTTACCATTATGCCATACTTTATAATTCTCCCATTTTTGTGAGCTGGTAACAGTTGTGGCCCTTGTTAACTAGTTTTCTTGCTTATGGTGATAGTAAAAATAAAAACCCAACAAAACTTTTAGGTCTCGGAAGAGTTTTGGAAGCCTCAGAGTACCCCCAGAATACTTGGACCCCTAGGTACCCTAAGAACCCCCTTAGGTCTCCTTCAAGCCTTCTAGTAAAATTGGAAACTTTTAGGCATCATAATTGTGGCAACATGCCGCCACAGTTATCAAACGGCTATGAACTTTTTGTGGCGTTGGCGACACATCACCAATACCTATGACTACCCTAAATTTTCAATTTTGTTGCTATAACCTTTGAAGACTTGCCAAACATGTTAAACATGCTTGGATATCCTTCAAACTTCACATACCTGTAAAACATGTTGCAAAGATGACAACCAACTATCACAATCATTCCTATGATGCATTATAACATCATTCTAAGCTTCACAAAACTAGTAGTCCACCATGAACAAACTAGCCCACTAACTAATGCTATTGCCAAAACTACTTGAGTTCATCAAGCAAACATATTCTAATAGCATTAATTAAGCTTGAAAACATAACTCCCTTACCTCTACTTTAACTCACAAGCAAGAATCAATCAACCTTTCCTCAAGAACCAAAGGTCCATATGGTTCTTCCTAGTTCCAAGAAACCAAAGCACAAAACTCATAATTAATAACTTTTGACCAAAACCCAAGCTCCCAAACAACTAATAAACAAGAATTCACCAAGAATTCACAAGTTACCTCATATAAAAAATAGGGGATGGTGGGGAACATAGTTCGAAGCTTCAAAAACATGAAATTCTTCTTGGAACAAGCTTCCTATGGCTTATATTTCCTTGGTAGCTTCAAGTTTCACAAAAAACTAATGATTTTAAGCACCAAATCAAGGAGAAATAGTAAAGTGAAGGATGAACTCGGGTTTAGCATGAAAAATGGAAGCCATCCCTGACCTATACCAAGTTATATAGCCCTTTAAACCCCAAGCCATCAATGCATTTAAAAAGTTACAAAATGCCCGCTCCTTCGGGTAACATTAGTTAAACTTGGCCAAATCTTGCTTATTTAAACTAAAATTAGGTTAAAAGTAAAATTTAGGTTTTCAAAACTTATTTTTAACACTTGGGACCTAGCCTGACTCTTCAGAATGCAAAATTACCATCTTACCCCTAACATCATTTAGTGCCTTACCTTTCTCGGAACTTAGTGAACTTTGCTAAACTCACCTATTCTTACTATATGAACTTGAAATAAAGTTCCCAACAAAGCTTCAAACACTTTACCTTCCTTAAATAAGCTTCCTGCTCGAAGAGCCATAACATTCTCCCTTCTTTCTACAATTTGGTCCCCCAAATTCCACTGCAACTAAGGAAAACACTATGATATCTTTTCAGCATATCCTGCTCCATCTCCCAAGTAGCTTCATCTTCACTATGGTTAGGTGCGACCAAAGGATCTTAACCATGGGAAGCCACCTGGTTCAAAGTTTCTTGACCAGCCTATTATGAATTTGAACTGGCTTTTCTTCGTAGGTCAAGTCTTATTGGAAGGGTACTGCTGAAGTACCGCTGAAGGGTTAACTACTTGTCCCGAATCCACTGTGCATTTCCTTAAAAGACTAATGTGGAACACATTATATAGTTGGGGCAAGTTAGGTGGTAATGCCAACTAATAAGAAACCTTCCCTATTCACTCCAAAACTTCATAGAAACCAATGTATCTTGGGGCCAACTTACCCCTTTGCCAAACCTGGTAACTCCTTTCATAGGAGACACCTTGAAAAGTACTTTGTCCCCAACTTCAAAACTCAAATCTCTTCCCCTCAAATTCACATACTTAGTTTATTAGTTGTTAGTTGCCTTAATTCGCTTTTGGATTAACTTAACCTTAGTTGTAGTGTTTGCTATAATCTCAGGACCGATGACTACCCTATCTGAAGGGTCTACCGAGGAGTAGGGCATCATGCATCGCCTACCATACAAAGTCTTGTATCGTGCCATACCTATAACGGTTTGGCGACTGTTATTATAAGCAAACTTGATGAGTGGTAATTGCTTATCACAATCACCTTTGAAGTCTGAATCATTCTCTTAAACTGTCCATCAGTTTGAGGATAGAAGATAGTTCTAAGACTAGCCTTACTTCCCAATGCCTTCTGGAAAGCATTCCAAAACCATGACATAAACCATGGATCCCTATCAGATATTATCTGATCCAGTATACCCTGCAACCTCACAATCTCTTTAACATATAACTGAGCCAACCTTTGCAAAGTGTAAGTGATCTTTATGGGTATAAAGTGCACCAATTTAGTCAACCTATCGACCACCACCCATATAGCATTATGCTACTCCGAGTGTTCAGTAGCCTTACTAGGAAATCCATGGTAATGGACCCTCATTTCCTTTCCAAAAAAGGTAAACTCTGAAGTGTACCTGCTAGCTTCTGATGTTTAGCTTTAACTATCTAGTATATCAAACACTTACCCACATGTCCTACTACATCCCTCTTAAGTCCCAGCCACCAAAAGTTCATCTTCAAGTCATGGTACATCTTACTAATGCCAGGATGAACACTTAACCTACTACTATGTGCCTCCTATAGGACTTGCTACCTACGCCCGCCCACATTCGGCACATCGAGCCAATCTCCATGGTTTAGTATTCCATCTTTGTACCAAAACTCCTTCCTCACAAGATCAAGTCTCTCTTCCCCAAAAAATCTGACCGAACACGTGTCATGATCTATATAGGCTATGTCAAATGGTTTCCTCTCTCCACCTTCCTATAAATACTTAGGAAGGACGTTGGTAAGAAAAAGACAGAGAACTCTCACTATTTACCTACTCTCTGTTCCTTACTACTACAACTCTCACAAATACTGACTTGGGTGTCGGAGGCTCTTCCCCAAAAAACACATTCCGGGGAGCTCCTGACCCTTGTTCTTCTTAGTGTTTCAGGCACCTTCATACTGGAAGTCTTTCCTTCAGGCCAACATGTCATACAATGAGGATGCCATTGGGCATCTTTTGGCACCGTCTGTGGGAAATCCTTCTTAGGTCGCCATTGTTCAGACTCGGCGTTCTAAGGACAAAGGACTCCCGAAGTCCTAGTATGTGCTGGAAGCTCCAATAACAACTGAACAACCTACGGTAGAGACTTCTTTGCCTGATGATGAATGCCCTCTAACGGTCATGATGAGCTTTCTGTGGGACTTTCAGCACTCTGTTGTGGCTGAAATGACCCAACAGCTCAACCAAAGGTGGTCACAACCACCTCCCAGGGGAAGGGTGCTTTCTCTTAGCACCCGGCAAGAGAGGAGCCCAAAGTTACCTCACCGGAGCTCCAGAAACAAGGGCTCTCACGATGAGTCTTCAATAGTGAACGTACCCTCTAGAGGATGTCATGCGGGAAAAATAGTGTCAAAAGAACCCAGGACTTCCCGCCAACAAAGTCCATCCCCACGCCGACAAAGTTACTCTCCGAAAAGGAAACGTTGCTCTCTATTGCTGGCGACCACCAGACAGCAAGCGGAAGACAAAGCTACCACCCTCATGGAGAAGATCCTAAAGAGGTTGGAAAAGGTAGAAGGACAGATCTCCCGGAAGCTTGTTTGGTCGAGGTTGTCAGAGACATTCACCGGAGAAGAGTCACCCTTCATCCGTGTAGTGGTAGAGGCACCTCTGCCGAGTGACTTCCAAGTACCGCGCTTGGAAACATATGATGGATGTAGTGACCCTCAAGGTCACTTGACGAAGTATAGGGACAGTATGGTGTTGCATGGGGCTGATGATGCCATCTTCTGCAAATGCTTCAAAGTCACCCTTTCAGGGCCCACAACTACATGGTATAACTCCCTGGCTCCAGGGACCATAATGTGTTTCTAGGAGTTATCCGCTGCATTCACCTAACAGTTCATCGAAAGTAGACCAACGGTGAAGATGCCCGTCCAAATATTTGACATAACCTAAAAGAATAGGGAGACCATTAGGGACTATGTTAAGAAGTTCAATTAAGAAGCGCTGAGTGTGCCCGACTGTTGCCCCAAAATCCGCATCCTTGCCCTGATCAGGGGACTTCAGAGAGATTCACAACTCTTCTATGAGTTCTCCAAAGATCCCCCTCCTACCCTCGGTGAATTCTACTGAAGGGTAGAACAGCACATGACGACCGAAGAACTACGGATGGGAAGGCCAAAGTTTGATCACAATCATCCTGAGGGTCAAGGTCACCAACCTCGGTATCCGACCAAGGGTAAGGGTAAACCTCTGAACCAGAGAGGGAAGAGGCCAGTGTCGTTCACTCCCTTGAACACCACAAGGACAAACATACTAATGGCCATGGAGAGGCAAGGGACTACTATCCAACATCCAAATGCCATGACCTCGGAGAATAAGAAGAACATGAAGAAATTTTTCCAGTTTCACCGAGACCATGGTCACGACACTGAGGACTGCTTCCAGCTGAAAAAGTACATCGAATCTCTTATCAAACAAGGCCAACTGCGGTGATACCAGTGAATGCCATCCCCCAAATGAAGAAAGGAAGAAGAAAGGAAAGGGGAAGATGAGGACTACGATTCTGATTGATGTCGGAACCGAAGTCCTAGAAAGCATTCACCACCTCTGGCGAGAGTAATCCAGACAATCACTACTGGGATAGCCTTAGTCGAGAGAAAAAGTAAAGTCCGGGAAATCTCAATGATGGAGTTCGGAAACCCAGTGAACAAGCTTGCTCAAAAAGATGTGTCTACCGTGAAGTTCCCTCATGATGACCCCTCATAATCATGGCAAGGATAGGCAGTGAGGACATCAAAAGAGTGATCATTGATGATGGTTCTAATGCCGACGTTCTATTCTCCCACCTATTTCCAAACTTGGGCATCTCCAAGGGTGATCTCAAACCCGTTACTTCCCCTACATTCGTTGTAGGTCCCTCTGAACTCCCTGTGCTCGGGTGGATTGATCTGCCCTTGATACTAAGGGGAACTTCGGTTCAAGACAAGAAAGAGCTCTTTGGCTCCACAATGACAAGGTTCATTGTCATAGATGCCCCTTATTCATACAATGCCATCCTCGGAAGGCAGACACAAGGAAATCTCCACATTCATCCAGATGTAAAATACCTAACAGTTACCTTCAGCACGAAGGAAGAGGACACACAGATATTCATTGATCAAGCTGAGGTGAGGAAAGTCTTCGTGAAGGCAGGACAAAGTCCAATGAAAGTTCATACACAGACTTTTGAAGAAAAATGAATACTTGCTGAAGAGGCAATAGGAGAAGGAGTAGGTGACTTCGAAGAAATAGAAACAAAAGATGTAGAGCTTATCCCAGGCTGAAGTACCCGAGTAGGGAAACAAGTGGCCGAAGGTGACAAGCAAAAACTTGCATCTTTTCTATTAATGAACAAAGATTTGTTTTCTTACTCTCCGAAGGACATGCCTGGGGTAGACTCTCGGATAATTCAACATAGCCTTAAAGTGCGCCCAGAGGTGAAGCATGTTCGGAAAAAAAAAGCACAGCCTCTCGGCGTATAAGAACAACTTCGTTGGAGCTGAAGTTCAACGGTTAATGGAGGTAGGTGTAATAAGAGAGGTTAGATACCCTGAATGGCTTAGCAATGTTGTCATTGCCATAAAGGAAGGGAGTGATAAACTCCGAATGTGCATCGACTTCCAAAACGTAAATGATACCTGTCCCAAGGATTCATATCCTCTCCCACCGATAAATCAATTGGTGGACTCAATTGCTGAATATGGTCTGCTTAGCTTCCTTGACACCTTCAGTGGATACCACCAAATTCAAATGGATCCTGAAGATGAGGAGAAAACCGCCTTCATCACTGAAGTCGAAACCTACTGCCACATCAGAATGCCCTTCGGCCTTAAGAATGTAGGGGCCACATACCAAAGGCTGATGAACAGAGTGTTCAACTCCCAAACTGGGAGAAATATGGAAGTATTCATTAATGATATGATAGTTAAGAGCAAACTACCTAGTAGTCATATCCTAGACTTAAAGGAAACATCCCACCAACTTCGGGAATTTGGAATACGTCTCAGCCCTGAGAAGTGCATATTCAGAGTGAATGTGGGCAAGTTCCTCTGATTCATGGTATCAGAAAGAGGTATCGATGCCAAGCCAGAAAAGGTCAAGGCCCTGCTAGGGTTCCGAACTCCCATTATGACCAAGGACGTGCAAAGACTCACGGCTAGAATCTCATGGCCCTTAGCAGATTCATCTTCAGATATGGGGATAAGTGTCGACCATTCTTCAAAGTGCTCACCAAAGCAGCAAAAAATGAAGATGACTTCGGTCCCAAGGAACACCCTTGGAATGAAAGACTGCCAAAAAGCTTGGGATGGGCTCAAAAGCTACCTAATCCGTCTGCCAACACTTCAGTAGCTACAGGAGGGAGAACTCCTTATCCTCTACCTCGCTATTGCTGAAAAGGCAGTAAGCTCGATGCTAGTAAAGGAAGAGGGAAGAAAGCAATGGCTAGTGTATTACGTGAGTAAGTCTCTGCATGATGCCAAAGTTAGGTACCCTTTTCTGTAGAAGGCCATCTATGCCTTGGTACTGGCAAGTAGAAGGTTGCGACCTTACTTCCAAGGGCACCCTATCATGGTCCGAAGTAACCTACCTCTTCGAGATGCATGAGAAAGGTAGACCACTCGGGAAGATTGTCAAAATGGTGCATTGAGCTCGGTGAATACGACATCACCTATGAGCCAAGAAGGGCAATAAAGGCCCAAGCATTGGCAGACTTCATTGCCGAAGTCCTAAAAACCGAGGATACCCCGGAAGACCTTGAAAAAGATGAACCTGAGTGGACACTCTTTGTTGATGAAGCCTCCGGTTCCGAACACAAAGGAGCTGGAGTAATCCTCTGCGGGCCCAAAGGTATGGAAGCTAGGAAGGCCATCAAATTCGGATTCCACGTCACCAACAATGTCGCGGAATATGAAGCCCTTATAGCACGCTTGCGGCTGGTAAAAAGACTTGGTGTAAGGAATCTAAAGGCCCACAGTGATTCTCAGTTGGTGGTACAATAGATGGCGGGGCACTACTGCGCAAGAGACCCAAACTCAGCAAAATACCATGACCTCATGCAGAAGCTTATCCAGGAGTTCGACACGGTACATATAGAAAGTGTACCCCGGCAAGATAATGTGGAAGCAGATACTTTTGGCCAAATCAAAAGAGTCCATTGAAGTACTGTATCAGCCAAGTATAGTGATAATGTGCATAACAACCTTGGGCAAAGGATGGAAAGACCCTATCAAGAAATACCTCACAACCTCAGAACTTCCCGAAGATTCTCTTGAAGCCGTGAAAGTGTGAAAGCACTCAGGAAGATACTTCCTGATTGGGGAAGAGTTGTACCAACAAGGGTACACAAGTTCATTACAGAGGTGTGTCAACGAAGAAGATGTTGAGACGGTCCTCAAAGAAGTCCGTGAGGGGGCTTGCAGTTCTCACATAGGAACTGATGCCCTTGTCAAAGTACTTCTTCACCAAGGATACTTATGGCCTACCTTGAGGAAGGACAAGAGGCAGTTCATCTAGAAATGCGATAGCTGCCAGAGACACGCTCCTATCCAGAGACTACCCTCGGAAGTCATAACTTCCGCAAACTACCCTTGCCCTTTCGCTATTTGGGGTATTGACCTTATCGGACCTCTCCCAATAGCTCTAGGAGGAGTCAAGTTCTGCGTAGTTGCAGTAGACTATTTCACCAAATGGATCAAGGCAAAGCCTTTAGCAATAATATCGATGAAGGACATCCAAAGATTTGTCTGGAAGAACATCATATGTAGATTCGGCATGCTAAGGGTGATAGTAGTTGATAATGGTTCCCAGTTTACTGATAAAGGGTTCCAGGAATTCACAACCAACCTCGGGATAAAATTGCACTTCGCCCTAGTGGCCCATCCTTAGAGCAATGGACAAGTTGAAGTATCCAACAGAACGATAATGGATGGCTTGAAAAAGAGGCTAAAAGAAGCAACGGGGAAATGGCCAGGAGAGCTCCCGTGTGTGCTATGGAGCTACTGAACAACTCCCCGAAGGGCCACCGGTGAGACACCCTTCTCACTCGTCTTCAGTACGAAGGCCATTATCTCTATCGAGATTGTACAGCCATCCGCAAGGATACAGGTATTCGACAAACAAGGAAACAACCTCGGCCTAAGAACCAAGTTGGATCTTATTAACGAGCACAAAGAAATGGCTGAGCTCAGAAAAAAAGCTTTTCAGCAGAGAGTAGTCGTTGCTACAAACTTGCACGTCAAGCATAAAGGAATCAAGAAAGGTGACCTCGTCCTCTGAAGAGCTAAATTTGAAGCTCGAAGACCATCCCAAGGAGTACTTTGGCCAAATTAGGATGGACCTTATTTGGTCCTCGAGGAAGTTCAGTTAGGAGTCTACAAGCTCGGTAATGTCGAAGGTGGAGGAAAAAAAAGGCCTATTCAGGGTCCTGGCTACCTTCTAGCTCCCTAACATCTTCGGCTTCATCACCTTCGACATCGTCTTCATCAGCATGAGCTTCGGTTCCCGAAGGTGGAGGAAAAGGGAAATTGAGAAACTCCACCCTCGACCATTCCGAAGATAGTCCTTCGGGAATGTCCAGAGCCGCCAAAAAAGAAAGGTCGAGGTCAGGAAACTTGGACAGGAATTGGTGGTGAGTAAGGCAAAAGCCATCTTGATAAAAAGACTTAGTCACCTCATCGAACTTTGCCTTCTCTACCTTCAAGTCCTCCAGCTCCTTCTTGAAGACCTTGACCTCCTTCTCCAATTTCTTCTTCTTCTTCTTCTTCTCCTTCCTGAGCCGATCGGCCTCGGCTTGGAGTTCAGAGTTAAGAGCAAATGCTTTTGTAAGATCAACAACAGCATCTTCCTTCTCCTTTTCAAAACCCTCATTTGCCGAGGTCAAAGATATCACCTTCGTGCTGAGGTCAGATATCTTCAAAGAAAAGTCTTGAATCAGCTCCCCCTAGCTCTTCAGCACCTCCTCTCGGAGGTTGGCTAGATCCTCCTTGGCTATCATATTAAGCCTGCCGTACTTGACGACTGAGTTGGCAGAGAGTTCCTTGGCTTTTGCCAAGGTCTCCTTGGACCAAGTTCGGACCGAAGATTGTTTGGCTGCCCAAGCACGGAAATATCCACTATATGCCAAGAGCTGCAAAGGGAAAGACTTTGAATAAGGTTCAAAAATGAGCAAAAAATTAGGAAATTTTGCTAAGGTCTAAAGGGTTCAAAGCTTACTTGGGCAGCATGTTCACTTATCTTCACAGTGAGGACCTCCTCATTTGGACACTCCTTCGTGAGGGACTGGAATGTGGCATTTGTGATAATGCCTTTCGCCATCTGAGGAGCCATTTTTTGGCAATCCTCAAGAACAAGTCCACGTCCTCTGTGAAAGTCCAGAAGGTCTCCCTTGACACCTTGTCCCTTAGAATTTTTGTATCCCAAAGGGCCCTCTTCCGAGCATGGTCCATAACCCGCTGAGCAGGTGCTTGCTCTTCTGCAAAATCACGCCAGGGTTCTATTAACACGTTATCCCTTACCCATTCATCTATAAGGTCTAAAATACCAAAAATTTCAAAACTCATAGAAGAATGGCTAAGGGACAAACCTAGAGGGAGTTCGGCACCTTCTCCATCGGAGTCACTAACGTCAAGGACCTCGGCCAGAACCCCTTTGTCTTTCTTCCTTCGGCGTTCCTCAAGCACTTCAGTCGAAAGTCCCCCCACCGAGGTCCCTAAAGTCTCCACTGTAGTACTGGGACATAGAAGAGTCGAGCAGATGGCCAGCTCCGAAGGGGGATTGGCACAAACAGGAGCCTGATCTAGAACCTCTACTTCACCTTCGGGCAGAGGTGGAATGGAGTCCTCCTTCGCTTTCTTCGACTTTGACACCGAAGATAGTCCGCCTGGTGCCTTCTTCCTCTTCGGCGCTGCCTTCTTTTTCTGCTGCTCCCCTTTTTTGGCCTGGCCAAAGAAGAGGCTATTGTAAAAGGCAGTAAACTTATCACACATCGTTGTAAGAAGAAAAACATTAGTGTAAGTACAGAAGGATGTATATTACTAAATATGGGAAGGAACTTACTCTCTTTGAGTGCCGAATAAGTAAGCTCGCCCTGAAGGAGCCTCACCAGCCATGTCTACTTCCCGTCAAGTAAGGGCTTTGGCATATCCTTGTCAGTAATATGCTCCTTGATTACCCCTAGCTCTCGAAGGACCTCTTCAGTCATAAAGTTCCATCTTATGGGGAAGCGGTATAGGGAACACGGAGGGACCTCAGGATCCCAATCTGTGACAGCCCAAATACGACTGTCAAATTTTTCAAACTGGGACTCTAGCTCTATGGTTAGTAGCTTCCTCGGATCTACTACATCAATATCAAAAGTCCCTGAAGCCTATTTGGTTGGCACATGCTTCCACTGTTCATCCACCTTCAAAAAGAATAACTTCTTTTACCACCTTCACCAACTATCTTGTTTTCCGAAGGTGAACATATATTTCTTGCTCCCAGATCCCTAAAGAAGCAAGAAGTAGAACCAGCCCTTCAGAACAGGGTGGAGTTTGTAGTACTGCATGAAGAAGATGAAGTGGGGCTCTATCTCGAAGAACCCACACATGCAAAGGAAGGTATTGAAATAAGAATAGGAGTTTGGGGGAAGTTGGTTCACGGCTATGCCATGGAACTGGCAAAAGTCGCAAACCATCTTCGGAGGGGGATACCGAAGTCCAGCCTTCAGTTGAGCTCGGAAGATGGTAACCTCATCCGAATGAGGGACATAGCTGGGCATACCAGGGCTAGGAAGCCTAGTGACAGCATAAAAAGGAAGAAAGAATTTGGCCGACCACTTCTGGACTTTCTCCGAAGTAGCACAGCTCGAATGAGAGTTGAGGGAAAGCCAACTCTCAGGAACGAGGTAGATCTTAGCTTGAGAAGAAAACATGTTCGGAAGGGAAAACTAACCTCAGGGAGATGAAGGAGAAAATTTTGAGAAAAAATGGATACTCGGAAATAAACCCACCTAGTTCGGACTGAGGTAGGAACTTTAGAAGACCATCGCACGTGTTGTCAGAAATCGATCCACCGCTAGCACCACCGCCAAAGAGAAGGTGAAAACGCAGAGAAAATCAGAGAGCAAAGGCAATGAAAAATGAGAAGTGTGGAGGACTCTAGAGGAGGAAGGGTTTAACAGACCGAATGAGGCAAGCGAAACGTCGCCCTAATGACCCTTCACAGGTGAAGGGATGTAACTGATGTAACGGATGCAACCATTCACCAGTCACTTGGTGACACATGTCACCTAACGCGAGAAACAAGGGCATGCCTTCTGACAACTAGTAGACCTATGCAAGCCTACCCCGAAGTGATGCGTTTATCTGGTCAGAAGATATAAAGATTCACTGGCAGGCAACAAAAAACTCAAAAGGGAAATATGCACTCCGGTCCGAAGGAACAACTTCAGGAACATCAAAACCTCGGCCAAAAAGTGAGGAGCACCACTTAATGCTGAAGGAACTGCCTCGGCTAGGAGAGACATCTTGAACCAAAGAGGTGCCCTCTTCCGAAGAAGGTAACCTCAGTCAAAAGTCCAGTCATACTAACTGAGATGACTGTCACCTCCCGAGAGTTCCACAATATGCTTGTAAAAGCTCAAGCACCGAAGATACAACTTTGGCTCTTCGAGGGAGACATGTGATAGCCAAAGGGCTATTACCCTTGGAGGTCTCCCAAACTAGCCTGATGAGCACCACCCTCGAGCAACGCAGGTAACCATCCTTGGAGAAAAGGGGGCCCTCACCACCCTCAGAGAGCCTTAGCACCGACCTCGGGGCACTCACACCACCCTCGGAAAGGTTACATGACCAACTTCAAGGAGGGGTGTCTTTCACCACCCTTGGGTTTTACGAACCTACCAACCTCGTAAAAGTAACTCCCCATCCTCGGTCAAGGGGAGAACGCTGTTGGGTTTCGGGAGCTAAACAGCACAGCGGAATTTAACCGAAACCCTCCAGGATCCAGTGAAACAGGGTAAATCGGGTGTTCAAAAATTTTCATACGTAATTTTCTGTTGAGATCTCTCACTCAACTGTAGATTCGAATCACAAAACCTGAACAGTTGACGTGTTCAGGCTCCCTGTGGTATCCACACGAGCCTATCGGGATCACCACGCTTCCACCACGTCCCGGCAGATGCGTTTCTCTTGCGCTCGCAGTGCTAGCTTGCGTCCTCCAAAGAATTGCAATAGAAGAGTGTGGCTGTCCTTTTTGGAGGCTAGGGCAAGGAGACCTGCGAATTTCTCACTTAAAAGTTGTATTTATAGTGAGACTCAACTTCCAGGCCTAATGGGTTTCACAGCCCTAATCCAATTAGGATTTAATTTCGGACTTAATAATGGCTCAACTCTTTGGCCCATCATTAAAACGAAATTAAAGTGAAACCATAACCCAAATAATTAGCCCATGCACTCTAATGATCCAAATAGCTCTATGTGTGCGACCCAATAGGCTCTTGCCATGTTGGCAATGATCATAAATCACATTTATGATCATAAGCAATGAGCGGTGTCTAGCAACACATCATTGCTACGCAAGTGACAAGATTGTCGGTGATTCGACTAAACCTTTATGATCATCATTGATATATGCCATTGTCCCTTTGTCCAAGATATCGAGACTAAGCACGAGACATGGAATGTGTCACTCTCGTATAGCCCAATCTTTGGTTTTTTGATTACCGAGTAGACTAACTTAAGCTGATGACATTGATATCGTATATCAACTCATCCGAGCATGGCCATGCATTTTCTAAGTCTCACTCTATCAAGGGGCCCGAAGATATCACTCCCGTTACATAGGAGGGACAAATCCCATCTTGATCATACAAATCCCTCCGCATGATATGTGACATACCCAATGACCTTCTTCAAGTTCACTCAGTTACGAGCAACAAAGGAAAGTATCAAAGTATGTGACTCACATGTAGGGAACCTTGATGATCTTAGGTCAAAGGACTACATATACCATGATCACTATGAGAATCACTTATGACACTCATATAACGATCTATGTAGTGTTCTCATGGTGGGTCGGTCCAGTACACAAGTTCTCCAACTTGTACCCATATGTAGACTACATATCTCATATTAGTCTCCACATATGCTAGTCGTTATGTATTATTGCAACCCGCTCCACAATAATACTAGACTAGGGACGTTTAAGAATATCATTATTTTAGGGTTACGATTATGTTTGTTAATTTACGCAGAAACAAAACAACAAACATAATTGTTAGATTAATGCCTCAATAAAATATCATGACTCAATGTGAAAAAATACAATCATCTCGCGATTGGGTTTTTGGGCACAACGCTAACAATCTCCCACTTGCACTAAAAGCCAATCATCCATGTATCTAATACCGATGGACCTAGAATGGCTATCATGCTTCTACTGCGTAAGGGGCTTTGTCAGCGGATCAGCAATGTTGCTATCCTTCGAAGTCCTGCATATCCTTACATCACCTCTCTTGATGATCTCCCTGATGAGATGATAGCGTCGGAGTATGTGTTTGGATCGCTGGTGAGATCGAGGTTCCTTAGCCTGTGCGATTACTCCATTGTTGTCACAATAGAGCTCTATCGGGTCGGTAATGCTTGGAACCACTCCAAGTTCAGTGATTAATAATTGTTAGTGTTGTGTCGAAAAGGCCAATCATGAGATGATTGTATTTTTGCACATTGAGTCATGATATTTTATTAAGGCATTAATCCAGCAATTATGTTTGCTGTTTTGTTTCTGCGTAACCTAATAAACATAATCGTAACCCTCGAATAATGATATTCTTAAACGTCCCTGGTCTAGTATTATTGTGGAGCGGGTTGCAATAATACGTAACGACTAGCATATGTGGAGACTAATATGAGATATGTAGTCTACATATGGGTACAACTTGGAGAACTTGTGTACTGGACCGACCCACCATGAGAACACTAAATGGATCGTTATATGAGTGTCATAAGTGATTCTCATAGTAATCATGGTATATGTAGTCCTTCGACCTAAGATCATCAAGGTTCCCTACATGTGAGTCACATACTTTGATACTTTTCTTTGTTGCTCGTAACTGAGTGAACTTCAAGAAGGTCATTGGGTATGTCACATATCATGCAGAGGGATTTGTATGATCAAGATGGGATTTGTCCCTCCTATGTAACGGGAGTGATATCTTCGGGCCCCTTGATAGTGTGAGACTTAGAAAATGAATGGCCATGCTCGAATGAGTTGATATACGATATCAATATCATCAGTTTAAGTTGGTCTACTCGGTAATCAAGAAACCAAAGATTGGGCTATACGAGAGTGACACATTCCATGTCTCGTGCTTAGTCTTGATATCTTGGACAAAGGGACAATGGCATATATCGGTGATGATCATAAAGGTTTAGTCGATTCACCGACAATCTTGTCACTTGGGTAGCAATGATGTGTTGCTAGACACCGCTCATTGCTTATGATCATAAATGTGATTTATGATCATTGCCAACATGGCAAGAGCCTATTGGGTCGCACACATAGAGCTATTTGGATCATTAGAGTGCATGGGCTAATTATTTGGGTTATGGTTTCACTTTAATTTCGTATTAATAATGGGCCCAAGAGTTGAGCCATTATTAAGCCCGAAATTAAATCCTAATTGGATTAGGGCTTTGAAACCCATTAGGCCTGGAAGTTGAGTCTCACTATAAATACAACTTTTAAGTGAGAAATTCGCAGGTCTCCTTGCCCTAGCCTCCAAAAAGGACAGCCACACTCTTCTCTTGCAATTCCTTGGAGGACGCAAGCTAGCACTGCGAGCGCAAGAGAAACGCATCTGCCGGGACGTGGTGGAAGCGTGGTGATCCCGAGAGGCTCGTGTGGATACCATAGAGAGCCTGAACACGTCAACTGTTCAGGTTTTGTGATTCAACTCTACAGTTGAGTGAGAGATCTCAACCGAAAATTAGGTATGAAAATTTTCAAACACCCGGTTTACCCCGTTTCACTTGGATCCTGGAGGGTTTCGGTTAAATTCCACTGCACTGTTTGGCTCCCGAAACCCATCAGTGGTATCAGAGCTACTGGTGAAACCCTAAATCGGGATTGAGTGTTGAATCGCATGATGCTATGTGTTCGGTTGCTTTTCGGCCATGATTAATTAGATTGATTCAAGATGCATGAAACTGGAATTCGTAATGAACATATGAGATATATGAAGAAACGACACAAATTGGTTAATGAGATTAACCCGAAATTGATAGGTATGAGATACCTATATGGATTAGGATTCTTGCAATAGTTGCAGAAACCCTAGCTTGGTTCGGATTCGGCCTGTTCAGGCACTGAAAGTAAGGTATTTTTGGTGGCTCGAATGGAGGAGTCTCGGGTGCCTACTTGCTCAAAATAGAAGATTTCGGGCTAAGCAATTGTAAGACAATTTTTTGCGCAGGGGGGCGCTGCCCCCCACGCCCCCCGCAAGGGCGGCTCCCCTTGACCTCGTCCGCTGACCGGTCAGCGGAACCACCGCCCGCTGACCGGCCAGCGGGACCGCCGTATGCGAAGCGCCACATAAATAAAAACTGGTTAATCAACGCGCAAAAATTGGCATGCATCTTTGTTGAATGAGATTTGACATGATATGCTAATTGGTGTTTGAAGCATGGTGCATGGTTATAGCCCTTGATTGGTTGTACTTGTAAATACGGCCTGCGAGTCGTGCCTTTTCTTATCACTCTCATTGTACATTCTCTTCTCACCTTACTCCCCTCGAATGTAACTCGAGGTTTCTATTATTGATGTAATGGTGCATTATGGGATCATCCAAGGTTGTATGTCTAAGGATCATCCAAGGAGGCATGTCCAAGGAGATGACAACAAAAGGGCAGCCAAGAAAGGAAGATAAGGAGCTTGTGAAGACTCTTTTCTTTTCTTAGGCTTTTATGATATTCTCATTGGCTTGAGAATATCGCATAGTTTTGGCTATAACCATGTCACGTTTACTTTCTTGTACGCATGAGATGCATGTTTTATATTTGTATGTGATGCATGTATAAGACAACCGGAGATAACAAATTGGTGAGATCAAACAAAAAAAAAATCCCTCAAACAAATATTAAGTCATTAAATGTGATGCCTTCCAAATGTTGGCACTCGTCAAGACTTTGATCAACATTAGGTGGGTTTGCCAAAGCAAAGCACCTATGTTCATCTTGGTAAGGCGCGATGGGATAATAGTGATATCCAAATTGCTAACTTTGGGTCTGACTTAACTAAGTCATCCTAATAGGATTAGGGACTTAGAGGCATAGAGTTGGGCTTAAGCTCATGAGATGAGCTTGGACAAGTGTTGTTCACCCAACTATCCAAGAGTTGCATAAGATGCAATTGGCAAAGAGTTGCCTACCTAAATAGCTGTAACTTGAGAGAAAAGCCAAAGCTGACTCAGGTTGTGATCAAATATGGATCTTGGCCCACTAGAATACCTTAGCGCCGAGGTGTTCCGAAATAATATCGAGGGTTATTATTTTGAGGAAAATAGTGGGAGTATCGTTTAATAAAAGTCCTTATTAAATGAATTAAAATACATGACTCTTACACTGCATATTTACTGTTGTAGATAACCATGGCACAAAACACATCGACACTTTCGTTGCGATCGATCCTTGAGAAGGAAAAACTGAATGGGACCAACTTTCTCAAATGGTACCGAAACTTGAGGATAGTCCTCAAACAAGAGAGAAAGGCTTATGTCCTAGAGCAGCCCATTCCGAATGAGCCTGCTGCCACTGCTCCAAGAGCTGAAAGGGATGCTCACAAGAGGCATTCTGATGATGCTTTGGATGTTGCATGCCTCATGCTTATTACCATGGAATCTGAGCTTCAGAAGCAACATGAGAACATGGGGGCGTTCGATATGATCGAACATCTCAAAATGCTTTTCCAAGAGCAAGCTAGGCATGAGAGGTTTGAGACCTCTAAGGCATTGTTTCAGTGCAAGATGTCTGAGGGAAGTCCCGTGGGTCCTCATGTGCTCAAGATGATTGGGTACATTGAGAATCTTGAGAATTTGGGATTTGCTCTTCAGAAAGAGTTGGCTATTGATGTAGTCTTGCAATCGTTGCCTGAAAGCTACAGTCAGTTCGTCATGAACTATAACATGAACGACCTTGACAAGTCCCTCCCTGAATTGCTCAACATGTTGAGAACTGCTGAGCAAAACCTTAAGAAGGCTAAGCCCATTTTGATGGTTCAAAAGGGCAAGGGAAAGGGAAAAGCCAACAAGAAGAAGGATAAAGCTAATGGAAAGTCCAATGCTAGTTCTTCTTCAGCTGCACTGAAACCAAAGGGTGGTGTGGCAAAGGAAGGGGAGTGCTTCCATTGTAAGCAACCTGGACACTGGAAGCGCAACTGCAAGCTCTATCTTGAAGAACTTGCTAAGGAAAAGGGAAGTAAGACTTCCACTTCAGGTATTTTTGTTATAGAGGCTAACTTTTCTACTTCCTCATCTTGGGTATTGGATACTGGATGTGGATCTCACATTTGTGCAAATGTGCAGGATCTAAGTAGAAGTAGAAGATTGGCCCGAGGTGAAGTGGACCTACGTGTTGGAAATGGAGCAAGGGTTGCTGCCTTAGCCGTAGGGACTTATGTTCTCACTTTACCTAGTGGATTAGTTTTAGAATTAGACAACTGCTACTTTGTGCCTACTATTAGTAGAAATTTGATTTCTGTTTCTTGTTTGGACAAGAAAGGTTTTTCATTTATAATAAAGGACAAAATGTTGTTCTATTTATTTGAATGAAATCTTTTATGGTAGTGCTCAACTTAGCAATGGGTTGTATGTTCTAGACCTCGAAGATCCAATCTATAATGTGAATACCAAGAAGGTCAGATTAAATGATTCGAACCCGACCTATCTCTGGCACTGTCGCTTGGGCCATATAAATGAGACCCGCATATCCAAGCTCCATAAGGATGGACTCTTGGACTCATTTGATTTTGAATCATATGAGACATGTGAGTCATGTTTGTTGGGCAAGATGACCAAAGCCCCATTCACAGGGCAAAGTGAAAGGGCTAATGACTTACTAGGACTCATACATAGTGATGTATGTGGCCCTATGTCTACACAAGCTAGAGGAGGTTTCCAATACTTCATTACTTTCACTGATGACTTTAGCAGATATGGCTATGTGTATCTTATGAGACACAAGTCAGAATCCTTTGAAAAGTTCAAAGAATTCAAGAATGAAGTAGAGAATCAACTCGGGAAGAGTATCAAAGTGCTTCGATCAGATCGAGGTGGAGAGTACTTGGATCGAGAATTCCTTGACTATCTGAAGGAGTGTGGTATAGTATCACAACTCACTCCACCAGGTACACCTCAATGGAATGGTGTATCTAAAAGGAGAAATCGAACTCTGTTAGACATGGTTCGCTCTATGATGAGTCAAGCTGACCTTCCAAACTCCTTTTGGGGACATGCTCTAGAGACAGCCGCTTTTACACTAAACCGAGTTCCATCTAAATCGGTTCAAAAGACACCATATGAGATATGGAGTGGGAGGCGTCCCAATTTGTCTTTTATGAAGATTTGGGGCTGTGACGCTTATGTGAAACGTCAATCCTCTGACAAACTAGGGCCCAAATCTCAAAAATGCCTTTTTGTTGGGTATCCCAAAGAAACAAAGGGTTACTATTTCTACAATCCTTCTGAGCAAAAAGTGTTTGTTGCTCGAACTGGTGTCTTTTTGGAGAAAGAGTTTATCTCTAAAGGAACTAGTGGGAGGAAAGTAGAACTTGAAGAAATTCAAGAACAACAAGGAGACATCGAACCTGAAATGGAACCTGAACAGACACCACAAGATGTTGTTCAAGAGTCTGTTCCTGTAGCACAGAGCCCACGTAGGTCTGGTAGGATTCGGCGTGAGCCTGAGAGATATGGATTTCTCATGACTCACACTAGTGATGTGATGCTCATGGATCAGGATGAGCCCACAACCTACCAACAAGCTATGTCAGGGCCTGACTCTGAGAAGTGGCTAGTGGCCATGAAATCCGAGATGGAATCCATGTATGAAAACCAAGTATGGACTTTGGTTGACCCACCTGAAGGGGTAAAACCCATAGGGTGCAAATGGGTTTTCAAGAAGAAAACTGACATGGATGGTAATGTGATTACCTTTAAGGGACGATTGGTTGCAAAAGGTTTCAAGCAAATTCATGGTATTGACTATGATGAAACTTTTTCACCAGTTGCTATGCTTAAATCCATCCGAATTTTGTTCGCTATTGCTGCACACTATGATTATGAGATATGGCAAATGGATGTCAAAACTGCATTCCTAAATGGAAAGCTACTTGAGGATGTGTACATGACACAACCTGAGGGTTTTGTCACTCCTGAGAATGCCAATAAAGTGTGCAAGTTGCAAAGGTCCATTTATGGACTGAAGCAAGCTTCTCGAAGTTGGAATCTTCGTTTTGATGAAGCAATCAAAGAGTTTGGTTTTATCAAAAATGAAGATGAACCTTGTGTCTACAAGAAGGTTAGTGGGAGCGCTATTGTCTTCTTGGTGTTGTATGTAGATGACATACTACTCATCGGGAATGACATTCCTGAGCTACAGTCTGTGAAGACTTGGCTAGGGAAATGTTTCTCTATGAAGGACTTGGGTGAAGCAGCCTATGTGTTAGGCATCAGGATCTATAGAGATAGATCTAGAAAGCTTCTTGGCCTAAGTCAAAGTACATACATTGACAAGGTGCTAAAGAGGTTTAGCATGCAAGATTCCAAGAAAGGATTCTTGCCCATGTCACATGGTATCACTCTTTCTAGATCTCAGTGTCCGAGTACACCCGAGGAGAGAGAGCGCATGAGTAAGATTCCATATGCCTCAGCAATTGGATCTATCATGTATGCCATGATATGTACTCGTCCCGATGTCTCATATGCTTTGAGCATGACGAGTAGGTACCAATCGAACCCTGGTGAGAGTCACATCCTTAAGTACTTACGAAGGACTAAGGATGCATTCTTGGTCTTTGGAGGTGAAGATGAGCTCGTTGTAAGGGGTTACACCGATGCAAGCTTCCAATAAGGATGATTTTAGATCGCAATCTGGTTATGTGTTTTGTATTGGTGGTGGTGCTGTGAGCTGGAAGAGTTCAAAGCAAGAGAACAGTAGCTGAGACTCACTGGACAGCTGTACAGCTGAAGAACATCCTTAAGTACTTACGAAGGACTAAGGATGCATTCTTGGTCTTTGGAGGTGAAGATGAGCTCGTTGTAAGGGGTTACACCGATGCAAGCTTCCAATCCGATAAGGATGATTTTAGATCGCAATCTGGTTATGTGTTTTGTATTGGTGGTGGTGCTGTGAGCTGGAAGAGTTCAAAGCAAGAGACAGTAGCTGACTCTACAACAGAATCTGAGTACATTGCCGCCTCTGATGCTGCGAAGGAGGCAGTTTGGATCAAGAAGTTCATCACTGAACTTGGAGTGGTTCCAAGCATTGCCGACCCGATAGAGCTCTATTGTGACAACAATGGAGCAATCGCACAGGCTAAGGAACCTCGATCTCACCAGCGATCCAAACACATACTCCGACGCTATCATCTCATCAGGGAGATCATCGAGAGGGGTGATGTAAGGATATGCAGGACTTCGACAGATAGCAACATTGCTGATCCACTGACAAAGCCCCTTACGCAGCAAAAGCATGATAGCCATTCTAGGTCCATCGGTATTAGATACATGGATGATTGGCTTTTAGTGCAAGTGGGAGATTGTTAGTGTTGTGCCCAAAAGCCAATCATGAGATGATTGTATTTTTTGCACATTGAGTCATGATATTTTATTAAGGCATTAATCCAGCAATTATGTTTGTTGTTTTGTTTCTGCGTAACTTAACAAACATAATTGTAACCCTAGAATAATGATATTCTTAAACGTCCCTGGTCTAGTATTATTGTGGAGCGGGTTGCAATAATACATAACGACTAGCATATGTGGAGACTAATATGAGATATGTAGTCTACATATGGGTACAAGTTGGAGAACTTGTGTACTGGACCGACCCACCATGAGAACACTACATGGATCGTTATATGAGTGTCATAAGTGATTCTCATAGTGATCATGGTATATGTAGTCCTTCGACCTAAGATCATCAAGGTTCCCTACATGTGAGTCACATACTTTGATACTTTCCTTTGTTGCTCGTAACTAAGTGAACTTGAAGGAGGTCAATAGGTATGTCACATATCATGCGGAGGGATTTGCATGATCAAGAAGGGATTTGTCCCTCCTATGTAACAGGAGTGATATCTTCGGGCCCCTTGATAGAGTGAGACTTAGAAAATGCATGGCCATGCTCAGATGAGTTGATATATGATATCAATGTCATCAGTTTAAGTTGGTCTACTCGGTAATCAAGAAACGAAAGATTGGGCTATACAAGAGTGACACATTCCATGTCTTGTGCTGAGTCTTGATATCTTGGACAAAGGGACACTGGTATATATCGGTGATGATCATAAAGGTTTAGTCGATTCACCGACAATCTTGTCACTTGGGTAGCAATGATGTGTTGCTAGACACCGCTCATTGCTTATGATCATAAATGTGATTTATGATCATTGCCAACATGGCAAGAGCCTATTGGGTCCCACACATAGAGCTATTTGGATCATTAGAGTGCATGGGCTAATTATTTGGGTTATGGTTTCACTTTAATTTCGTATTAATAATGGGCCCAAAAGTTAAGCCATTATTAAGACCGAAATTAAATCCTAATTGGATTAGGGCTTTGAAACCCATTAGGCCTGGAAGTTGAGTCTCACTATAAATACAACTTTTAAGTTAGAATTTTGCAAGTCTCCTTGCTCCCAAAAGGACAGCCACACTCTTCTTTTGCAATTCCTTGGAGGACGCAAACTAGCACTGCAAGCGCAAGAGAAACGCATCTGCCGGGACGTGGTGGAAGCGTGGTGATCTGGAGAGGCTCGTGTGGATACCATAGAGAGCCTGAACACGTCAACTGTTTAGGTTTTGTGATTCGACTCTACAGTTGAGTGAGAGATCTCAACCGAAAATTAGGTATGAAAATTTTTGGAACACCCGGTTTACCCCGTTTCACTTGGATCCTGGAGGGTTTCGGTTAAATTCCGCTGCGCTGTTTGGTTCCCGAAACCCATCATCATCATCCTCATCTTCGCCACCATCATCACCCGAAGGAGGAAGAATGGGGAGGTTGAGAAACTCAATACTCGACCATGCCAAGGATCACCTTTCAGGGATATTAAGCGCCCACGGGAAGGAGAGGTCCAGGTTAGGATACTGGGACAAGACTTGATGGCAAGCAACACAAAAATTATCCTGAAATGAGGACTTAGTCGCCTCATCGGACTTAGCCTTCTCCGCCTTCAAATCCTCCAGTCTTTCTTAAGTACTTCAACCACCTTCTCCAATTTTCTTCTTCTTCTTCCTCTCCTTCTTTAGCCGTTCATTCTCGGCAAGAATGACGGTATTATTCCCTAGTGACTTCTTGAGGTCAGCAATTACATCCTCCCTCTCCATCCGAAGGATCTCACCTTTGGTAGAAAGCTCAACCACCTTCATGCTAAGGTCAGAAATCTTGGAGGTAAACTCGCCCTTCTGGATCTTCGACACCTCCTCCCGAAGACTGGCTAGGTCCTCCTTGGTGATCTTGTTTAGTTCATCATACTTGATGACCAAGCTCGTAAACAATTCCTTGGCCTTAGCCAAGTTCTCCTCCTATTGACTTTGAATAGAGGACTGTTTGGCAGCCCAGGCCCGAAAGTATCCTCCGTACGCCAACATTTGCAACAAAAGAAAGAAGGGGAAGGAGTCAGAATGTGGATCACTAGCAATAAGAGACTCAAAATTTTTCTAAGTCCTAAAGGATAAGGTTTACCTAGGCAACATGCTCGGTCATCCGAGCGGCAAGGACCTCCTTGTTCAAGCACTCCTTCATCAAAGACTAGAAGGTAGCATTAGTCATAATGCCCCTCGCCATCTGAGAGGCCATCTTCTGACTATCTTCGGAGAACAAGTCCATGTCCTCCCTGAAGGTCCAAAAAGGTTCCCTCGGGACCTTGTCCTTGGGGATTTTTGAATCCCAAAGAGCCATTTCTCCAAACGTGTTCAGCCATCCACTGAGCTTGCGCTCGCTCATCTGCAAAATCACGCCGAAGTTCAGTTTTAACGTTATCCCTTAGCCATTCATCTACAAGGTCTAAAATACCACAAAATCCCAAACCCATTGATGAATGGCTAAGGGACAAACCTGGTTGGAGTTCGGGGCCCTCTTCATCAGACTCACTAACATCCAACACCTCGGCAAGGATGTTCTTGCCCTTCCTTCTTCACCACTCTTGAACCTCTTCAGCAAACATCTCCCCCACTGAAGTCCCCAGTGCCTTGACAACAGCATCTGGACTTAGCGAGGTAGAATGGATGGTCGGTGCCATAGGTGGGTTAATATGAACAGGGGTTTGATTAGGCACCTTCGTCTAATCCTCATGTGGAGGAGGAAGGGAGCCCTCCTTACTTTTCTTCAACCTCGGGGCTGAAGATGATCCACCGGTCACTTTCTTCCTCTTCGGCGCCTTTTTCTTCTGTTGTTCACCCTTCTCGGCTTGATCGAGGAAGAGATTCTTGTAGAAAAAAGAAAACTTGTCACCCATTTCTACAAAGAGAAAAACATTAGTGTAAGTACGGAAAGGCATAAGTAATAAAATTGGAAAGGAGCTTATTCCCTTTAAGTGCCGAATATGTAAGTTCGCCCCAAAGGAGCATGACCAACCAAGACTTCTTCCTGTCCACTACTGGTTTTGGCATATTCAAGTCAGTGTTATGCTCCTTAATGACCTCGAGCTCCTGAAGTTCCTTTTCGGTCATGAAGCTCCATCTAATAAGGAAAGGGTAGAAAGAGCGCGGAGGAACTTCAGGATCCCAATCAGCAACACCCAAATACGGCTATCGAGTTCTTCAAACTGAGCCTCCAGTTCCAAGGTTAGTAGCTTCCTCGGGTCTACTATGTTGATGGCCAAAGTCCCCAAAGCCTACTTCGTGGGAATGTCCTTCCACTGCTCATCCACTTTCAGAAAAAAAATACTTTTTCTGCCAGCCTCACCAGCCATCCTTGGTGCCAAAAGTAAAAGTAAACTTCTTGCTCCTGGATTACCAAGAGAGTAAGAAGTAGAATCTACCCTTCGGGACGGGATGGAGTTTGTAATATTGCATGAAAAAGATACAGTGGGGCTCTATATTAATGACCCTATACATGCAAAAAAAGGCGTTAAAATGAGAGTATGAGTTCGGAGGAAGTGTTGGGTTTCGGGAGCCAAACAGCGCAGCGGAATTTAATCGAAACCTTCTAGGATCCAAGTGAAATGGGGTAAACCGGGTGTTCAAAAATTTTCATACCTAATTTTTGGAGATTTCTCACTCAACTGTAGAGTCAAATAAAAAAACCTAAATAGTTGACGTGTTCAAGCTCTCTATGGTATCCACATGAGCCTCTCGGGATCACCACGCTTCCACCACGTCCCGGCAGATGCGTTTCTCTTGCGCTCACAGTGCTAGCTTACGTCCTCCAAAAAATTGCAAGAGAAGAGTGCGACTGTTCTTTTAGGAGGCTAGGGTAAGGAGACCTGCGAATTTCTCACTAAAAGTTGTATTTATAGTGAGACTCAACTTCCAGGCCTAATGGGTTTCAAAGCCCTAATCCAATAAGGCTTTAATTTCGAGCTTAATAATGGCCAACTATTGGGCCCATTATTAATACGAAATTATTATGAAACCAAAACCCAAATTATTAGCCCATGCACTCTAATGATCCAAATAGCTTTATGTGTGCGACCCAATAGGCTCTTACCGCGTTGGCAATGATCATAAATCACATTTATGATCATAAGCAATGAGCGATGTCTAGCAACAAATCATTGCTACCCAAGTAACAAGATTGTCGATGATTCGACTAAACCTTTATGATCATCACCGATATAAGCTATTGTCCCTTTGTCCAAGATATCAAGACTAAGCACGAGACATGGAATGTGTCACTTTCGTATAGCCCAATCTTTGGTTTCTTGATTACCGAGTAGACCAACTTAAATTGATGACATTGATATTGTATATCAATTCATCCGAGCATGGCCATGCATTTTCTAAGTCTCACTCTATCAAGGGGCCCGAAGATATCATTCCCGTTACATATGAGGGACAAATCTCATCTTAATCATACAAATCCCTCCGCATGATATGTGGCATATCCAATGACGTCCTTCAAGTTCACTCAGTTATGAGCAACAAAGGAAAGTATCAAAGTATGTGACTCACATGTAGGGAACCTTGATGATCTTAGGTCGAAGGACTACATATACCATGATCACTATGAGACTCACTTATGACACTCATATAACAATCCATGTAGTGTTCTCATGGTGGGTCGGTCCAGTACACAAGTTATCCAACTTGTACCCATATGTAGACTACATATCTCATATTAGTCTCCACATATGCTAGTCGTTATGTATTATTTCAACCTACTCCACAATAATACTAGACTAGGGACATTTGAGAATATCATTATTCTAGGGTTACAATTATGTTTATTACGTTACGCAGAAACAAAACAACAAACATAATTGCTGGATTAATGCCTTAATAAAATATCATGACTCAATGTGCAAAAATACAATCATTTCATGATTGGCCTTTTGTGCACAACACTAACAAGAAGTTGGTTGACGGCTATGCCATGAAATTGGCAGAAGTCATAAACCATCTTTGATGGAGGATATCGAAGACCCTCCTTCAACTGTGCTATGAAGACGGTAACCTCGTCATGACAAGGAAGGTAGCTCAGCATAGTAGGTCCAGGAAGATGGGTGATGGCGTGTAAGGGAAGGAAAAATTTGCCTGACCACTTCTTTAGCTTTTCCGAAGTGGCATAGCTCAGGTGAGAGTTGAGAATAAACCAACTCTCAGGAATAGGTTTTACTAAGGCTTGCTCGGAAGACATATTCGGGGGTGAAGGTACTAACCTCGGACAGATGAGATGAAAAAGAAAAGAAGGAGGAGAAATAAGAACTACTTTATCAACAAACCCACCTAGTTCGGGAGGAAAGGAGATTCTGGAGAACACCACAAAGTTTCCGGAAATCACTCTGTCGCTATCACCGCTACGAAAGAAAGCTAGAAGGTGAAAGAGAGTTCGAGAGTAAAGGAAATGAAAGTAGAAGAGTGAGGAAACCCCTGAGGGCAAAGGCCTTATATAGACCAAAGGAGGTAGGCAAAGTGCCACTATAATGACCCTTTGCAAGCGAAGGAACGTAACTGATGTAACAGATGCGACTGATCGCCATTAACTCGATGAATTGTGTTACATGATGCAAAAATCGAGGGCACACCTACTAACACTAGCAGGCCTATACCACCTAGCCCGAAGTGGCGTGACCTCCCAGTCAAATAGGAAAGGTTCACAGACAGAAGGCAGGAATATTAAACATGGTAGAAATTATGGCCCCTCACCTTCGAAAATTCGACTTCGGCTGCAGGACACAAAAAGCTCCTTCGGTTCCGAAGGTGTGACCTTGCCAAAGGAATAAGATGCTAGGTCGGAACAACGTCCTTGTCAATGGCTCAAAACTTAGTGTGAAGACCCTCAAAGAATGCCGGGAATACAACTTCAGCAAAAAAGTGGGGTCTTTGCTCGAAGAGCCGGCAAGAGTAAGGTCCCTTGGCCAAAGTACTACTTCAATTGCTAATGCCGAAGATGTAACTTTGGTTTCTCCAAAGGGGGCATGTCATGGCCAAAGGGCTATCGGCCCCCGAGATCTCCTGATTGGCTAACTTGACACCACCCTCGAAAGGAGCTTAGCCCCGACTTCAGGGCATTCTCCACACCACCCTCGAAGAGTAACAAGTCCAACTTTAAGAAAAGGCGTCCTTACCACCCTCGAATTTGCAAAGCCACCAACCTTGGAAAAGTTGGTCCACCACCCTCGGCAGAGGATAAAGTCTCCCGAAGATGGTCCGCCCTTCCAAAGGGCTTTCTCTAGTAGCCCTCGGGGATAAATCTCCACCCGAAGAGGTCTCACACCCCAAAGGGGTCTTATGGAGATACGACAAAAATGGTTAAGGAGCCTCTGACAAAAAGACCTCGCACATGCCCCTGCCTCCTATCCAGAACGGCCTACAGCCAATTGGAGATACTTGCCTCTAAAGATACGGATTGGATCTGACCATACACGTGTCATGATCTGGACAAGCTACATCAAATGGCCTCTTCCCTCCACCCTTCTAGAAATACCTAGGAGGGACCTTGGTAAGGATAGGAGACTCCCACTATTCCCTACAGTCTGCTCTCACAAATACTTACTTGGGCATCAGAGGCTCATCCCCTGAAAACACACTCCGGGGAGCTCCTAACCCGTGTTTCTTCTAAGTGTTTCAAACATCTACATACCAGAAGTCCTCCCTATGGACCAATATGTCATTCAACAAAGATGTCGCTGGGCATAAACCCTCATATGATGTGGGGTTTCTCCCTCCTTGGAACCCTCATCACCTCCAGCTCCTCCTCATGCTCATAGGCATGTTCTCTTCTCTTATGGACCCTAGGCATTTGCCGATGCTCGACATGCCTCTCCTAACCTTATGATGATTCATTCCCTTGGTCATTTTCTTCTTGGACAACTTCTCTATCTTATTGATCTTGGAACAACTCATTCATAAAAGTAGTCATGCCTTGTGCCATTAACCCCTAAAGCACCCTAGATATCTCATCCAACCTTGCCACAACCGGGTCATTAAAACCTACACCAGGTTCCCTAGGTCCTCTCAAAGCTCCTGACCTAATGTTAACCATAGAAACCTACAACCAAAGCCAGATGACATCCCCTAGATGTTAGTCAGTACTAACTATCTTAGCACATGGACTTCTAAAACTAAACCTCAGTCTTAGCCTCCAATATGTATGAATTGAGCTCTAATCTCTTATACCAAAAACTGACATGGCCGTCCTTGGCCCTTGCCCAGGAATGCCTATAAGAATTGGTCTCACAGTGGTTACAATTGGCTAGCTATATATGTGTGCAGATTAAAACTTCATAAAACTAGTTGATTATCCTATAATATGCAAGATGCATGCACTTATGCTTTGACTAGAGTAAATGGAAATTATAAAAACATTTACTTGACCAAGATACTTTTCATAGAAAACAAGTTCAAATAGCCAAGGCATATCAAGTCAACATTTATATCGTCAATACTACATATAACAATCGTGTAAGAGTATTCAACATAAAGTAGACTAATGCTCCTCACCCATGACCTACTCTAAAGTCTACGACTCCATCATAGAAAAAGGAGGCAACTAGGAGGATTATACATACAAGCCTCGACTGAGATCTTCTCAAACTAACTCCCACCTTGGAGGTAAGCCCTAGTGGTGAGTCACAAAAGTCCTGTCCACATGCTGCTAGGCTCTGTGGCTAAGAAAAACGCTATAGTTAGAACTATTCTTTAACCAACAAGTAACCCAAGTAGACTAGAATCATAAAGATTCTCAAGCATAGTACTTGCAACAACAAACTACTGTGACAACCCTCAATGGTTATCCGGCCCAACAATGTCAAAATCTGCACAACATAACTAAGGAGTAAGAATTAAAGAATTATCAGCAAGGGTCTTTGCTTCACCTGCAAGAAAAGTTATTAAGGACCACACATATGTGAACATATGTAACTTGTTGCAAGCTCATACAGCCTAAGGCTAGACTTATGTGCATATGTCTCAATCCCTTGGGACTTTTCCTCAACCTAGTCCTTAAACTACAAGGCAGAGCCTTATGTACTAACAAGCAGAGCTTACTAGCCTAACCAATGATGATTCACTAGTTGAAACTCTCTTATGTTGTACAGGGGCTCTATGGTGGGACTACTATTGACTAGGCGATAAAGACCCACTAGGCCATAAGACCTACTAGGTGCTCTAAGGTTTCATAACGTAACCTCATGCCTGATGATGTGGCTAGGTTGCCAATGGTACTAAACCTTTCACCCAAGCTAATGATAACTAGTTGTGGCCCTTGTTAACTAGTTTTCTTGCTTATGGTGAAAGTAACCATAAAAACCCAAGAAAACTCCTAGGTCTCAGAGGAGTTTTGGAAGCCTCGGAGTAACCCCAAAATACTTGGACCCCTAGGTACCCCACAAACCCATTTAGAAACCCCTTTAGGTCTCCCCAATAACCTTCTAGCAAAATTGGAAAATATTTGCCATCATAACTATAACGACGCATCGCCATAGTTATCAAAGCACTGTGAACTTTATGTGGCATTGGCGACGCGTTGCCCGTATTGGCGATATGCTAGCAATTCCTGCTACTACCCTAAATTTTCAATTTTACTGCTATAACCTTTCAAGACTTACCAAACATGTTAAACATTCTTGGATGGCCTTCAAACTTCACATACCTGTAAAACATGTTGCAAAGACCACAACCAACTATCACAAGCATTCCTATGCTGCATTATAGCATCATTACAAGCTCCATAAAACTAGTAGTCCACCATGAACAAACTAGCCCACTAACTAAGACTATTGCCAAAACTACTTGAGTTCATCAAGCAAACACATTCTAATAGCAATAATGAATCTGGAAAACATAACTCCCTTACCTCAACTTCAACTCGCAAGCTACAATCAATCAACCTTTCCTCAAGAACCAAACTTCCACAAGGTTCTTCCTAGTTCTAAGAAACCAAAGACACAAAACTCATAATTACTAACTTTTGACCAAAACCCAAGCTCCCAAACAACTAATAAATAAGAATTCAAAAGTTACCTTGCATAAAAAATAGGGGATGGTGGGAAACATAGTTCCAAGCTTCAAAAACATGAAATTCTTCTTGGAACAAGCTTCCTATGGCTTATACTCCCTTGGTAGCTTCAAGTTTCACCAAAAACTAATGATTTTGAGCTCTAAATCAAGGAGAAATGGTAGAGTGAAGGATGAACTCAAGTTTAACATGAAAAATGGCAGCCATCCCTTACCTTTACCAAGTTATATAGCTCTTTAAACCCTAAGCCACCAAAGTATTTAAAAAGTTACAAAATGCCCCTCCTTTGAGTAACTTTTGTCAAACTTGGTTAAATCTTGCTTATTGAAAATAAAATTAGGCTAAAAGTAAAAGTTAGGTTTCAGAAACTCATTTTTAACACTCAAGACCCAGCCCGACTCATTAAAACAAAACTATCATCTTGCCCCCAAACTTCATTTAGTGCCTTAAGCTTCTCAGAACTTAGTGAACTTTGCTAAACTCACCTATTATTGCTATATGAACCTGAAATAAGGTTCTAAACAAAGTTTCAAACACCTCACCTTCCTCAAACGAGCTTCCAGCTCTAAAAGCCATAACACGAGGCCCCATCCACCTACATTTCCAAAATAGGTGTCTTGGTTTGCTTTTTCTAGGTTTTTATGCTTGCCGTCATCTCAGCAACAAATTTTGCTAAGGCTTGTGCCTTAATAGTTGTTCGCCCAAGAGCAACCAAGAGGAGAGTGAATTGGTTGAATTCCAAAAACCACCAAAAGTGAGATTTTAATCTTTTAAACCAAAATGCAATGTAAGGAGCTCAAATAAACCTATTCTAACCAGAAAATGACTACCATAATGATCCTAAATTTTGGTTTGAAAGCTTGCTTTGAAGTGTTTTTGAAAACAAACAACTTCAACCAAAGAAGGAAGACAAATCACCAAGGAATGATCAAGAAGTAGAAGAAGAGAAGCTTGCACACAAGGATTTTTATAGAGGTTTGGTCTTTCCTACTTGAGAGCCTACTCCTCTCCTTAAGTTCACCACTTGAGAGTTTTCTTCTCTACTATAAATGTTAAGAGTACACAAAGATACACACACCTTTGGTAGCTCTTTCTACCACCAACACCCTTTCCCTCACTAGTTTTCCTAAAGGCTAACTAGAAACCTCACCAAACTCAATCTCACCAAATGGTGCTTATAAGGTTACAACCTCAAACAATAGTACTCTTGCTCGATATACAAGTGACAGCATAAACTCTTTTGAGAAATCTCAAATTTAGTACACTTGATTTGATCTAGTTGATAGATTCTCACTTCTAATGGCCAAGATTTCTTTCCAAAGTATTTCTTCAAGAATTTATACTTATTTGGGTGCAAGGAGACCATTTCATATTTTCTGGAGATGTCTGAAAAAGCTCAGGAAAAGATGGGGATCGTTACTCTATTTTTTATGTAACAAAAGGCTCCAGATTTTGTGTTAAGTTCTAGGTTTAACACATTAAAATTGATTTAATCCTTCAATAACCAAAAATTACTAAACAAAAACCATTTAATGCTCTACTACACTGTCCAAGTGGCGTCCATTAATTCATCCAACTCATATTTCAAATTTGGGCTAAAATCACGTCAATCGAGAAATTTGGATGGAAGTCTTCAGACTTGTGATTAACAGATTAAACTCAAAGTTTAACACATTACCTAATATCTAAAAAATAACTAACAGCTCCAAACTTTAAATTAAAACATTTTTATGCATTAAATTATAAACTTGGGAGTTGGGTAGACTTAGGTTATAAAAAGACTTATGATAGCCGAAGGGCTATTACCCTTAGAGAACTCCCAAATCGGTCTGATGATCACCACCCTCGGTCGGCACAAGTGACCAACCTCAGGAAAAGGGGACCCTCACCATTCTCGGAGAGGGCTTAGCACCAACCTTGGGGGACACTCACACCGACTTCGGGGAAGGGTGTCTTTCACCCCTTCGGATTTTACAAACCTACCGACTTCAGAAAAGTAGATCCCCCATCCTCGGCAGAGGAAAACATCTTCCGAAGGTGATCCTCTCCACTGAAGGGCCTTTCCTGATAGCCCTCGGTGATAATCTGCATCTAAAGGGGTCTCCTATCCCAAAGAGGTCTCATTCCCCGAAGGGGTCTCATTCCCCAAAGGGGTCTTACAGACATATCAAAAAAATGGTTTAGGAGCCTCTAACAGAGAGACCTCGCACACGCCCCTGCCCTCTGGCCGAAACAGCCTATGGCCAGCTGGAGATACCTATCTCCGAAGGTACGGATCAAACGGCCTCCTCCCTCCACCCTCCTATAAATCCTTAGGAAGGACCTTGGTAAGGACAAGACACAGAACTCTGGCTATTCCCCACTCTCTGTTGCTTACTACTCTTACTCTCACAAATACTAACTTGGGCGTCGGAGGCTCCTCCCCCAGAAACTCACTCTGGGGAACTCCTAACCCTTATTTTTCCTAGCGTTTTAGATACTCCTCCACCAGAAGTCCTTTCTACAAGCCAGCATGTTATATGATGAGGATGCTGTCGGGCATCATTTCGCGCCGTTTGTGGGAACTCCTTCTCAAGTCACCATTGTTGAGACCCGGCGTTCTAAGGAAAAGGGACTCCCGAAGTCCTAGTCTGCACCGGAAGCTCCAATAACGACTTAACGACCTACGGTAGAGACTTTTTTGCCTGAGGATGAACGTCCTCTGATGGTCACGATGAGCTTTCTGCAGGACTTTCAGCACTCTCTTGTGCCTAAAATGACCCAACAGCTCAACCAAAGATGGTTATAACCACCTCCCGGGGGAAGGGTGCCTTCTCCTAGAACCCAGCAAGAGAGGAGCCCAAAGTTACCCCGCCGGAGCTCACTTGACGAAGTATAGGCATAGTATGGTGTTATATGGGGCTGATGATACCACCCTCTGTAAATGCTCCGAAGTCACCTTTTCAGGGCCCACAACTGCGTGGTATAACTCCCTGGCTCCAGGTACCATAATGTGTTTCCAAGAGTTATCCGCCGCATTCACCCAGCAGTTCATCGGAAGTAGATTGATGGTGAAAATGCCTGTCCAAATGTTTGCCATAGCCCAAAAGAATGGGGAGACCATTCGGGACTATGTTGAGAGGTTCAACCAAGAAGCTCTGAGTGTGCCTGACTTTCGCCCCGAAATCTGCATCCATGCCATGATCAAGGGACTTCGAAAAGATTCATAACTTTTCTACGAGTTCTCCAAAGATCCCCCTGACACCCTCAGTGAATTCAATCGAAGGGCAGAACAGCACATGACGGCCGAAGAACTGAAGATGGGAAGGCTAAAGTCTAATTACAATCATCTCGAGGGTCTGGGTCACCAACCTCGGTACCCAACCGAGGGCGGGGGCAGACCTCAAAAGCAAAAGGGGAAGAAACCAATGTCATTCATGCCCTTGAACACTACAAGGACGAACATACTCATGGCCATGGAAAGACAAGGAACTGCTATCCAGCGTTCGAAGGCCATGACCTCATAAAACAAGAAGAACATAAATAAGTTTTGCCAGTTCCACCAAGACCATGGGGACGACACCAAGGACTGCTTCCATATGAAAAAGTACATCGAATCTCTAATCAAGCAAGGGCAACTTTGGTGATACTTGTGAATGCCATCCCCCAAAGGAATAAGGGAAGAGGAAAGGAAAGGGGAAGATGAGGACTACAATTCTAATCGACGTCAAAACCAAAGTCCCAAAAAGCACCCACCACCTCGGGCAGGAGTAATCCAGACAATCACTACTGGGATACCCTCATCCAAGAGCAAAAAGAAAGTCTAGGAAATCTCGATGATGGAATTCAAAAACCCAATGAAAAACCTTGTTCAGAAAGATGGGTTTATCGTAAAGTTCCCCTATGATGACCCCCTCCTAATCATGGCAAGGATAGGGAGTTGGGACGTCAAAAGAGTGCTCATTGATGATGGTTCCAATGCCGACGTTCTGTTCTCCCACCTGTTGCCGAACTTGGGCATCTCCAAGGGTGATCTCAAACCTATTACTTCCCCTCCGTTCGGTGTAGGTCCCTCTGAACTACCTGTGCTCAGGTGGATCAACCTGCCCCTGATGCTAAGAGGAACTTCGGTTCAGAACAAGAAACAGCTCTTTGGCTCCACGATGATAAGGTTCATTGTCATAGATGTCCCTTCTTCATACAATGCCATCCTAGGAAGGTGACACAAGGAAATCTCCACATTCGTCCAGAAGTGAAGCACCTAATGGTCACCTTCGGCTCGAAGGAAAGGGATGTAGAGATATTTATTGATCAAGCTGAGGTAAGGAAAGTCTTCATGAAGGCAAGACAAAGCCCAATGAAAGTTCATGCACAGACTTTGGAAGAAAAAAGCATACTCACTGAAGAGGCAATAGGAGGAGAAAAAAGTGACTTCAAAAAAATAGAAACAAAGGATGTAGAACTTGTCCCGGGCCGAAGTACCCGAGTGGGAAAAAAACTGGCCGAATGTGCAAAGGAAAAGCTTGTATCTTTTCTATTAATGAACAAATATCTGTTTGCCTACTTTTCGAAGGACATGCCTGGGGTAGACCCTGGTATAATTCAACACAGTCTTAAAGTATGTCCGGAGGTAAAACCCGTTTGATAAAAAAAGCGCAGCCTCTCGGCGTATAAGAGCAATTTTGTCAAAACTGAAGTCCAATGGTTAGCAGTGGCCGGTGTAATAAGAGAAGTCAAGTACCATGAATGGCTTAGCAATGTTGTTATCGCCATGAAGGAAGGGAATGATAAGCTCCGAATGTGCATCGACTTCCAAAACATAAACGATGCCTGTCCCAAGGATTCTTATCCTTTACCACCTATAGAGCAATTGGTGGACTCAACCGCCGAATATGCTCTGCTTAGCTTTCTCGACGCCTTTAGTCGATATAACCAAATCCAGATGGATCCCGAAGATAAGGAGAAAACCGCCTTCATCACCGAAGTCGGGACCTACTGCTATATCAGAATGCCCTTCAGCTTTAAGAATGCAGTGGCCATGTACCAAAGGCTGATGAACAGGGTGTTCGACTCCCAAATTGGGAGAAATATGGAAGTATATGTTAACGATATGATAGTTAAGAGCAAACTGCCTAATAATCATATTTTAGACTTAAAGGAAACATTCCACCAACTTTGGGAATTGGGAATCCGTCTCAACCCTAAGAAGTGCGTATTCGAGGTGAATGCGGGCAAGTTCCTCTAATTCATGGTATCAGAAAGAGGTATCGATGCCAACCTGGAAAAGGTCAAGGCCCTGTTGGGATTCTGAACTCCCACTATGACCAAGGACGTGCAAAGACTCACGGGGAGAATCATGGCCATTAGCAGATTCATCTCTAGATACGGGGATAGGTGCCGACCATTTTTCAAAGTGCTCACCAAAGCAGCAAAAAATGAAGGTGACATCGGTCCCAAGGAACACCCTTAGAATGAAAACTGCCAAAAGGCTTGGGATCAGCTCAAAAACTACCTAACCTATCTACCGACACTTCGGCAGCCATGGGAGGGAGAACCCCTCATCCTCTACCTTGCTGTCACTGAAAATGCAGTAAGCTCAGTCCTAGTAAAGGAAGAGGGAGGAAAGCAATGGCCAGTGTACTATGTGAGTAAGTCCCTACATGGTGCCGAAGTTAGGAACCCTCTTCTGTAGAAGTCCATCTATGCTCTAGTACTGGCAAGTAGAAGGTTGTGACCTTACTTCCAAGGGCACCCTATCACAGTCCGAAGTAACCTACTTCTTCGAGATGTCATGAGAAAGGTAGACCACTCGGGAAGATTGTCAAAATGGTGCATTGAGCTTGGTGAATACGACATCACCTATGAGCCGAGAAGGGCAATAAAGGCCCAAGCATTGGCAGACTTCATTGCCGAAGTACCAAAACTGAGGATACCCTAAAAGACCTCGAAAAAGATGAACTTGACTGGACACTCTTTCTTAATGGAGCCTCCGATTTTGAACACCAAGGAGCTAAAGTAATCCTCTACGGGCCCGAAGGTATGGAAGCCAGGAAGGCCATCAAATTCAGATTCAATGTCATCAATAATGTCGCGGAATATGAAGTGCTTGTAACAAGCTTGAGGCTGGCAAAAAGAGTTAGTGTAAGGAATCTGAAGGCCCACAGCAATTCTCAGTTAGTGGTACGATAGATGGCGGGGGACTATGGCATAAAGGACCCAAACTTGGCAAAATACCATGACCTGGTAAAGAAGCTCATCCAAGAGTTCAACATAGTACATATAGAAAATGTACCTCGGTGAGATAATATGGAAGTAGATACTTTGGCTAAATCAAAAGAGTCCACTGAAGTACTGTATCAGCGAAGTATAGCGATAATGTGCATAATGACCTTGGGCAAAGGGTAGAAAGATCCTATCAAGAAATACCTCACAACTTTGGAACTTCCCGCAAATCCTCTTGAAGCCGTGAAAGTGCGAAAGCGCTCAGGAAGATACTTCCTGATTGGGGAAGAGTTGTACCAACAAGGGTATGCAAGTCCGTTACAGAGGTGTGTCAACGAAGAGGATGTTAAAACGGTCCTCAAAGAAGTCCAAGAGGGGGCTTGTGGTTCTCACATAGGAACTGATGCCCTTGCTGGGGTACTACTTCACCAAGGATACTTCTGGTCTACCTTGAGAAAGGTCGCGAGGCAATTTGTCTAGAAATGCGACAGCTGCCAGAGACACGCTCTTATCCAGAGACTACCCTCGGAAGTCATAACCTCCACAAACTACCCTTGCCCCTTCGCTGTTTGGGGTATTGACCTCATCGGACCTCTCCCAACAGCTCCAGGAGGAGTCAAGTTCTATGTAGTCACAGTAGGCTATTTCACCAAATGGATCGAGGTAGAGCCTTTAGCAGTAATATCGGCAAAGGACATACAAAGATTTGTCTGGAAGAACATCATATGTAGATTCGGTGTGCCGAGGTTGTTAGTAGCTGATAATGGTTCCCAGTTTACTGATAAGGGGTTCCAAGAATTGACAACTGACCTCGGGATAAAATTGCACTTCGCCCTGGTGGCCCATCCTCAAAGCAGTGGACAAGTTGAAGTATCCAACAGAATGATAAAAGATGGCTTGAAAAAGAGGCTGAAGGAAGCAAAAGGGAAATGGCCAAAAGAGCTCCCGATTGTGCTATGGAGTACCGAACAACTCCCCGAAGGGCCACGGGTGAGACACCCATCTCACTCATCTTCGGCACGGAGGCCATTATCCCTATCAAGGTCGTATAGCCATCTGCGAGGGTACATGTATTTGACAAGGAAGGGAACAACCTATATTTAAGAACCAAGTTGGATCTTATTAAGGAGCATAGAGAGATGGCCGAGCTCAAAAGAAAGGCTTTTCAGCAGAGAATAGCCGTTGCTACAAACTTGCATGTCAAGCGTAAAGGAATCAAGAAAGAGGACCTCATTTTCCAAAGGGCTGAATTTGATGCCCGAAGGCCATCTCACGGAGTACTTCGAGCAAACTAAGATGGACCTTACTTGGTCCTCGAGGAAGTTCGGCTAGGAGTCTACAAGCTCAGTGATACTGAAGGTGGAGAATTGAAAAATACATGACATTCAGACTCTTTGAAAAAATTCGACACTTAGAAAAATTTTCAGGAGAAAAATTGTGCAAAAGATGCCGAAGGTGGGCAACCGAATGTGGTTTTCTTTTTTATGGTACATGTGTAAAGATATACATTTTTACCAAAGGACATTGACCGAACATGGTTGATTCTAGGGGAGCAAGCCGAACAATGTCAGTTTCGAGGGAGAAAACCAAGCATGGTCATTTTCGAAGAAGCATTTGGGAAAATATACAGTCTTTACCGAAGATGGTTGGACACCCTCGAACATGGTTGGCCTTAAAAATACCTAACTGATTCACCAAAGGCTGTTGGGCGAACATGGTTAATGCCGATGGAGGTTGTTTCCTAAAGTGTATAAGTGTATGCACACTTAGAAAAATTTTCAAAGGAAAAATTATGCAAAATACTAAAGATGGCAAAGCAAATGTCGTCACTTTTGAAGGTCCAGAGTAACTTGTACAAGTTTACCAAAGGAATATTAGCCGAACATGGTTCGAGCTGATGAAGGGAAACCGAGAGTACAAGTTCCTCGAAGGTAGTCGACTGAACACGGTCAATGCCAAAGATGCTTAACCATTTTCTTGTATGTAAATTCAGCTTTGCCAAAGAAGGATAATCGACAATAGTTACGAAATGTTCAAAAGAGACAAAGGCCGAAGGTCGAAACCCTCCCGAAGGCATACCACTCATGAACTTAGCCAAAATTTCGCAAAAGAGTTTGGATAAAGCTTCATTCATTGAAGAAATACAAGAGATAGATTACAAAAAGAAAGGAAGAAAAATTAGGCCTATTCAGGGTCCTGACTACCTTCTAGCTCCTCAACATCTTTGGCTCATTTACCTTCGGCGTTGACTTCGTTAGCACCAATCTCAGTTCTCGAGGGTGGAGGAATGGGGAGATTAAGAAACACCACCCTCAACCATTCCAAAGATGGTCCTTTGGGAATGTCCAGAGCCACCAGAAAGGAAAGGTCGAGGTCAGGAAACTTGGACAGGACTTGGTGGCGAGCAAGGCAAAAACCATCCTAATAAGAGGACTTAGTCGCCTTATCAGACTTCACCTTCTCTGCCTTCAAGTCCTACAGCTCCTTCTTGAGGACCTCGACCTCCTTCTCCAATTTCTTCTTCTTCTTCTTCTTCTCCTTCCTCAGCTTATCGACATCGGCTTGAAGTTTGGAGTTGAGACCAAATGCCTTTGAAAGATTGGCAATGGCTTCATCCTTCTCCTTTTGGAAAGCCTCATTCGTCAAGGTCAGAGATATCACCTTCACCGCGAGGTCGGATAGCTTGAAGGAAAAGTCCTCCATCAGCTCCCCTTGGCTCTTCATGCAGAAGGTGGGACAGCTCCTCCTTGGCTATCTTGTTAAGCTCACCATACTTAACGACGGAGTTGGCAAAAAGTTCCTTGGCCTTGGCCGAGCTTTCCTCCAACCAACTTCGGATCAAAGACTGCTTAGCCACCCAGGCCCGAAGGTACCCACTGTACACCAACAGCTGGGAAAGGGGAAAATTCCAAATAAGGGTAAAGAAGGAAGAAGACTTAGAAAATTTTTACGAGTCCTAAATGGTTGAAAATTACCTGGGCAGCTTATTCACTCATCCTCGCGATGAGGACCTCCTCAGTTGGGCATAACTCGGTTAGGGACCAAAAAGAGGCATTCGTGATAATGCCCTTCACCATTTAAGGAGCCATCTTCTGGCTATCCTTGGAGAACAAGTCCATGTCCTCTGTGAAAGTCCAAAAAGACTCCCTCAAAACCTTGTCCCTTGAGATTTTGGAGTCCCGAATAACCCTCTTCCAAGCATGGTCCTCTACCCATAGATCCTGCGCTCCTTCGCCTGCAAAGTCACATCAAAGTTCCATTAGAACATTATCCCTTAGCCATTCGTCTATAAGGTCTAAAATACTAAAAATTCCCAAACTCATAAAAGAATGGCTAAAGGATAAACCTAGAAGGAGTTCGACGTCTTCTCCTTCGGAGTAACTGACATCGACGACCTCGATGGGAACACCTTTGCCTTTCTTCTTTCTGCGTTCCTCGAGCTCTTCGGCCAAAAGTCCCCCAACCGAGGTCCCCAAAGTCTCCACCGCAATACTGGGACTTAGAGGAGTTGAGCAGATGGCCGGCTCCGAAGAGGGATCGGCGCAAATAGGAGTCTGATCCAACACATCCACTTCTCCTTCGGGCGGAGGTGGAAGGGAGTCCTCCTTCACCTTCTTTAACTTCAACACTAAAGAGGGTCCTCATCGGTGCTACCTTCTTTTTCTGCAACTCCCCCTTTTCGGCCAGGCCGAGGAAGAGGCTTTTATAAAAGGCAGCAGACTTATCACCCATCTCTACAAAAAGAAAAACATCAGTGTAAGTATAGAAGGATGTATATGACTAAATCTGGGTAGGAACTTACTCTCTTGAAGTGTTGAGTACGTGGGAGCATCACCAACCATGCCTTCTTGCCGTCAAACAAAGGCTTCGGCATACCTTCATCTATAATGTGTTCCTTGATCACCCCGATCTCCCAACGGACCTCTTCGCTCATGAAGCTCTATTTGATGGGGAAGGGGTATAGAGAACACGAAGGGACCTCAAGGTCCCAATCCGCGATAGCCCGAATACGGCTGTCAAATTCCTCAAATTGGGACTCAAGCTCTAGGGTTAAAAGCTTCCTCGAATCAACTACATCGATATCGAGGATCCTCGAAGCCCACTGGGTTGGCATGTCCTTCCACTTCTCACCCACCTTTAAGAAGAAGAACTTCTTCTGCCACCCTCGCCAACTATCCTTCGTTCCAAAGGTGAATGCATACTTCTTACTCCCAGATCCCCAAGGGAGCAAGAAGTAGAACCCACCCTTCGGAATGAGGTGGAGTTTGTAATATTGCATGAAGAAGATGAAGTGAAGCTCTACCTTGAAGACCCCACACATACAAATGAAGGCGTTGAAATAAGAATAAGAGTTCGGGGGAAGTTGGTTCACGGCTATGCCATGGAATTGGAAAAAGTTGTGAACCATATTCGGAAAGGGATACCGGAGTCTTGCCTGCAGCTGTGCCCGAAAGATGCTGATCTCATTTGACCAAGGGGCATAACTAGGTATACTGGTACCAGGGAGCCTGGTGATGGCATAGGAAGGGAGAAAAAACTTAGCCGACCACTTCTTCACTTTTTCCAAAGTGGCATAGCTAGGATGAGAGTTAAGAGGGAGCCAACTCTCGGGGATGGGCTGAACTTCGGCTTGGGGAGAAGACATCTTCAGAAAAGAAACCAACTTCAACAAGAAAAAAGAAAAAGGATTTAGAGAAAAAAATAACACTTCGGAAATAAACCCACCTAGTTCGGGATGAAGACGGTAACATCAGAAATCAACACAGGCTCGCCGAAAATTACTCCGCTGCTAGCACCACCACCAAAGAGAAGGTGAAAAAGGAGAGAAAATCAGAAAGCAAAGGCAATGAAAAATGAGAAGTGTGGAGGACTCTGAAGGAGGAAGCGTTTATATAGACCAAAGGCGACAGGCGAAACATCACCATAATGACCCTTTACAGGTGAAGGGATGTGACCGACGTAATGGATACACCATTCACCAGTCCCTTAATGACATATGTCACTTGACGCGAGAAACAAGGGCACGCCTTGTAACAGCTGGCAGACCTATGCAAGCCTAGCCCAAAGTGACGCGTCTATTTGGTCAGAAGATGTGACGATTCATTGGTAGACAACAAAAAACTCAGAAGTGGAATATGCCCTCTAGACCGAAGAAACAACTTTGGGATCATAAAAAGCTCAGCCAAAAAGCAAGGAGTACTACTTAATGCCAAAGGAGCGACCTCGGATAGGAGAGGTATCTTGGACCGAAGAGGTGTCATCTTCCGAAGAAGGTAACCTCGGTCAGAAATTTAGTCATAATAAGACAACTGTCACCTCCCACAAAGAGTTCCACGATATGCTTGCAAAAGCTCAAGCATTGAAGATACAACTTCGGCTTTTCGAGGGGGCCATGTGATAGCCGAAGAGCTATTTCCCCTGGAGAACTCCTAAATCGGTCTGATGAGCACTACCCTCGGTCGGCACAAATGACCAACCTTGGGAAAAGGGGGCCCTCACCATTCTCGGAAATGGCTTAGCACCGACCACAGGGGACACTCACACCGACTTCGGGGAAGGGTGTCTTTCACCTCCTCGGATTTTACAAACCTACCGACCTCGGAAAAGTAGATCCCCCATCCTCGATAAAGGAAAACATCTTTCAAAGGTGATCCTCTCTGCCAAAGGGCCTTTCCTGATAGCCCTCGATGATAATCTGCATCCGAAGGGGTCTCCTATCCCTAAAGGGGTCTCATACCCCAAAGGGTTCTCGCTCCCCAAAGGGGTCTTACGGAGATATGAAAAAAATGGTTAAGAAGCCTCTGACAGAGAGACCTCACACGCGCCCCTGTCCTCTGGCCGAAACGACCTACGGCCAGCTGGAGATACCTATCTCCGAGGGTACGGATCAAATCTGACCGAACACGTGTCACGATCTGAATAGGCTATGTCAAACGGCCTCCTCCCTCCACCCTCTAATAAATACTTAGGAAAGACCTTGGTAAGGATAGGACACAGAACTCTGGCTATTTCCCACTCTCTGTTGCTTACTGCTCTTACTCTCACAAATACTGACTTGGGCATCGGAGGCTTCTCCCCCAGAAACACACTCCCGGGAGCTCCTAACCCTTGTTTTTCCTAGCATTGCAGATACTCCCCCACTGGAAGTCCTCTCTACAAGCCAGCATGTTATACAACGAGGATGCCGCTGGGCATTAACTTGTAAAACTATTTCTTTAATGGATTAAACATGAAACAACTTAAAAAAACTTGTCATTTGAAAATCAAACTTGATTCAAACACTAATATATTTTGATGACCTACTAACTTCTCTTCAGAAACAAGTTTCCTCAATAAACTTAAAGCATATTTTTTGAAATAACACTTCAAATACTTGGAAATTAAGCAAAAGTTTAACAAATCTTATGTTGACCAAATGAAGTGAGATTAAGCACATTAAAACAATACACTTGTTATCATCAAAATTAAATATTTACTTGGAACAAATCCAAAGATCTCTCCTTTTTTTTATGATGACAAAGCCACTTTTCAAAAATCATATATAACAAGCAAATAAATGTAACAAAAGATTGATTCTCAATCTTTCAGCAAACATTCTTCAATTCTATCTCTCCTTCTTTTTGTCATAATCAAACAGACATATGAATCATCAAAATAAATTATAAAAACTTTCAAACAAAGTTATCAAAAATTTCAACAAGCTCCCTCTTAATCAAGGCATACAAACTCTAAGGTATTCCTACAAGAAAATATGCTCCCCTTACTATAAGCATATAAAACATTTTTCCCTATCTCTAAATAAACAAAATAACTAAATATCAACTAATAAGCTAGCAACGTAGCATTATTAACATGCAATCATTTTAAGAAAATATTGGAACAAATCCATAATAATCATGGTAAGATCAAGCACGTCACACATATTCCAAGAATAATGAATAACTCATACATACTCATTAAGCAACATACCACAACCAAATAGCTCAATGAATCAATAATCACCATTAACCAATGAAAATCAACAATGTTACCAAAATTGAGCTTAAATCTCAATCATTTGTCATTGTGCTCTAAATCCCCAATCATTTGTCATTGTTACTCCATGCTCTAACACCAACAATAAATCTCAAACTTTGATCTTTGGTACCTAAATCTCTTTGGTTCCATGAGGGTTAGATCCAACAATTTTAGTTCCTTTAGGAATCCATACTAATTTGTAGCCGAAAGGAACTTTTCCTCTTTTGATCATGCATTCATAAGAATAATATCCTTTCAACCACAAGCATAGAATGTTACAAAAGAACTAGATGAGGATATAGATGCATCAACAAATTCATTCCCAATTTTTTTTTCCTTCATCAAGGGTTTAAAACCCATACCAGCCTTGTCATAAACGTCCTTTTGTGCTTTAAGTAACAAGTCAAGTTTTTCTTTTCCCTTGATAAATCTAGACAAATATTATGTAAGATCAAAGTTCTCCTTTTTTTAGCTCATCTTTTTCTTTAGTCAAGGATGCACTCAAAGCTTTCAATTCACCTACTTGTTTGGCAAGTTTTTTAGAATCCTTGTAAAGAGAATTGAAATCATTTTGTAATTCTAAGTATTCACTACCAATGGATATGTATGAGCTAAAAGAGTCACTTGAGTAGTTGTTTACCTCATCTTACTCCTTTGCCATGAGATATAGATAGGAGTGACTTTGATTTGTAAAGGAGGCTTCATCTTGATTTATCATCAAGCACGTTGACATCTTCACTTGAATCATAAGAAGTTGAACTCTCACTTGAAGATTGGTCACTATCACTCCATGTCCTCATGGCCTTTCCATTTTTCTTCTTACTTCCTTTCTTTTCCTTCTTGTGCTTCTTTCTCTTGTTCAATGGACAATCAAATTGTAGATGCCTAAGCTTCTTGCATTTGTAGCAAATAACTTCATCCTTCTTCCTTAAATTTTCTCCCTTGTTCTTCTCATACTTCTTCTTTTTGAAATTCTTGTTTCTTGATTTCTTGAACATCTTGATAAAATTTCTAGCCAAAAAGGTGGCATCAATTTCACCATCTTCATTTGATGATAAGTCGTCCTCTTGAGTCTTCAAAGCCATTGACTTATTTTTCTTGATGAATCTTTCTTCAACTTGCTCCTTCATCTTATAAGTCAACAACTTTTCAAAGAGCATATCCACATTCATTGTTCTAATGCTTCCTCCTTCATTAATAGCTTCAACTATGCTTTTCCATGAGGGAGGTAAGCTCCACAAGATCTTCCTCACCAATTCCTCATTTGTATATTCTTTCCAAGCAATTTGACTGGTGTGGGGATCTTATTAAATCTTCTAAACATGTCTTGGATGTTTTCATTTGGTTCCATGGTGAACAACTTATATGCCCTCACAAGCATATGCATCTTGTTGTCCTTTACTTGACTGGTTCCTTCATATGTGACCAATAGCTTGTTCCAAATATCTCAAGCATTCCCACAAGAAGAAACCAAATTGAATACACCTAGAGAATATTCATTGCCCTTGCATTCATAGCACACATAAGATCATCCTCTGGTTCATATTCCATTTGATTTTTTAGAATTTGATTCCCATCAACAATTTTTGTAGAATTCTAGGACCACCCTTAATGATCCTCCACAGAGCATGATCCATTGCTTGGATATGAATTTTGATTATAGTTTCCACCCATTAAAGTTTGTAAAGTCAAACAATGGGGACCTAGATGGATTCTACCCCTCAAGATGTGTACTAATGGTTGCCATGGATCTTTTAGCCTAAAAATCATTAGATTTTGTAAAAAAAAATATAGCCACTAACTTTGATACCAATTGTTGGCCCAAGTGCAACAAAGAGGAGGATGAATTGGTTAAAATTAGAAAAATCACAAAAAATGAGATTTTAATCTTTTAAACCAAAATGCAATTTAAGGAGCTTAAATAAACCTATTCTAACTAGAAAATGACTACTATAAAGATCCTAAATTTTTCTTTGAAAGCTTGCTTTGAAGTGTTTTTGGAAACAAACAACTTCGGCCAATGAAGGAAGACAAATCACCAAGCAATTATCAAGCAAGTAGAAGGAGAAAAGCTTGCACACAAGGATTTTTATATAGGTTTGGTCTATCCTCTTAAGGGCCTACTTCTCTCCTCAAGTTCACCACTTGATAGTTTTCTTCTCCACTATAAATGTCAAGAGTATACAAAGACACACACACCTTTAGTAGCTCCCTCTATCACCAACACTCACTAATTTTCCAAGAGACTAACTAGAAATCTCACCAATACCCTTTCCCTCACTAGTTTTCCTAGAGGCTAACTAGAAAGCTCACCAACTCAATCTCACCAAATGGTGCTTACAAGGTTACAAGCTCAAACAATAGCACTCTTGCTAGATATATAAGTAAAAGCACAAACTCTCTTGGAAAATCTCAAATTTAGCACACTTGATTTGATCTAGATGATGGATTCTCACTTCTAATGGCCAAGAGTTCTTTCCAAAGTGCTTCTTCATGAATTTATACTCATTTTGGAGCAAGGAGACCGTTCCATATCTGCTGGAGATATCTGGAAAATCTCTTGGAAAACTGGTGACCGTTACTCTGTTTTTTATGCAAGAAAAGGCTCCAAATTTTGAGTTAAGTTATGGGTTTAACATGTTAAACTCGATTTCATCCTTCAATGGTAAAAAACTACTAGAGAAAGACCATTAAATGCTCTGTTAGACTATACAGGTGGTGTCCTCTAATTCATCCAAGTCATATTTCAAATTTGGGCTAAAATTGTGTCAATCAAGATATTTGGGCAGAAGTCTTTAGGCTTGCGATTAATAGGTTAAATTCATAGTATAAAATATTACCTAATATCTCAAAAATAACCAGCAGCTCCAGACTTTGAATTAAAGCATTTTAATGCACTAAAACATAAACTTAGGAGTTGGGTAGACTTAGGCGATAAAAAAACTTGTTAAACTATTTCTTTAATGGATTAAACAATAAACAACTTAGAAAAACTTGTCATTTGGAAGTCAAACTTGATTCAAACACTAACATATTTTGATGACCTACTAACATCTCTTTAAAAACAAGTTTCCTCAATAAAATTAAAACATATCTTTTGAAATAACACTTAAAACGCTTGGAAATTAAGCAAAAGTTTAACAAATCTTGTTTTGACCAAATGAAGTGAGATTAAGCACACTAAAACAATACACTTGTCATCATCAAAATTAAAAATTTTCTCAGAACAAATCCAACAATAACTTTCTAGGGCTCATAATGGATGTCATATTCCCCCAATTCAATGTAACATTTAGCAAGTCTGCCGGACTTTTCTGGTTTTTGTAGGGTAATTCTATTTTGATGATTATGTGAAGAGTCTAGAAGTATGATCATAATTTTCAAAAGGCCATAATAAGACCCGAAAATGCTTTATGAAGCAGGGGACATCTGGGTTTGGCCCCTTAGAGGGTTTGACTGACATAGTACATGGGCCATTGTTCCATTCCACTTTCTTTGATAAGGACAACACTGACGGAGCTTTCGTTGATGGCTAAGTAAAGTACAAAGGGCTCATTAGGCTCTGGTTGTTTTTTTGTGAGGAGAAGTTGTAGATAATCTTTTCTACTATAACACTTCATGACATTTGTTCATCTACTTAAAGGCCAATTCTTTCTTTAATATTTGAAAGAATGACTTACATTTATCACCAAAGGTGAGACAAACCATCCCAAAGTGGTTAGCCTTCCAACTAGCTTCTAAATGTTCTTATTTTGAGGGCTAGGCATCATGAGGATAGCTATAATCTTTTCAAAGTTGGCATCTATTCCCACCTTGAAGACCATGTAACCAAGGAATTTGCCAACGTCTACACCAAAGGTGCACTTATTGGGATTTAATTTCATGTCATATTGACGCATCCTTTGGAAGATTTCCCGAAGGTCATCAAGATGCTAGTTTATGGCCTTGCTTTCAACAATCATGTTGTCCACATAGACTTCTATATTTCCCCCTACTTGATCTATGAAGATGGGGTTCATCAACCTTTTATAGGTGGCTCCAGTGTTTTTTAGGCCGAACAGGATTCACTGGTATTAATAGACTGCCTTGCCTGTTGTGAAAGCCATTTTTTCTTCATCTTTGGAGTGAATTCGGATTTGTTGGTAGCCACTAAAAGCATCCATGAAGGACAGTACTTTAAATTCAAATGTGGCATCGACCAATTGATCCATGGATGGAAAGTGATATAGATCTTTTGGGCAAGCATCATTGAGACTGGTGTAGTCAACGCATATACGCCAATCTCCATTTCCCATTTTTTACCAATACCACGTTGACTAGCCATTCAAAGTGTCTCACTTCTTGAATGATTCTAGCTTTCAATAGCCTTCCTATTTCTCCCCTGATGAACTTTTTTCTTTCAGGCACCATATTGCATTTTTGCTACGGCATTGGTTGGGCGAAAAGGTCTACTTACAAGATATGGGTAATGTCTTCTCGATCTATCCCGGGCATCTCACCAAGGGACTAAGCAAATACATCTATATTTGCTTTAAGAAACTGAATGAACATCTATCTTACCTCAAATAGAAGGTCTTTGCCAATCTTGATTGCTTTTTCAGGGGCTACCTCTACTAACTCCATATCCTTAGGTAAAGTCGTGCATCCTCATTTTCTTAGAGGGCCTCTCTATGCCTTTTGGACTCTACTGGTGCAAGGGCATTTTCTCTGGGCTCTCACAAGGTTGCCACATAACATCACCGTGTCGTCACTTGGTTGATAAATACAATTGCATCCCTAATGGGGGTCACAAAGAGCACCATTAGCCTCTTGTCGTCAGCCTGGATGTGGAATTGCACATTGCACCTGGGCTAGTTTGCTAAGAATGGCATTATAGGGTGATGAGACATCTAGGACAAGGAATTCTGTATTGTGGGAGTCATAGGCAAGCTTTCCATTGTGATCTATATCTACTAAAATTAGTTGAACCTTAATGGTCCTAATTGTAGGGACCTCATCCTTGCCTATCCCAGAGGTGGCCCCAGTCACATGCAACAAGGAGGATCTCTTAACCTTTATCTTTTCCATTAGGTCAACGAAAATGACGTTGACATTGGCCCCTGTATTCAGGTAAACCCTTTCAACGTCAAAGTTGTTGATGTGTGCCCTGAAGACGAGTGGGTCCAAGTGCAAGACCACTACCTGGGATCTATTCGCCCTTGTTATAACCCGGGTAGGGTCAACAGCTTCTAGCTATGCAATTTCCCTCTCCTGTCTTTTTTGAGTCACTGAAGTTTTCCTTTGATAATCATGTAGACCACCCCAGTTGGGGGTCTAGGATTTCAATAGTCCTTTGGAGAGTGAAGCCTTTCAGGCCTTCATCCTCTCTCATTGTTGGCCCCATCATCTCTTATATGGGCCCTCCCCTCCTATCTTCAACAAGGAGATGGTCACTTAAACAGGTACTTCTTCAGCTTGCCCTCGTAGATCATCTCCTCGAACAGCTTTTTCAGCTGCCATCACTTCTCAGTATTGTGTCCTTTGTCTTTGTAGTTTCTATAGTACTTTTTGAAGTGCTTTTTATCATAGAGAGGCATCGCTGGGGGCCACTAATGGATTTGATTCTTTTTCTTGAGAACATATAGGATGTTCGACCTTATTTCTCTTAAGGGTGAGAGGACGGACTCCAGTCCTGGATCCCCCTTACTTTTATTTCTAGATCCACCTTATTTAGTTTTGGACTGGTTTTTAGGAACTACTGGCTAATTGAGTTATTCTACATGTATGTATTTTTGGCTCGATTAACAAATTATTCTATGTCCCATACAGGGTTCTCATGGAGGTCCCAAGCTAGTCTCAAATCTCATGCCAATCCTTGGGTAATGGCTACTAGGTGTGGCTTTAAGGATGGCCCCTACACTCGCACTGCCTCAGCATTGAATCTTCAGACGTAGTCCCTTAGAGACTCCTTGTGACCCTATCAAATCTTTAATAGATGGGTCACCATCTTTGGAGTTGGTTGGCTTCCCAATAAGTGTCTCAAGAACACCTAGGAAAGGTCCCTCAATGAGCAGAAACAATGCCCCTGGTTAGTCCTAAACCAGGAGGTGCGGCTCCTATTAACGTGGAGCTAGAGGCTCTACACATCAATACATCGGGGGCCTTTCAAACCTCATGGAGGTAACATAACTCTGGAGATGGTTTACTAAGTCCTTTCAATATGTGGAACCCTTTAGGAATCGGGGGCATGGATTATGTTTTCTATGAAAGGTTGGAGTCATAGGTACTCCACATCAATGCCAATGCTAAGGCTTTCTTTAGGTCACTCGGGGGCTCGCATGCGTTGCTTCATTTGATCAATTCCCTACAGGATTGCACTAATGTCGCAAGGGCCATCTAAACATTCCAGGAATGATTTTTCTCTCATGGGTTTGCACCCTTAAAGGTTTGCCTTGTGGAAGGGCTAAGCGACGCCCCTTCGCTGGATGACTTTTAGCGGCTTCCTCCAAAGCCTTAGGTAAGTTTCTCTGAATTTCTTGTTGGACCATCACCCTCAGCTATTCGAAGAGGGCATGCTGTAGGGCCTGGAACTGTTCATCATTCAGGGCACGTGAAGCCTTTACCTTAGAGGGACCCCCACGGGATTCTCTAGGTTATCCCCCTAGTGTGTTTCTTTACCAATGGCCCCTATGGACTTTTTAGGGTGGTAGCTCTCCTGCTTAGTCTCCTGGAGGCCCTAGTTCTCCAATCATGATCTTTGTGTGTTCACCATACTGGGTTCCCACAGATGGCACAAAATTGATGGTAAAAGTTGTTAACCACTCTAGGGGTAGTCCAATTATGGTGCCAAAATTGTGCATTTAGACTCTCAGGATTGGTAATGTTTTGTAGGCCATCAGAACACTACCCTTAGTGTGCATGCCCAAATGGCCCTCTTGGGCACTATGTAAACCCACGCATATTGGTTCATTGAGAAACTTAGAAAGGGTAGCACTTGGATTCAATAGGCAATGCAACCATCATTAAAACCTGCATCCAAAGACACTAAAACACAAAAAACCATAATGCATATATACAAGATATAGCAACCAAATGCAACAGCTATTCACAACCAACAAACACATGAAATGTGGCAGCAACATATACCATAGGTTAGTCCATAAAACATATAATAAACATAACCAAATCACTATGGTAGCCCTCCTCAAGCTAATGCTTGGTCTTAGGAGGATTTTAACACTAGTTAGTTCTAACTTTGGGCTCTAGAAACCCTTACTTCACTGCCATCATTGTGCATTTCACAGTAGGTTACAAAACCTTCAATAAGTGCATTCCCCTCACTAAGCTTAGTTTATCAGACTCATGGCTCTCTTCCAAGCTTAACCCTAGCTCCATGGTTTCTTGAAAATACAGAAAAAAAACCCATGAGATCAAGAGAACCCTTACCAAAGTAGGTAGGCTGAAAATCAAAAGTATCTAAGAAATAGAACTAGTTTGCTCCCAATTACTTCCTTTTGCCTTCATTTTCAATCAGTGGCAAGTTTAAAGGTGTGGTGGCTATGAAGGAAGTGTGGCTGTGTTCTTGGGCTGGAGGAGGCTAAAAATGGGAGAGAGATAAGTGAATTGGCCACTTAAATGGCCTTAAATGAGCTTAAGGGCACAAAACACACTTAATCTTGCTTTATGTCATTTTCTTTCTCACTAATTATACTTTCTTTGTCTTAAACTCATTGGTACACATGTGCCCAACATTTTTTACTCATTTACAAGCCATAGTTGCCCCTCCTTAGGTGGGAAAACTCCAAATTGCTTCCTTTGACTTAAGTTAAAGACATACACATCTTAAGGCCTACATTAGAACACTTAGGTCCTTTATGACTTTTTGTGTTTTCTTTGTCCTTAGTTATTTTCCATAAGCAATTTGGTCCTCCAATAGCACTTTCATATCATTCATATCCTTCTCATAACTCTCTAAAACTCTTTTATGAAAGTTTTGCAATTGAGTACCCAAATTTTCAAAACCGTACAAAAAATTCCATAGGTTGCTTGACAAACAAGCAACCCTTAAGGCTTTTCTTGGGGGCCAAGTTACCAACATGAAACACTTTTAAGGAGGTGTTCAGTATACCCTTTACCCCTCACATTTCAATATCTATGAAGAGAATTACACAATATAATGGCTTTTTGACCATTATGTTGTTACCAACCCACAAAAATGGGAGAATTACAAGTGAGTCATAATGGCTAAAAACCATTATATTGTATAATTCTCACCATAGTGATTGAAGTGTAGGGCATAAAAGGCATGATCAACAACTCCTTAAAAATGTTCCAAGTTGGTAACTTGGTCCTCAAGAAAAGTCTCAAGGATTGCTTGTTTGTCAAGCAACCTATGGACTTTTTTGTAAGATTTTGGAAATTCGGGTACTCAATAGCAAAACTTTCACAAAAGAGATTTGGAGAGTTATCGGAATGATATGAATGGTATGAAAGTGCTATTGAAGGACCAAATTGCTTATAGAAGACAAGTATGGACAAACGAAAACACAAAAAGGCTTCAAGGACTTAAGTGTCCTATTATATGCATTTGGTTGTCCATGCTTAAGACTTAAGTCAAATGGAAGTTTTGTAGGGTTTTCCCACATAAGGAGAGCTGCTATGCCATGGGATAAGGAGGTCAAATGTGGGTCAAGAGATTAAGGTAAAAAAACCATGGTCTTGTAGCAAGGAAAATGACATAAAGCTTGGTTGAGCTTGTTAACTGTATGTTGTGTCCTTAAGCTCATTTAAGGCAATTTAAGTGGCCAAATCACTTAGCCCTATCTCATTTTCATCCTCCTCTAGCCCAAGAACACATCCACACTTTCTCCATAGCGACCACACCTTCAAACTTGCAATTGATTGAAATTAAAGGCAAAAGGAAGCAATTGGAAGCAAACTAGAGCTATTACTTGGATGCTTCAATGATCAAGCTTGATTTTTGGCCTACCCACTTTGGTAAGGGTTTTCATGCTCTCATGGACTATTTTCTACAATTTTCAAACATCCATGGTAGGCTTGGAAAAGAGTCATGAGCTTGATGAACCGAACTTATTGAGGGAAGTGCACTCATTGAAGGTTTTGTGACCTAGTGTGAAGTGCACAATGATGGTAGCAAAGTGAGGCTTTCTAGAGCCCAAAGTTAGTACTAAATACTGTTAAAATTGTCCTAAGACCAAGGATTAGCTTCAAGAGGGCTGCCATAGTGATTTCGTTATGTTTATTATGTGTTTTATGGACTAATCTATGGTATATGTTGCTGCTGCATTTCATGTGTTTGTTGGTTGTGAATGGCTACTGCATTTGGTTGCCATATCTTGTATATATGCATTGTGATTTTTGTGTTTTAGTGTCTTGGGATGTAGGTTTTAATGAGGATCACATTACCTTAAGAAACCAAGTGCTACCCTTACTAAGTTTCTCAATGAAACTTACTCCCTCAATTCTGTCGTTTCAAGTCCAGCAGAAAGATCACATTCAAACTGAAATTTTTGGTTTGAGTTTTGATCTAAAATTTCAAGTAAATGAACTTCCATATGTTTCGTTATGATCTGCGAAATTTGGTGATTTTAGGAGCACATTTGGTATTTTTAATGGTGGTACTTATTGTGTTGTGCAGCAGCTGCCCAGCATCCTGTTCTGAAGTCCATTGTGTCTCAGGCACTCTTATAACTTAGGGTGTGTATTTAGCTGAGTTAAGACCATTATGTAGTCCATGTATGCATGTACATGTAGTGTGTGTAAAATGAGACAAGTACGTGAACATTTGAGTAGTGTTTTGGCTATGTAAGTGATGTGATGCATAACTGCCTAAGTGTAAATGATGGGCTACTTACTTGTAGATTCTGTTTTGGCCACATAAAGTTGTTAAATGCAAGGGAATGTATTTCCTATGTGTAATGGACATATATGAGATAATTTTGGATGGTTTGACCCTTGTGAATGAAATGTTTTCACACTTATGAAATTTTGCATGGGCAAAATGGTCATAAAGTGACAAGAATTTTGACTCTGTACTTGAAGTTCTATATCTCCCTGTGTAGAAGAAATCTTGGTATGAAGTTTTGACCACACCTAGAGAACATCTAGAGGTTGAACATAGATTTAAAATTTCTGAATTTGGAGCCTTGTGGCCAAAGCTATGACATTTCAAAATTGGCTAAGTTACTATTTATTTGGTTAGAATTTTGTAACCAACCTCAAAAATTCATAACTTGGTCCATAGATAGGCTATTGATGTAAAACAAAATTTCTTGATTTTCTCTAAGTCTCTACTTGATAATGGAGCAAGGAAAATAGGGGTTACATGGCTAGAATGATACAGTTTATTAGTGGAAGTTACAGGTGCAGTGGCTGGTCACTAGAACTTAACAGGATTGCCTAATGTGTGATAGCCAAGATTAAGACTTGTGCTAGTGTTTTCCTTCTTTGCTACCATAGTGTGCATGAAATGTGAATATGTGTGTTATGGTTGGACAAATATGCATGTGTTTACATAGTACCCAAGAGGGCCACTTGGGTATGCACACTAAGGGTAGTGTTCTGATGGCCTACAGAACATTGTCAATCCTGGGAGTCTAAATGCACAATTTTGGGACCATAATTGGACTACCCCGGAGTGAGTAACAGAAGTTAGTATCAGAGCATGGTCAGAGCATGGTTTGTACATGTACATATCATATAGTTGCATTGCATGTATCTACATACATGAACTCAGTTTGGTCAGTTGCTGGTGTCAAGTACCATTGAAATACCTATGATCTTTATATGTGCTCTATGATGAATCATCAATGCAGGAAGTAAAGATGGTTGCCACAAGGTGAGGGGAACTGCCTCGAGGCCTTATACTAATTCTGGGCAACAAAAAAATGGACAGAATAAAGGGAATCAAGGGCAACAGGGGGTACCAAACCCTGAAGTGCCTTAGGTTTGGTTAGAGCTTCAGAGGAACTTAGCTCTAACCAATGAAATATTAGTAAGGCTGAATCAAGCACAACAGCAAGGAGCCTAAGTAGCTCTAGTAGAACCAGTTCAAGATTCACAGCAGCAACCAGAAAAGGAAACTAGGAAGACATCTGAATATGTTCCTTTTGGAAGCTTAAAAGATACAAATGATGAGACCATTGAAGAGGAAGATGAAGATAGGAGAAATCCAAGAAGAAGAAAACTAAGGTCTCAAATTGGTCAGCTATCAAGGACCAATCCCTTAGTCTATGACCATTCCTCTACTAGGAATGAGATTGAGGAAGGCCACGAGAGAAATCCAGGAGAAGGCAGAGAGATCATAGAGATTAGGGGTGAAATTAGTACCCGAAACCTGAATTCCGACCCGAATCCGATCCGTAAAAAGCGGGTTAGGGTCGGTTTCTTTAGAGGAAAAGATGTATTTGAACCTGACCTGACTCGACTCGATCAGTCACTACCGAAAGTAATTTCGGTTCGATTGAAACCCGATAAACCCGACTAACCCAACTAGGAGTCTAGGCCCAGCCCACCTCCTCCCTCTGCCTAACGCAACCCAATCCTCTCCTCTCTATTCCCTAATCCAACTCCCAAGCCCAACCTAATTTGCTACTAGCCCAGCCCGTTTCGGTTTCGCAACCCAGGACCAGGACCCAAGAAAACTAAAGTCCTGTTTGAGTGTTTTCAATACTTTGGACAAAAACCCAGTAAGGATCCATTTGCTTCGGTCCTTCGGAGTTCACATCGCATCATAGGAAAGGAACTCTCGTCTCTCTCATCTCTGCTTTTGTCTGATTCTCATCTCTCATCCCTCTCAGTTCTTAACGCTTCTTCGTTCTTCCTGCTGCTCAACGGTGAATCGGTGACGATGGAGCTCACAAACATCATTTAATTGGTCTCCGACTCTTCTTTCGGTCACGCTGCTCAGTGCTTCTCGACACCGACTGCTTCCTCGTCACGTTGCCAGCCTGCTGCTGTGCCCCTTTCGCGGAATGGACCAACTCATAAATCTGTAAGGTAATTGCTAGGTTTTCCACCTAGTTCTATTCTATTTACTTTGTAGCTAAATTTTTTTTCTTGTTTAGGGCTTTCCGGTTTTGGGTCATTTTTCATGTCTTCGTTTTATCTAGAAATTAACCAATGAAAATTGAAATGTGATCACCAATGACATGATTTTGCTCTGAAAATTGATACTTTAGTCTTTAGTGACCAAATAAGAAGAATTGTAACAATTTTTGACCGAATATACTTACTTGAATGTTGATTGTTGAATCATGATAGTGTCTGAGCTTTCCGGACTGAAACACTTTGGTCTAATCTGCAATTTTGTGTCCATGGGAAATCCTCTTGGTGCCTTTCTTTTTTCGGGTCTTCTAGGTTCTAGTAGGGTACATATACGATACAGAGGCTGCAAAACAGCATGGGATTAGGGATCATGATCACGGCATTCAAATCAAGTGTTTCATGCGTTGGTCCAAACTGCTTCAAAATCACATTAATTGTTTAATTCTGTGATAAACCATACAGGTACAAATACATTTTCTTGACCAAATTCTTTTTTTTTTTTCTACAGAATTTTCATTTCATTTTTAAATTTGTGTATATGTATATATTTCTTGGAAGTTCCTTTTTTTTTATGAAATATCTTGGAAGGTTCTGTATATTTGTTAGTGTCGTTAAATTGTGCAGCCGTTTGTTGTCTATGAATGTAAATGTTTTTTTGAATTCATTTTAAATATTCTTTTGATTGTTTAATTTTTAGATGGCAACAAGCGATGTTGGTGACACTTTGATGAGTGATGCACAACCAAAAGGAACATCAACTGCCACAAATCCAGATATGGATAAAGAATCAACCGTTGCTGCACCAGAAAAAGAGAAGGTAAAGACTTCAAGGAAAAGGGCAGATTATTGGGCACACTTTGAGTTTGTTGAGGGCTCAAATCAAACAAAATGTAAGTGCCTTAATTGTGGTGAAATGTACAAGTGTCATAGTAAGTTTGATGGCACAACTAATTTGAGAAACCACATAAAAAAAGGTAAATGCAAGGGGTTAGTTGATTCTAAACAAACAAATATTAACTAGGCAAAGGGTGGAGGTAGTGATGAGTATGTGATGAGTAATTGGAAATTTGATAAAGAAGAATGTAGGAAGGCTTTGGCATATATGGTGATTATTGATGAGCTCCCGTTTCGATTTGTTGAGTCAGATGGATTTAGGATATTTTGTTCTATTACAATGCCTAGGTTTCAAATTTCTTCTAGGATAACTGTGCCTAAAGATTGTTATGCATTGTTTGTTGATGAAAGAGAGAACTTGAAGATGTTTCTGAAATCACATGCTAAAAGGATTTCGATAACAATTGATACATGGACTTCTATGCAAAGAATTAATTACATGTGCTTGACGGCTTATTTTATTGATAACAATTGGAAGTTGCAAAAGAGGATTTCAAAATTCTACCCTATTTATGGACATAAGGGTCAAGTGATTGGTATGGCTGTTGAAAAAGCTTTGAATGCTTGGGGTATTGATAATTTAATGACCATAACTATTGATAATGCAAGCTCAAACGATACAGCCATTACTTACCTGAAACAAGCATGGAATGGAACTGTTTTGGGGGGGGGGGGAATATTTGCATATGAGGTGTGTTGCCCATATTGTCAACTTGGTAGTTCAGGAAGGTCATAAGCTTGCATCTGATTATGTGATTTGTGTTCGCAATGCTGTTAGATATATTAGGCAATCTCCTACACGATTGTTAAAGTTTAATACATGTATTGAGGAGGAGAAAATTCAGGTGAAGAATGAGTTGTGTCTTGATGTTCCTACTAGGTGGAACTCAACTTATCTGATGCTTGACACTGCTTTGAAATTTAAAAGAGCTTTTGAGAAGTATGTGTTTTATGATCCTGTTTATGTATCTGTTCTTATGGATGGAGATGGCTTGGGTAGACCTTTGGAGTTTGATTGGAATGTTGTTAGTTCTGTTAGTATTGTGCCCAAAAAGCCAATCATGAGATGATTGTATTTTTTGCACATTGAGTCATGATATTTTATTGAGGCATTAATCCAGCAATTATGTTTGTTGTTTTGTTTCTGCGTAACGTAATAAGCATAACTGTAACCCTAGAATAATGATATTCTTAAACGCCCCTAGTCTAGTATTATTGTGGAGCGGGTTGCAATAATACATAATGACTAGCATATGTGGAGACTAATATGAGATATGTAGTCTACATATGGGTACAAGTTGGAGAACTTGTGTACTGGACCGACCCACCATGAGAACACTTCATGGATCGTTATATGAGTGTCATAAGTGATTCTCATAGTGATCATGGTATATGTAGTCCTTCGACCTAAGATCAGCAAGGTTCCCTACATGTGAGTCACATACTTTGATACTTTCCTTTGTTGCTCGTAACTGAGTGAACTTGAAGGAGGTCATTGGGTATGTCACATATCATGCGGAGGGATTTGTATGATCAAGATGGGATTTGTCCCTCCTATGTAACGGGAGTGATATCTTTGGGCCCCTTGATAGAGTGAGACTTAGAAAATGCATGGCCATGCTCCGATGAGTTGATATATGATATCAATGTCGTCAGTTTAAGTTGGTCTACTCGGTAATCAAGAAACCAAAGATTGGGCTATACGAGAGTGACACATTCCATGTCTCGTGCTTAGTCTTGATATCTTGGACAAAGGGACAATGGCATATATCGGTGATGATCATAAAGGTTTAGTCGATTCACCGACAATCTTGTCACTTGGGTAGCAATGATGTGTTGCTAGACACCGCTCATTGCTTATGATCATAAATGTGATTTATGATCATTGCCAACATGGCAAGAGCCTATTGGGTCGCACACATAGAGCTATTTGGATCATTAGAGTGCATGGGCTAATTATTTGGGTTATGGTTTCACTTTAATTTCGTATTAATAATGGGCCAAGGAGTTGAGCCATTATTAAGCCCGAAATTAAATCCTAATTGGATTAGGGCTTTGAAACCCATTAGGCCTGGAAGTTGAGTCTCACTATAAATACAACTTTTAAGTGAGAAATTCGCAGGTCTCCTTGCCCTAGCCTCCCAAAAGGACAGCCACACTCTTCTCTTGCAATTCCTTGGAGGACGCAAGCTAGCACTGCGAGCGCAAGAGAAACGCATCTGCCGGGACGTGGTGGAAGCGTGGTGATCCTGAGAGGCTCGTGTGGATACCATAGAGAGCCTGAACACGTCAACTGTTCAGGTTTTGTGATTCGACTCTACAGTTGAGTGAGAGATCTCAACCGAAAATTAGGTATGAAATTTTCGAACACCCGGTTTACCCCGTTTCACTTGGATCCTGGAGGGTTTCGGTTAAATTCCGCTGCGCTGTTTGGCTCCCGAAACCCAACAAGTTCTGTTGTAAGATTGCTTGAAACTTTTTATGATCTTACCAAGCGTGTCTTTGGTTCATTGTATGTCACTGCCAATACTTATTTTCATTAGATTAGTAATGTGGATATGTTGTTGAGAGAATGGGGGCTTGGCTTTGATAAGGGTTTCTGTATTATCTGTTCCAAAATGAAAGAGAAATGTGATAAATATTGGGAGACCCTGAAAACATGAATGTGTTGATTTTTATTGCGGTTGTGCTTGATCCACAAAGTAAGATGGAATATGTGGAATTTGAGATAAATAAGATGTATGCTAAAGAAGTGGCTGCTACACTTATTCAAAAGGTGAAGGTGGCACTAAAATAGTTGTTTGATGAGTACAAGGTGATGTACTCAAAAGAAGTTGAGCAACCAAGAAAAAGTGGCCAATTTAAGAGTAGTGGAGTTGTTGTAGACTTAGAGCAGTCAAGGCCAACTAAGTCAAAGGCCATCTTGAAGAATGAGTGGAAACAACTCAAAGCTGTAAGTGGCACACAAGTAAAGAGTGAATTAGACAAGTATTTGGAAGAGAATTTGGAGGACGGTGATGATGAATTCGATGTTCTGGAATGGTGGAAGATCAATAGTCCTCACTTCCCAATCCTTTCAGCCATTACTCGTGATGTTTTGGCTGTTCCGGTATCAACCATTGCTTCAGAATCAGCATTTAGCACTAGAGGTCGAGTGCTTGATCCTTTTAGGAGTTCCTTATCGCCAAAGATAGTTGAGGCACTCATTTGTGCACAGGATTGGCTGCGAGCAAACAAAGAGGAGTTGAATGTCGAGGAGCAATTGTCTATAAAAAGATGGAGCAAGGTTAGCTTATTTTATTTTACCCATGCTTCATATAAATGTTTGGTTTCAATTATGAATTATATAATTTTGGAATTTTTTTCTGTTTTTTTAGAGCTAAGAGGCATTGCTCAAGCACCTGGTGTTATTGATATTGAGTTTGCTTGATGCTTGGTTGGATGCTTGAGCTACTGAATCAAGAACTATTATTGATGCTGGTTTTCTTTGCTTGATGCTTGTTATGTGGATTTCTTTTAGTTTCTAAGGTGTACAAAACATGTGGATTGTTTATGTTATATGTGTGATGATGTATCATGGCAAATGTAGCCATGTAACAACTTCAAACTTAGATTTGGTCTATTTAGATGTTTTTGTCTGTTGAGGATGGTGTATGTTACATGTTTGTTGAATATTTGCTTAAATTTTCTTTGTTGCAAGTTATTTTTTTTTCCGTTCCAGGTGACTGCTGCCACTGTAAAATAAATCGGGTTAACCCGATTATATTAATCCTAACCCGACTTATTTGGGTTCGGGTTAGGGTCGGATTTTTTGAATTGTCGAATCGGGTTCAGTTTACATAGTTAAGAAAATAGTATTCACAGTTCGGGTCGGTTTTAACCCGAACCTGATTTTTTGACCCGAATTTCACCCCTAATAGAGATCATAAAAAGTATCACCATACAGAGGGCTCTCACAAATCTAGGAGACATAGATCAGAGGATCTAGAAGGTCTAGATGAAGTTAGACTGATGGAGAGGTTCCAAGGCCTAAGACCTCTACAGCTTGATGGAAGAGCTGAGCCAAAGAGAGCTAAGGAGTGGTTAATCTTCATAGAAAATATGTATGTCCAAGAGATAGTAAGACTACGTGGAGTGCCAGACTCCATTGTATCTGATAGAGATCCAAGATTTACAGCTCGGTTTTGGAGTGCTTTTCATAAAGCACTAGGAACCAAAATCCACCTGAGTACTGCTTATCATCCTCAAAACAGATGGGCAATCTGAAAGGGTGATACAGATATTAAAAGACATGCTCAGAAGTTATGTGTTGGATTTCAAATGTGAATGGGACCAACACTTGCCATTGGTGGAATTCTTATATAACAATAGTTACCAAAGCACCATTGGCATGACACCTTATGAAGCATTATATGGAAGAAGGTGCATAACACCCCACTGTTGGGTGGAAGCCTTAGACAGGCTAAAGTTGGGTCCCGAAATTATTGAAGAGGCTACTATTAAAATCAAGAAAATTCAAGAGAGATTAAAAGCAGCCAATGAAAGGACCACAGCTTATGTGAACAAAAGAAGGAGAGACTTGGAATTTAAGGTTGGTGACAATGTTTGGCTGAAATTTGCACCAACCGAAGGCACTGTCAGATTTGGCAGAAGAACCAAGTTAGCTCCAAGATACATCGGTCCTTATGAAATCTTGGACAGAGTTGGTAAGCTAGTATACAGGTTAGCTTTACCGCCAAGCATGTCAAGTGTTCATAATGTTTTTCACATCAGTATGCTTAAGAAGTGTCTATTAGACATAAAGCATGCTATTGTAGTGGAAGACATACAGTTGGAAGCTAATTTGACATATGAAGAGAAACTTATAGCTATCATAGCCAAAGATACCAAAAGGTTAAGAAACAAGCTCATTCCCATTGTTAAAGTTTATTGGTCACACCACTCTGAAAGAGAAGCAACCTGGGAAACTAAAAAAGATCTTATGGAAGGGTATCCTAAAGAATACCCAAAGCTAAAGGCTATTTTGGAGGACCAAAATTTTTAAGGAGGGGCAGATTGTTACCACCCCACAAAAATGGGAGAATTACAAGTATGTCATAATGGCTAAAAATCATTACATTGTGTAATTCTTACCATAGTGATTGAAGTGTAGAGGGTAAAATACATGATCAACACCTCCTTAAAAGTTTTCCAAATTGGTAACTTGGTCCTCAACAAAAGCCTTAAGGATTGCTTGTTTGTCAAGCAACCTATGGACTTTTTTGTAAGATTTTAGAAATTCGGGTAGTCAATTGCAAAACTTTCACAAAAGAGATTTTGAGAGTTATGAGAAGGATATGAATGGTATGAAAGTGCTGTTAAAAGACCAAATTGCTTATAGAAGACATGTATGGACAAAGGAAAACACAAAAAGGCTTTAAGGACTTAAGTGTCCTATTGTGTGCCTTTGGTTGTCCATGTTTATGACTTAAGTCAAATGAAAGTTTTGTGGGGTTATCCCACATAAGGAGGGCTACTATGCCATGGGATAAGGAGGTCAAATGTGGGCCAAGAGATTAAGGTAAAGAAACCATGGTCTTGTAGCAAGGAAAATTACATAAAGCTTGGTTAAGCTTATTCAGTGTTTTTTGTGCCCTTAAGCTCATTTAAGGCCATTTAAGTGGCTAAATCACTTAGCCCTCTCTCATTTTCATCCTCCTTTAGCCCAAGAACATAGCCACACTTCCTCTATAACCACCACATTTTCAAACTTGCAATTGATTGAAATTGAAGGTAAAAGGAAGCAATTGAAGGCAAACTAGAGCTATTACTTGGATGCTTCAATGATCAAGCTTGATTTTCGGCCTACCTACTTTGGTAAGGGTTCTCTTACTCTCATGGACTATTTTCTGAAATTTCCAAACATCCATGGAGTTAGGGCTAAGCTTGGAAGAGAGCCATGAGCTTGATAAACCAAGCTTAGTGAGGGGAGTGCACTTATTGAAGGTTTTGTGACCTAGTGTGAAGTGCACAATGATAGTAGTAAAGTGAGGGTTTCTAGAGCCCAAAGTAAATACTAACTAGTCTTAAAATTGTCCTAAGACCAAGCATTAGCTTGAAGAAGGCTGCCATAATGATTTGGTTATGTTTATTATGTGTTTTATGGACTAATCTATGGTATATGTTGCTATTGCATTTCATATGTTTGTTGGTTGTGAATGACTGCTGCATTTGGTTGCTATATCTTGTATATATGCATTATGGTTTTTGTGTTTTAGTGTCTTTGGATGCAGGTTTTAATGAGGATCACATTACCTTAAGAAACCAAGTGCTACCCTTACTAAGTTTCTCAATGAAACTTACTCCCCTCAATTCTGTCGTTTTAGGTCCAGCAGAAATATCTAAATCAAACTGACATTTTTTGTTTCAGTTTTGATCTGAAATTTTAGGTAAATCAACTTCCATATGTTTCGTTATGATCTGCAAAATTTGGTGATTTTAGGAGCACATTTGGTATTTTTAATGGTAGTACTTATTGTGTTGTGCAGTAGCTGTCCAGCATCCTGTTCTGAAGTCCATTGTGTCTCAGGCACTCTTGTAACTTAGGTTGTGTATTTAGCTGAGTTAAGATCATTATGTAGTGCATATATGCATGTACATGTAGTGTATGTAAAATGAGATAAGTATGTGAACATTTGAGTAGTGTTTTGGCTATGTAAGTGATGTGGTGCATAGCTGCCTAAGTGTGAATGATGGGCTGCTTACTTGTAAATTCTGTGTTGGCCACATAAAGTTGTTAAATGCAAGGGAATGTATTTCCTATGTGTAATGGACATATATGGGATAACTTTGGATGGTTTGACCCTTGTGAATGAAGAGTTTGCACACTTATGAGATTTTGTATGGGCAAAATAGTCATAAAGTGACCAGAATTTTGACTCTGCACTTGAAGTTCTATATCTCCCTGTGTAGAAGGAATCTTTGTATGAAATTTTGACCACACCTAGAAAACATCTAGAGGTTGAACTGGGATTTAAAATTTCTGAATTTGGAGCCCTGTAACAAAAAATTTGACATTTCAAAATTTGCTAAGTTACTGTTCATTTGGTCAGAATTTTGTACCCAACTTCAAAAATTCATAACTTGGTCCATAGATGGGCTATTGATGTAAAACAAAATTCTTTGGTTTTCTCTAAGTCTCTACTTGATAATGGAGTAAATAAAATAAGGGGTACATGGCTAGAATGATACAGTTTATTAGTGGAAGTTACAGGTGCAGTGGCTGGTCACTAGAACTTAACAAGATTGCCTAATGTGTAGTAGCCAAGATTAAGACTTGTGCTAGTGTTTTCCTTCTTTGTTGCCATAGTGTGCATGAAATGTGAATATATGTGTGATGGTTGGAGCAATATGCATGTGTTTACACAGTGTCCAAGAAGGCCACTTGGGTATGTACACTAAAAGTAGTGTTCTGATGGCCTATAGTACATTACCAATCCTGGGAATCTAAATACACAATTTTGGCACCATAATTGAACTGTCCCGGAGTGAGTAACATATGACATACTTTTAATTCTCCCATTTTTGTGTGGTGGTAACAAAAGTGATCGGGAAAAGCTAGGCCCAAGAGCTTGGTGAACCGTAGATTAGAGTCTTGCGCACAAAGGCAGTGTTAGAGCCCCGGGATGTGCTCCTGAGAGAAACCCTCCAATGCTTAAGTTAGCTTTTCGATGAAGAGTAGCAAGGGGAAATAAAGGAGAGTCAGAATGTCATATCACAGGATTGGTAAAGGGTTTATATAGTTTAAGTGTGCTCCGAGCAATACATCATTAGGATAAGAATCCCTGTAGCTGATCCTATTTTTATGAGATACAATTTCCTTCCAAGAAGGAGTTCCCTTTGGCTTTATTTGGGCATCCAAAAATAGCCTCATCCCAAGACTCCCGGATTTGAGTCTTTTAGGCCTGTTGCCTATCACGAAGGCGCAGAGATGACCAATAATATCAACTATTTCCTTCTAGCCTTTCTACTAGAATATTGAAGATAGAACAACTCATAAAGTCTTCCAATTAGGTAGAAAGCCCTCATCAACCATTAAGTTGAAGTGCAAAGTATAGTTCTTCCCCGATGGTGGCAAGTCCATCTCTTTCCCCCTCTTGAACTACTCCTCTAATGGCAATTCTAGAGTGGGGTGGATCACATTAGTGTGGGTTTGGTCCCTCTTTGTCCAATCTATTTATTTTTTTCCCCTTTTGAAATTGTATCATATGTTTGTGTTGGTCGAAATTCTTTTGTGGGAGGAATCTAGGAAGGATTTGGATCTATGTGCTCCATTCGCTTCACTCACTGTCACCGACACCTAGCTCTGCTCCAGCTTCTGAAAAAAAAAAAACTAGAGGATGCAACAATACTTTCTCCACTAACTTCTTCTCCTCCTTCACCCTCAAATTGGGCTTTTCCTCCATACTCAACATCGCTCCAAATTGTCGCCCGTTGATGAAGAATCACCTTCCTGGATTTAGTGATCTACGAGTGTTGATGGCAAGAATTCACTATAGATTCGAACTTGGATCTTTCATCTGCTAACCATTAGAGGTCTTCGGATTCACTCGATTTTGACTGGGAAAAGGTGAGAGCTAATTGAGACCTATGCATTGGAGAATTCATATGATTTGATTAAGCAATTGGTATTGGATACTGAGTCTTGTTTGATCGATGTGAAGAAACCATTGGCAATAGTGCTTTGACTTATGGAGAAGAACAAGTCGGAGTACTAAATCAAGATCACAAGTTGATTATTTTTTTTCTTAAGGAGTTGGAATGGATGAAAAGGAGGGTCGATGTGTTAAATTTATAAGTTAAAGCTACTTTGATTAGGAGGAAGAAGATGTAAGGATTAAATTTGAATTTTTTTCTAAAATTTTGTTAAGTTAAACTGTAAAATTAATGAAAGGACCACAAGTGGGACAAACCCAAGGAGGTTAGTAGGGGTGAGCATGGGTTGGGTAAACCTGAAACCGAAACCGAATCACCCTCATTGGGTTGGGTTGGGTTGGGTAAAAATTGATCATGGTTCTCGGGTTGGTTCCACATATAGGAGAACTGACGATTTTTTGGTTGGTTCTGGTTCCATATGGAACCAACCTGAGGTGGAACTGAACCCGAGATATATATATAATTATATAATAAAAATTATAGTATTACTAATATATCCATATACACACACACACATATATTTCTTTGAAGTATTATGATGGTTATTTTGTATTTTTATATTAAACTCTTAAACTGATGTTCCAAATTAAAACAGTATGAAAGTTGTGGGATCATATACGAAATTTCTCCATATTTACTTAAATCACTTTGCTTCATAGACCCACCACTCCTAAGTCATTTTGTTTTCGATCTTTTATTCTGGATTACTCTTTATGACACAATTATGATATTTTTTTTATTTGAGTCATGCAAAATTAAAAATTTATGACATTACTGGAATGAAGTAAACTAATTGAGATAAAAGATACCCCACAAACAACTCTTTGAACCATTTTTGTAAGAACAACATTTTAAATTCTTTTGAATGTATCTAAGTACATATATTTAAATATTAATTTAATTGTATATTATGTTGAATATGTCATAAAACTGATTATGGATGTAGATTTATTGAATTTTAGTGTTGTTATAGGTATATGGTATAAACCAAAAAACCCGAGAACCAGAATCAAGAAACTCAGAACCATGGTTTTGGTTCTGTTCAGTTCTCGGTTCTGGGTTGGGTAGCAAAATTTTGGAACCGAGGCCATTTCGGGTTGGTTCAGTTCTACCATAAAACCAAACCAACCCGACCCATGTTCACCCCTAGAGGTTAGGGACTTTCAGTTGACAAAAATGAAGGTTAGGAACTCATTTAGGATAATAAGAATAGATAAGGGGCGACAAATGAATTTTACCCTTTTAGTTAACTTTAAAGTCGTAATACCCAAAGTCGACGCCGTTTTGCTTTTGTACCAGCCACTGTCTTGTCCTCCATTTTGGCCTGGAGAGTAGTCTTTTAAAAATCAAAACAACCCCCTAGAGAACTACGAAGAGGTCGAAAATGGGGAAAGATCTGAGCGACGACCAGGTATCCTCGATGAAGGAGGCCTTCACGCTCTTCGACACAGACGGCGACGGCAAGATCGCCCCGTCGGAGCTCGGGATCTTGATGCGCTCCCTCGGGGGCAACCCCACCCAGGCACAGCTCAAGGCCATCATCGCCGAGGAGAAGCTCACAGCGCCCTTCGACTTTTCTCGGTTCTTGGATCTCATGGCCAAACACATGAAGCCCGAGCCCTTCGACCGCCAGCTCCGCGATGCCTTCAAGGTGCTCGACAAGGAGTCTACCGGCTTCGTCGCTGTTGCTGATCTCCGGCACATCCTCACGAGTATCGGAGAGAAGCTCGAGCCGTCCGAGTTCGATGAGTGGATCCGCGAGGTGGATGTCGGGCCCGATGGCAAGATCCGGTATGAGGATTTTATCGCCCGGATGGTTGCCAAGTGAGCGAGTCTGCCTCTTTTCTTCTACTCTTTCAATATTTGCTTCTGTGTTTTCCAGTGTTTTTTGGTAGTCTTGCTTGATGGGCTAGTGTGCTTGGAATTTGATGCCATTTATTATCAGTGTGTCCTTATTCCTTCTTTTTGTTTGATTGAGGAATTGTGGAGGTAATTCTAACTGATGTTATTAGGGATTTGTGGTTTGTAATGCTTCTACTTTTGTGCAGCAATTTTATTTTTGGATTTTGTTTTGCCTCAATCGACGTTTCTACCTTAAAAAAATTGTAATTTCCAAGCTATAGATTGGAAATCCTAGACTTCTTCCTCCAGATGTTCAAATTACTAAATGGGTAGGAGGTGGGGGGAGGATGTTGAATTGTTTTGAATTAGCAAGTAAGGATCTTTGGGATGGAAAACAATAACAGTATAAATTTCGAATATGAAGTTGGTGGCTTGCTTAGTGGGTGAAACCAAGTTTGAGACCAATATCCAGCTGCACCAGATATTGGAGGGTTGAGGGAGGTAGTGGGTCACCTCATCTCCCGTTACCTAGTTCAACCAGGTCTAATGTCCATCAACAAATGAAAATAAAAAATTTTGGGCCTTTGTTGTGACATATATATTGCATACCAAAGCTGGGTAGGATGTTGAATTGTTTTGAATTAGCAAGTAAGGATCTTTGGGATGGAAAACAGTAACAGTATAAATTTTGAATATGAAGTTGCTAGCTTGCTTCGTGGGTGAAACCAAGTTTGTGTGATCAATATCCAGCTTCACCAGTTATTGGAGGGTTAACGGAGGTAGTGGGTCATCTTACCTCCCATTAGCTAGTTCAACCAGGTCTAATGTCCATCCACCAAACGATTTGAGCCTCTGTTGTGACATATATATCGCATACTAAAGCTGGGGGGAGGGTGTTGAATTGTTTTGAATTAGCAAGTAAGGATCTTCGGGATGGAAAACAGTAACAGTATAAATCTCGAATTTGAAGTTGCTAGCTTGCTTAGCTGGTGAAACCAAGTTTATGAGATCAATTCCCAGCTTCACCAGATGCTGGATGGTTAAAGGGAGGTAGCGGGTAACCGCACCTCCCATTGCCCAGTTCAACCAGGTCCACTATCCATCCAACAAACGAAAATAAATAATTTTTAGCCTCTGTTGTTACACATATATTGCATACTAAAGCAGGGAGAGCATTTGGGACGTCATTTCTTGTCCTGGTCACAAATCTTTAGACTTTCCCATTTCTAATGGGGTATTCCCGCTACAGTCCGGGTTCACAACTTACGATTGGGTGTGAAGAGGCATTTAATAAGCACAATGAATGTGGGACTCCTGATTGCCACTGACTTATCTTTTCTTGTTCGGCTTTGTGGCTCTGGACATCTCTATTTGGTTTTCTAGATACATTTTTTAACCACACATAACAGGTATCTCTCTCTCTCTCTCTCTGTCTCTATATATATATATATATATATATATAAGTTGGGTTATAAAAGTTAGCAATAAATATACTAGATGATATAACTTTATGTTAGTCCCTTAATTTTAAATATCATACTAATTTAGTCTCTAACTTATTAATCATTCTATTTATGTCCTAAACTTATTAAAAATATTTCAGTTTAATTAATTGCCAAAAGTTATCGCATATTATACTTTTAAAAGATTTTCTTTCTTATTTCTACTTTACTAAAGACAATTTATCCAACACACATTATACAAATGGTAATTACATTTTTTACGTTTATTAATTTAAGTTTTAACAATATATATTAGACAAATAAATTTCATGAAAAATCCATGAACTTTAAATAGTGTACTATTTGAGGCACTAACATATTAACCATTCTATTTAAGTTTAATGAATAAATTGCATAAAAATCTAAAATTTTTAGTTTGGGTTGTAAATGCATCTCTAATCTCTCAGTTATTACTTAATGGTCATATACATTTTCCCTCGTAAATTCATCTTTTGCTCTAGGTTAGACCAAGTTGGTACAGTAATTTGATTTATAGAAAAAATAAATTGATAATTTATATAGTTCATTAACCATAGACTGATTATAGTACAACTCTAAATTTAGTTGAAAATACAGTTTAAATTTATTAACTCTTACATAACTATCTAATATCAATTTTTAAAATTTAAAATTTAAAATATTTGGTAATTGTATTTCCATTAATTCAAAGTGTGCAATAAAATATTTGTTTTCCCTTTTACATATCAGTTTTTTATACCAACTCAGTGTAAAATGGGGTTGATAGCCAAATGGCTTACACTTGGATAGCTTCTAAGGATGACTGACAAGTACCACCCTCGGAGGTACATCTGACCAACCTCGGAAAATGGATTCTCACCACCCTCGGCTGTTGACACTACCACCCTTGGAGGGACATATCGCGCTGTTGGCCCAAGTGCAACCAAGAGGGGGGGTGAATTGGTTGTTTTAAAAACTTTAGTAAAATCAAAATTTACAACTAAATTACTCAACCAAAGATCAAGAACAAACCAAGTAATGCTAAGCACAAATAAAGCAAGTAAATAAAAGAGGATAAAGGAAAGAGTGCACCGGGATTTATAGAGGTTCAACTCCACCAACCGGAGTCTACGTCCTCTCCTCAAGCTTGCCCACTTGAGATTTTCTCCACTATCTCTTGATCAAGATTACAATGGTGTTTTCTTCAAGGTTCACACCCAACCAATCTCTAGTTTTTTCCAAGGCTCACTAGAAACCACTCCCTAGTTTTCTTCAAGGCTCACTAGAAACCACTCTACACTCAAGAGATTCTAAGACTTTGAATGTTTACAAACTCACAAGGTCACACAATAGCACTCAAGCTAGATATACAAGTGAAAGCACAACTATAATAACGAATTTCTCAAGATAAGCTCTTTTCTCTTGGATTTGATGCTGAATCTTTGATCTTATGGCCAAGAGTTATCTCCAAGGTGTTTCTCCATGTATTTATACTCATTTTGGGGCCAAAGAGATGTTGAAGAACTGTTGAAAAGGTCAGAAATGTCTCCAAGAAAGTAGGTGACCGTTGCTGTCAAATTTGACAGATTTTTGCGTCTATCGCCCAGTTTCACCCGAGTGAAATATTTTCACTCGGTTGAAAGTTCTGTCTAATAACAAAATTCAACGTTTGACTTTCAACAGCTATATTTGTAATTAATGAGTTGTCAGTGCTTTATACACGTGGAATCTGACGTAGCATGAATTTATATTTATTTTTCAAAGATTTTTCGAACCGGAAACTCGCGCTCAGGTCTGGAATCCAAGTTTCACCCGGTTGAAAATTTTTCATTCGAATGATTTTCTTGTCCAGAAATAAAATGCTCTCGAGTGTGAAAATTGAGTTCAGTTTCACCCGGTTGAAAAATTTTCACTCGAATGATTTTCTTATCCAGAAATAAAATTCTCTCGGGTTCGAAAACTGACTCCAGTTTCACTCAGTTGAAAACATTTCACTCGAATGATTTTCTTGTCCAGAGATAAAATTCTCTCGGGTTCAAAAACTGACTCCAGTTTCACTCGGTTGAAAACATTTCACTCTGTTAAAAACGCAGTTCCAGGAATTTCTTACTTCCAAACTTCCAAACTTCAATGAATTTTTCTCTAAAATGATTTCTTCCTTCACAAGCAATGCTTGAATCAACATAAATACTTCAAATATACTTATGAAATAATTTTCCTTCCAAAGATCAAAACTTTATCAATAAAAGACCAATGTATAAATCTTTAGGTAAAGCTTTGAAACACATAAAACCAATATGTTTTGTTATCATCAAAATCAAATAAATGTGAGCCATGAATGGAACAAATCCAACAATCTCCCCCTTTTTGATGATGACAAAACAACCTTTTAAAAGACATATATAATATCTAAAGAACAAACATGAACAATTATTATCCCCCTTTATTAAATATTCTTCAATTTTATCTCTCCCCCTTTATCTCTCCCCCTTTTTGTCATAATCAAAAAGATATATAGATCATCAAAACAAATCATGATAAATTCTTAATATTAAAACATGCAATAAGCTCCCCCTTAATCAAAGCATATAAAGAATTTCTCCCCCTTTTTAAATCAACAAAATAGCCAAGTATCAACTAATAGGATAACAACATTATTAACATAAGATTATATCATCAAAATATTAGAACAAATCCACAATGATCATGGTAATATCTAACATGCCATATATCTTCTAAGAACAATGAATAGCTCATATATACTCATTAAACAACATATCAAAATCAAATAACACAATGTATCAATAATCAATATTAACCAATAAAAAATCAACAATGTTACCACATTAAAGCTTTAATCTCAAACATGTCTCATTGTGCTCCAAATCCCCAATTTCTTTGTGCATAGAGCTTTTATATATAAGCTTCTAAATATTGCTCTATGCTCTAGCACCCTACAACAAATCTCAAATTTTGATCTTAGGTACCCAAATCTCTTTGGGTCCATGGGAGTTAGCTCCAACAATGTTGGTTCCTTTAGGAACCCATACCAATTTATATCCCAAAGGAACTTTTCCTTTTCTAACTATGCATTCATAAGAATAATGACCTTTTCTACCACAAGCATGACATGTTACAAATGAACTAGATGAGGATGTAGATGCATCAATAAATCTATTTCCAAATTTTCTTTCTTTCATCAATGGATTAAAACCAATTCCCGCTTTGTCATAAACTCCTTTTTGAGCACCAAGTAACAAATCAAGATTTTCGTTACCTTTAACAAATTTAGGCAAAGATTGGGTAAGATCAAGTTTATCCTTTTTTAATTCATCTATTTCTTGTCTCAAGGATAAACTAATATCTAAGTTCTCCTTCTTTAAGTCATCTATTTCTTTTATTAAAGAAGTATTTACAACCTTCAATTCATCAACCTTTTTGACAAGTCTTTTTGAATTTTTGAAAAGCTCATGAAATGCATCTAATAATTCTTCATATGAACAACTTGATGAGCATGATGATGATGATGATGTGTTACTAGAATAAGTACTTGTTACCTCATTTTCTTCTTTTGCCATGAGACACAAGTTGGGGTAGCTTTGATTTGAAGAGACTTCATCTTCTTCAATCATCAAGCAAAGATTGGCTTGATCACTTGTGTCATTTGATGATGATGAGCTTTCACTATAGGATGAGCAACTATCACTCCAAGCCGCCATAGCTCTAAGTTTCTTCTTTCCTCTCTTGTGATTTTTGTGCTTCTTTGGCTTGTTCAATGGACAATCAAATTGTAGATGTCCAAGCTCCTTACACTTGTAGCAAGTGATCTTATTCTTTTTGCCTCTAGAACCCTTATTCTTCGACCTCTTGAGAATTTTCTTAAACTTCTTGGTCAAGATTGCTACATCATCCGAATCATCTTCATTTGAAGAAGATGAAGATGAATCATCTTCTTTAACTTGAAAGGCCATTAACTTGTTCTTGTTGTTGAGCCTTTCTTCCTCTTGCTCCTTCATCTCATATGTTAATAATTTCCCAAATAGCTCATCAATGTGCATGGTCTTGATGCTTCCACCTTCATTAATAGCTTCAACTATACTTTTCCATGAAGAAGGCAAGCTCCACAAGATTTTTCTCACCAACTCTTCATTTGTATATTCCTTTCCAAGCAACTTGAGTGGTGTAAGAATTTCATTGAACCTTTTGAACATATCTTGAATGCTCTCTTTTGGCTCTATGGTGAAAAGTTCATATGCTCTAACTAGCATATGCATCTTGGTGTCATTGACTTGTGAAGTTCCTTCATATGTCACCAACAACTTGTTCCATATTTCCTTAGCATCATTACAAGAGGAGACTAAATTGAACACATCGGGGGTTAGTGCACAATATATAATATTCATAGCTCTAGCATTCATAATGCACATAGCATTATCCTCCGATTTAAATTCTTTTGAATCTTTTGGTACTTGTTTACCATTAACTACTTTTAAAGGAATATTGGGACCATCTTTGATAATTCTCCATAAAGCATAATCAATAGCTTTAATATGAATCTCCATCCTAGTTTTCCACCAATTAAAATTTGTAGAATCAAACAATGGTGGCCTAGATGTGCTTTGCCCCTCAAGATGCATAAAACTAGTGGTTGCCATGGATCTTTTGATTTTGAAACCACAAGGTTTTGAAAGCAAAAATCACTAAGCTCTGATACCAATTGTTGGCCCAAGTGCAACCAAGAGAGGGGGTGAATTGGTTGTTTTAAAAACTTTAGCAAAATCAAACTTTATAACTAAATTCACTCAACCAAAGATCAAGAACAAACCAAGTAATGCTAAGCACAAATAAAGCAAGTAAATAAAAGAGAATAAAGGAAAGAGTGCACCGGGATTTATAGAGGTTCAACTCCAGATTTCCTCCTCTACATCCTCTCCTTAAGCTTGCCCACTTGAGATTTCCTCCACTATCTCTTGATCAAGATTACAATGGTGTTTTCTTCAAGGTTCACACCCAACCAATCTCTAGTTTTCTCCAAAGCTCACTAGAAACCACTATCTAGTTTTCTTCAAGGCTCACTAGAAACCACTCTACACTCAAGAGATTATAAGACTTTAAATGTTTACAAACTCACAAGCTCACACAATAGCATTCAAGCCAAATATACAAGTGAAAGCACAACTACAATAATGAATTTCTCAAGATAAGCTCTTTTCTCTTGGATTTGATGATGAATCTTTAATCTTATGGCCAAGAGTTATCTCCAAGGTGTTTCTCCATGTATTTATACTCATTTGGGGGCCAAAAAGACGTTGAAGAACCATTGGGAAGTTCAAAAATGTCTCCAAGAAAGCAGGTGACCGTTGACTTGTTGTCAAATTTGACAGGTTTTTGCATCTGTCGCCCAGTTTCACCAGGGTGAAATATTTTCACTCGGTTGAAAGTTCTGTCTAATAACAAAATTCAACATTTGACTTCCAACGGCTATATTTGTAATTAATGAGCTGTCAGTGCTTTATACACGTGGAATCTGACGTGGCATGAATTTATAATTATTTTTCAAAGATTTTTCGAACCGGAAACTCGCGCGCAGGTCTGGAATCCAAGTTTCACCCGGTTGAAAATTTTTCATTCGAATGATTTTCTTGTCCAGAAATAAAATGCTCTCGGGTGCGAAAACTGAGTCCAGTTTCACCCGGTTGAAAAAATTTCACTCGAATGATTTTCTTGTCCAGAAATAAAATTCTCTCGGGTTCGAAAACTGACTCCAGTTTCACTCGGTTGAAAATATTTCACTCGAATGATTTTCTTGTCCAGAGATAAAATTCTCTCGGGTTTGAAAACTGACTCCAGTTTCACTCGGTTGAAAACATTTCACTCTGTTGAAAACGTAGTTCCAGGATTTTCTTACTTCCAAACTTTCAAACTTCAATGAATTTTTCTCCAAAATGATTTCTTCCTTCACAAGCAATGCTTGAATCAACATAAATACTTCAAATATACTTATGAAATAATTTTCCTTCCAAATATCAAAACTTTATTAATAAAAGACCAATTTAAATCTTTAGGTAAAGTTTTGAAACACATAAAACAAATATGTTTTGTTATCATCAAAATCAAATAAATGTAAGCTATGAATGGAACAAATCCAACACGCGCCATCTTCGATCAAGTGATCTGGTGACCTCGAGAGGCCATCTCCCTATCCTTGGCAGAATAGAGCATTCATGGAAGGTCCTTCACCCTGCCGAGGAGCCTTTCCTTACGACCCTCGAGAGCAAAAATCGGACCGAAGGAGACCTATCTGCCAAGGGGTTTTACTCCCCGAAAGGGGTCCTACATTGAAGGAGTTCTCACCCAGATGAGACAAAGACGGTTAGGAGCCTCTAACACACAGCTCTCCCACACGCCCCCGAACTCCGGTCAGAACGGCTACAGCCAAGTGGGGGTGCCTGTTCTTGAACGTACGGATCAAATCTGGCCGACCACGTGTCATAATCTGAGACGAGCTGTAGCGGGAGGCCTTCTCCTCATGACCTCTTATAAATACCTGTGGAGAACCTTGGTAGGGACACAAGAGACAGAAAACCCTAGCTATCTTCTGCTCTCCGTTCCCTCTTTCTTACCTTCATTCTCTAAAATATTGACTTGAGCGTCGGAGGCTGTCGAAGACCTTCACCGGAGAAGAGTCCCCGTTCATCCGAGCAGTAGTTGAGACACCTATGCACAGCGACTTTCGGGTACCTCGCCTAGAGACGTATGATGGGCATAGTGACCCCTAAACCCACCTAACCAAGTATAAGCGTAGCATGGTGCTACATGGTGCTGTTGACGCCACACCTTGCAAATGTTTTGAGGTCACCCTCTTCGGACCGGCGACTGCGTGGTATAACTCGTTGGCCCCCGGAACCATCATGGGTTTCCAAGAGTTGTCCACTGCGTTTACACAACAATTCATTGGCAGCAGGCCGATGGTGAAGATGCCGGTTCAGATGTTTGACATAGTGCAAAGGAATGGAAAGACTATTCGCGATTATGTCGAAAGGTTTACCCGAGATACCCTGAGTGTGCTAGACTCCCGTTCCGAAATACGCATCCTCGCCATAATACGGGGACTTCGTGGAGACTCACAACTCTTTTACGAGTTCTTAAAGGACCCCCTGGACACCCTCAGCAAGTTCTACTGAAGGGCCGAATAGCACATGACTGCTAAAGAGCTAAGGATTTAAGGTCCAAAACCCGATCACACTTGCCCCGAAGGGCCAAGCCAACAACCTCGCTACCCAACAGAGGCTGGGGGTCGACCTCGAAAGCAGAAAGGGAAGAAGCCAGTGACCTTCACTCCCTTGAACACCCCGAGAACGAACATCCTAATGGCTATGGAGAGGCAAGGGAGCTAAATTTAACATCCGAAAGTCATGTCTTCGAAAAACAAGAAGAATATGAAAAAATTCTGCCAATTCCATCGGGATCACGGTCATGACACTGAGGATTGCTTCCAACTCAGGAAGTACATCGAGTCCCTGATCAAGCAGGGCCAACTTCGCTGGTACCTACGGATGCCCTCTCCCAAGGGAAGGAGGGAGGAGGAAAGAAAGGAAGATGAGGACTACGATTCTGACTGACGTCGGAACCGGAGTCCCAAGAAGAATCCTCCACCTCCGGCTGGAGTAATCCAGATGATCACCATGGGACTACCTTCGGCAGAGAGGAAGAGGAAAGCCAGGGAGATCTCGGTGATGGAATTTGGTAACCCATCGAACAAGCTCGTTCGGAAAGATGGGTCTACCGTAGTGTTCCCACATGATGACCCACTCCTTATTATGGCAAGGATTGGGAGTTGGGACGTAAAAAGGGTGCTCCTGGATGACGGGTCCAACGCCGATGTCCTATTCTCCCACCTGTTGCCAAGCTTGGGCATCGTAAAAACTGACCTCAAACTTGTCACATCCCTTACCTTCAAGGTAGGTCCTTCCGAACTCCGTGTCCTCGGGTGGATTGACCTACCTCTGATGTTAAGGGGAACTTCTGTTTAGAACAATAGAGAGCTCTTTGCCTCTACCATGACCAGGTTCATTATCATCGACGTCCCCTCTTCATATAATGCCATCCTTGGAAGGCAAACTCAAGGTAACTTTCATATCTGACCAGATGTGAAGTACCTGACGGTTACCTTCGGGACGAAGGATGGGGACGCAGAAATATTTATTGATCAAGCTAAAGTCCGGAAGGTCTTCGTAAGGGCGAGGTAGAGCCCAATGAAAGTACACACACAGACCTCAGGAGAGAAGGGCACACTGACCGAAGAGTCTACAGAAGGAGAGAAAAGCGACTTGGAAAAAATTGAAACTAAGAATGTAGAGCTTGTCCCGGGCCGAAGTACCCATATGAGGAAACATTTGGCCGAAGGTGACAATCAAAAGTTTGTATATTTCCTTTTAATGAACAAAGATCTATTTGCCTACTGGCTAAAGGACATGCCTAGGGTAGACCCTCGCATAATTCAGCATAGTCTCAAGATATGCCCTGACGCGAAGCCTATTCGCCAAAAAAAGAGAAGCCTTTCGGCACACAAGAACAACTCATCACCGATATATGCCATTGTCCCTTTGTCCAAGATATCAAGACTAAGCACGAGACATGGAATGTGTCACTCTCGTATAGCCCAATCTTTGGTTTCTTGATTACCGAGTAGACCAACTTAAACTGATGACATTGATATCGTATATCAACTCATCCGAGCATGGCCATGCATTTTTCTAAGTCTCACTCTATCAAGGGGCCCGAAGATATCACTCCCGTTACATAGGAGGGACAAATCCCATCTTGATCATACAAATCCCTCCGCATGATATGTGACATACCCAATGACCTCCTTCAAGTTCACTCAGTTACGAGCAACAAAGGAAAGTATCAAAGTATGTGACTCACATGTAGGGAACCTTGATGATCTTAGGTCGAAGGACTACATATACCATGATCACTATGAGAATCACTTATGACACTCATATAACGATCCATGTAGTGTTCTCATGGTGGGTCGGTCCAGTACACAAGTTCTCCAACTTGTACCCATATGTAGTACTGTCTCTTGCTTTGAACTCTTCCAGCTGACAGCACCACCACCAATACAAAACACATAACCAGATTGCGATCTAAAATCATCCTTATCGGATTGGAAGCTTGCATCGGTGTAACCCCTTACAACGAGCTCATCTTCACCTCCAAAGACCAAGAATGCATCCTTAGTCCTTCGTAAGTACTTAAGGATGTTCTTAACAGCTATCCAGTGACTCTCACCAGGGTTCGATTGGTACCTACTCGTCATGCTCAAAGCATATGAGACATCGGGATGAGTACATATCATGGCATACATGATAGATCCAATTGCTGAGGCATATGGAATCTTACTCATGCGCTCTCTCTCCTCGGTTGTACTCGGACACTAAGATCTAGAAAGAGTGATACCATGTGACATGGGCAAGAATCCTTTCTTGGAATCTTGCATGCTAAACCTCTTTAGCACCTTGTCAATATATGTACTTTGACTTAGGCCAAGAAGCTTTCTAGATCTATCTCTATAGATCCTGATGCCTAACACATAGGCTGCTTCACCCAAGTCCTTCATAGAGAAACATTTCCCTAGCCAAGTCTTCACAGACTGTAGCTCAGGAATGTCATTCCCGATGAGTAGTATGTCATCTACATACAACACCAAGAAGACAATAGCGCTCCCACTAACCTTCTTGTAGACACAAGGTTCATCTTCATTTTTGATAAAACCAAACTCTTTGATTGCATCATCAAAATGAAGATTCCAACTTCGAGAAGCTTGCTTCAGTCCATAAATGGACCTTTGCAACTTGCACACTTTATTGGCATTCTCAGGAGTGACAAAACCCTCAGGTTGTGTCATGTACACATCCTCAAGTAGCTTTCCATTTAGGAATGCAGTTTTGACATCCATTTGCCATATCTCATAATCATAGTGTGCAGCAATAGCAAACAAAATTCGGATGGATTTAAGCATAGCAACTGGTGAAAAAGTTTCATCATAGTCAATACCATGAATTTGCTTGAAACCTTTTGCAACCAATCGTCCCTTAAAGGTAATCACATTACCATCCATGTCAGTTTTCTTCTTGAAAACCCATTTGCACCCTATGGGTTTTACCCCTTCAGGTGGGTCAACCAAAGTCCATACTTGGTTTTCATATATGGATTCCATCTCGGATTTCATGGCCACTAGCCACATCTCAGAGTCAGGCCCCGACATAGCTTGTTGGTAGGTTGTGGGCTCATCCTGATCCATGAGCGTCACATCACCAGTGTGAGTCATGAGAAATCCATATCTCTCAGGCTCACGCCCAATCCTACCAGACCTACGTGGGCTCTGTGCTACAGGAACAGACTCTTGAACCACAACATCTTGTGGTGTCTGTTCAGGTTCCATTTCAGGTTCGATGTCTCCTTGTTGTTCTTGAATTTCTTCAAGTTCTACTTTCCTCCCACTAGTTTCTTTAAAGATAAACTCTTTCTCTAAAAAGACACCAGTTCGAGCAACAAACACTTTTTGCTCAGAAGGATTGTAGAAATAGTAACCCTTTGTTTCTTTGGGATACCCAACAAAAAGGCATTTTTGAGATTTGGGCCCTAGTTTGTCAGAGGATTGACATTTCACATAAGCGTCACAGCCCCAAATCTTCATAAAAGACAAATTGGGACGCCTCCCACTCCATATCTCATATGGTGTCTTTTGAACCGATTTAGATGGAACTTGGTTTAGTGTAAAAGCGGCTGTCTCTAGAGCATGTCCCCAAAAGGAGTTTGGAAGGTCAGCTTGACTCATCATAGAGCGAACCATGTCTAACAGAGTTCGATTTCTCCTTTCAGATACACCATTCCATTGAGGTGTACCTGGTGGAGTGAGTTGTGATACTATACCACACTCCTTCAGATAGTCAAGGAATTCTTGATCCAAGTACTCTCCACCTCGATCTGATCGAAGCACTTTGATACTCTTCCCGAGTTGATTCTCTACTTCATTCTTGAATTCTTTGAACTTTTCAAAGGATTCTGACTTGTGTCTCATGAGATACACATAGCCATATCTGCTGAAGTCATCAGTGAAAGTAATGAAGTATTGGAAACCTCCTCTAGCTTGTGTAGACATAGGGCCACATACATCACTATGTATGAGTCCTAGTAAGTCATTAGCCCTTTCACTTTGCCCTATGAATGGGGCTTTGGTCATCTTGCCCAACAAACATGACTCACTTGTCTCATATGATTCAAAATCAAATGAGTCCAAGAGTCCATCCATATGGAGCTTGGATATGCGGGTCTTATTTATATGGCCCAAGCGACAGTGCCAGAGATAGGTCGGGTTTGAAACATTTAATCTGACTTTCTTGGTATTCACATTATAGATTGGATCTTCGAGGTCTAGAACATACAACCCATTGCTAAGTTGAGCACTACCATAAAAGATTTCATTCAAATAAATAGAACAACATTTGTCCTTTATTATAAATGAAAAACCTTTCTTGTCCAAACAAGAAACAGAAATCAAATTTCTACTAATAGTAGGCACAAAGTAGCAGTTGTCTAATTCTAAAACTAATCCACTAGGTAAAGTGAGAACATAAGTCCCTACGGCTAAGGCAGCAACCCTTGCTCCATTTCCAACACGTAGGTCCACTTCACCTCGGGCCAATCTTCTACTTCTACTTCTACTTAGATCCTGCACATTTGCACAAATGTGAGATCCACATCCAGTATCCAATACCCAAGATGAGGAAGTAGAAAAGTTAGCCTCTATAACAAAAATACCTGAAGTGGAAGTCTTACTTCCCTTTTCCTTAGCAAGTTCTTCAAGAGAAAGTTGGTCCCATTAAGTTTTTCCTTCTCAAGGATCGATCGCAACGAAAGTGTCGATGTGTTTTGTGCCATGGTTATCTACAACAGTAAATATGCAGTGTAAGAGTCATGTATTTTAATTCATTTAATAAGGACTTTTATTAAACGATACTCCCACTATTTTCCTCAAAATAATAACCCTCGATATTATTTCGGAACACCTCGGTGCTAAAGGCAACTCATTGCCAATTGCATCTTATGCAACTCTTGGATAGTTGGGTGAACAACACTTGTCCAAGCTCATCTCATGAGCTTAAGCCCAACTCTATGCCTCTAAGTCCCTAATCCTATTAGGATGACTTAGTTAAGTCGAACCCAAAGTTAGCAGTTTGGATATCACTATTATCCCATCGCGCCTTACCAAGATGAACATAGGTGCTTTGCTTTGGCAAACCCACCTAATGTTGATCAAAGTCTTGACGAGTGCCAACATTTGGAAGGCATCACATTTATGACTTAATATTTGTTTGAGGGATTTTTTCGTTTGATCTCACCAATTTGTTATCTCCGGTTGTCTTATACATGCATCACATACAAATATAAAACATGCATCTCATGCATTGAAGAAAGTAAACATGACATGGTTATAGCCCAAACTATGCGATATTCTCAAGCCAATGAGAATATCATAAAAGCCTAAGAAAAGAAAAAGAGTCTTCACAAGCTCCTTCTCTTCCTTTCTTGGCTGCCCTTTTGTTGTCATCTCCTTGGACATACCTCCTTGGATGATCCTTAGACATACCACCTTGGATGATCCCATAATGCACCATTACATCAATAATAGAAACCTCGAGTTACATTCGAGGGGAGTAAGGTGAGAAGAGAATGTACAATGAGAGTGATAAGAGAAGGCATGACTCGCAGGCCGTATTTACAAGTACAACCAATCAAGGGCTATAACCATGCACCATGCTTCAAACACCAATCAGCATATCATGTCAAATCTCATTCAACAAAGATGCATGCCAATTTTCACGCGTTGATTCACCAGTTTTTATTTATGTGGCGCTTCGCATACGGCGGTCCCACTGGTCGGTCAGCGGGCGGTGGTTCCACTGACCACTCAGCGGACGGGGTCAAGTGGAACTTCCCTTGCGGGGGCGTGGGGGGCAGCGCCCCCCGGCGCAAAAAAAATTGTCTTACAATTGCTTAGCCCGAAATCTTCTATTTCGAGCAAGTAGGCACCCGAGACTCCTCCATTCGAGTCACCAAAAATACCTTACTTTCGGCGCCCGAATAGGTCGAATCCGAATAAAGCTAGGGTTTTTGCAACTATTGCAAGAATCCTAATCCATATAGGTATCTCATACCTATCAATTTCGGGTTAATCTCATTAACCAATTTGTGTCGTTTCTTCATATATCTCATATGTTCATTACGAATTCCGGTTTCATGCATCATGAATCAATCTAATTAATCATGGCCGAAAAGCAACCGAACACATAGCATCATGCGATTCAACACTCAATCCCGATTTAAGGTTTCCCAGTAGCTCTGATACCACTTATGGGTTTCGGGAGCCAAACAGCGCAGCGGAATTTAACCGAAACCCTCCAGGATCCAAGTGAAACGGGGTAAACCGGGTGTTCCAAAATTTTCATACCTAATTTTCGGTTGAGATCTCTCACTCAACTCTGTAGAGTCGAATCACAAAACCTGAACAGTTGACGTGTTCAGGCTCTCTATGGTATCCACACGAGACTCTCGGGATCACCACGCTTCCACCACGTCTCAGTACATGCGTTTCTCTTGGGCTCGCAGTGCTAGCTTGCGTCCTCCAAGGAATTGCAAGAGAAGAGTGTGGCTGTCCTTTTTTGAGGCTAGGGTAAGGAGACCTGTGAATTTCTCACTTAAAAGTTGTATTTATAGTGAGACTCAACTTCCAGGCCTAATGGGTTTCAAAGCCCTAATCCAATTAGTATTTAATTTCGGGCTTAATAATGGCGCAACTCTTGGGTCCATTATTAATACGAAATTAAAGTGAAACCATAACCCAAATAATTAGCCCATGTACTCTAATGATCCAAATAGCTCTAATTTCTAAGTCTCACTCTATCAAGGGGCCCGAAGATATCACTCCTGTTACATAGGAAGGACAAATCCCATCTTGATCATACAAATCCTTCCGCATGATATGTGACATACCCAATGACCTCCTTCAAGTTCACTCAGTTACGAGCAACAAAGAAAAGTATCAAAGTATCTGACTCACATATAGGGAACCTTGATGATCTAAGGTTGAAGGACTACATATACCATGATCACTATGAGAATCACTTATGACACTCATATAACGATCCATGTAGTGTTCTCATGGTGGGTTGGTCCAGTACACAAGTTCTCCAACTTGTACCCATTTGTAGACTACATATCTCATATTAGTCTTCACATATGCTAGTCGTTATGTATTATTGCAACCCACTCCACAATAATACTAGACCAGAGACGTTTAAGAATATCATTATTCTAGGGTTACGATTATGTTTGTTAAGTTACCCAAAAATAAAATAGCAAACAAAATTGTTGGATTAATGCCTTAATAAAATATCATGACTCAATGTGGAAAAATACAATCATCTCATAGTTGGCTTTTTGGGCACAACATTAACAAAGACATGTTCGGAAGAAGGAAACGACTTCAGGAAAGAAAATCGAAGGACTTCGGAGGAAGGAGATGTTAGTATTGTGCCCAAAAGCCAATCATGAGATGATTGTATTTTTGAACATGGAGTCATGATATTTTATTAAGGCATTAATCTAACAATTATGTTTGTTGTTTTGTTTCTGCGTAACTTAACAAACATAATTGTAACCCTAGAATAATGATATTCTTAAACGTCACTGGTCTAGTATTATTGTGGAGCAGGTTGCAATAATATATAACGATTAGCATATGTGGAGACTAATATGCGATATGTAGTCTACATATGGGTACAAGTTGGAGAACTTGTGTACTAGACCGACACACCATGAGAACAGTACATGGATCGTTATATGAGTGTCATAAGTGATTCTCATAGTGATCATGGTATATGTAGTCCTTCGACCTAAGATCATCAACGTTCCCTACATGTGAGTCACATACTTTGATACTTTCCTTTGTTGCTCATAACTAGGTGAACTTGAAGGAGGTCATTGGGTATGTCACATATCATGCGAAGGGATTTGTATGATCAAGATGAGATTTGTCCCTTCTATGTAGCGGAAGTGATATCTTCGGGCCCCTTAATAGAGTAAGACTTAGAAAATGCATGGCCATGCTCAGATGAGTTGATATACGATATAAATGTCATCAGCTTAAGTTGGTCTACTCGGTAATCAAGAAACCAAAGATTGAGCTATACGAGAGTGACACATTCCATGTCTCGTGCTTAGTCTTGATATCTTGGACAAAGGGACAATGGCATAAATCGATGGTTATCATAAAGGTTTAGTCGAATCATCGACAATCTTGTCACTTGGGTAGCAATGATGTGTTGCTAGACACCGCTCATTGCTTATGATCATAAATGTGATTTATGATCATTGCCAACGTGGTAAGAGCCTATTGGGTCGCACACATAGAGCTATTTGGATCATAAGAGTGCATGGGCTAATAATTTGGGTTTTGGTTTCACAATAATTTTGTATTAATAATGAGCCCAACAGTTAAGCCATTATTAAACCTGAAATTAAAGCCTAATTGGATTAAGGCTTTGAAACCCATTAGGCCTGGAAGTTGAGTCTCACTATAAATACAACTTCTAGTGAGAAATTCGCAGATCTCCTTGCCCTAGCATCCCAAAAGGACAGCCGCACTCTTCTCTTGCACTTCCTTGGAGGACGCAAGCTAGCACTGCGAGCGCAAGAGAAACGCATCTGTCGGGACGTGGTGGAAGTGTGGTGATCCCGAGAGGCTCGTGTGGATACCATAGAGAGTTTGAACACGTCAACTATTCAGGTTTTGTGAATCGACTCTACAGTTGAGTGAGAGATCTCAACCGAAAATTAGGTATAAAAATTTTTAAACACCTGGTTTACCCCGTTTCACTTGGATCTTGGAGGGTTTCGATTAAATTCCGCTGTGCTGTTTGGCTCCCAAAACCCAACAAGAGATGACTTCGGAAAAGTATAAAAGAGTAGAAACACAGAAAACCGAAGGACTTTGGAAAGGAGGACCTACCAAAACTCTTGCCAAAGTTGGGATTTGTGAACGCCGTTGCAAAAACTAGCTGGAAATTGCTCCGCCACAGAAAAGAGAGAAAAGCTTGAGAGCAAACAAGAGCAAAACGGAAGCGAAAGAAAGAAAGTGAGGAGATCTCTAAGGAGAGGAAGGTTTAATAGGCCGAAGGGGGTACGCGAATCGTTGCCATAATTACTCCTTGAAGGCGAAGAGAAGCGGTTGATGTAACCAACACGACTGTCCACCAATTACCGTGTGACACGTGTCGCCCGGCGCAGGAAACGAGGGCACTCCTCCTAACAGCATGAAGGCCTAGGCAAGCTTATCCGAAGTGACGCGTCTGTCTGATTAGGAGACATGACGATTCATTGACCTGCAGCAGAAAATTAAAAAGGGAATACACACTTCGGAAATACTAAGGGCCTAGCCAAGAAACGAGTAGTGACACTTATAAGCCACCTCAGCTAAGAAGACACACCCTCGGAGAACGAAGTATCCCCTACCTAAGAAGGCCAATAAGCTACATCTATGGTAATTGCTAACTCCCACAATGAGCTCCACGACATGCTCTCAAAGACTCTACTCACCGAAGTTACAACTTCGGCTTTCCGATGGGGGCATGTGATAGCCAAATGGCTTACACTTGGATAGTTTTTGAGGATGATTGACAAGTACCACCCTCGGAGGTAAATCTGACCAACCTTGGAAAATGGATCCTTACCACCCTCGGCTGCTGACACTACCACTCTCAGAGGGACATACCGCGCCATCCTCGGTTAAGTGATCTGGCGACCTCAGAAGGCCATCTCCCCATCCTCGGCATAATAAAGCATCCCCCGAAGGTCTTCCACCCTGCTGAGGAGCCTTTCCCTACAGCCTTCGAGAGCAAAAATCAGACCGAAGGAGACATATTTGCCGAAGGGGTCTTACTCCCTGAAGAGGGCCCATCACCGAAGGAGTTCTCACCTATATGAGACAGACGATTAGGAGCCTCTGACACACAGCCCTCCCACACGCCCCTGACCTCCGGTCAGAATAGCTACAGCCAAGTGGGGGCGCCTGTTCCCGAACGTACGGATTAAATCCGGCCGACCACGTGTCATAATCTGAGACGAGCTGTAGCGGGAGGCCTTCTCCTAATGACCTACTATAAATACCTTTGGAGAACCTTGGTAAGGACACAAGAGATAGAAAACCCTAGCTGTATTTTGCTCTCCGTTCCTTCTTTCTTACCTTCATTCTCTAAAATATTAACTTGAGCGTCGGAGGCTCCTCCCTCGGAATCACACTCCAGGGAGTCTCTAACCTCTATTTTACTGAGTCTTGCAACCACCTTCCTACTGGAAGCCCCTCTCCAAGGCATCTTTACACCAGAGGTCCCTTTCCCAGACATCTTCATACCGGAAGTCCTGCTTTTAGCTACACCTGTTGAGTTTCAGGAGCCAAATAGCGCAGTGGAATTTAACCGAAACCCTCCAGAATCCAAGTGAAATGGGGTAAACCGGGTGTTCAAAAATTTTCATACCTAATTTTTGGTTGAGATCTCTCACACAACTATAGAGTCGAATCACAAAACCTAAACAATTAATGTGTTCAAACTCTCTATGGTATCCACACGAGCCTCTCGGGATCATCACGCTTCCACCGCGTCCCGGCAGATGCATTTCTTTTGCGCTCGCAGTGCTAGCTTGCGTCCTCCAAGGAATTGCAAGAGAAGAGTGTGGCTGTCCTTTTGGGAGGTTAGGGCAAGGAGACCTACGAATTTTTACTAAAAGTTGAATTTATAGTGAGATTCAACTTCCAGGCATAATGGGTTTCAAAGCCCTAATCCAATTAGGCTTTAATTTCAGGCTTAATTATGACTCAATTTTTGGGCCCATTATTAATACAAAATTATTGTGAAACCATAACCCAAATAATTAGCTCATGTACTCTAATGATCAAAATAGCTCTATGTGTGCAACCTAATAGGCTCTTACTACGTTGGCAATGATCATAAATCACATTTATGATCATAAGAAATGAGCGGTGTCTAGCAACACATCATTGCTACCCAAGTGACAAGATTGTCGATGATTCGACTAAACCTTTATGATCATCACCGATATATGCTATTGTCCCTTTATCCAAGATATCAAGACTAAGCACGAGACATGGAATGTGTCACTCTCGTATAGCCCAATCTTTGGTTTCTTGATTACCGAGTAGACCAACTTAAACTGATGACATTGATATCGTATATCAACTCATCCGAGCATGACCATGCATTTTCTAAGTCTCACTCTATCAAGGGGCCCGAAGATATCACTCCCGTTACATAGGAGGGACAAATCGCATCTTAATCATACAAATCCCTCCGCATGATAAGTGACATATCCAATGACCTCCTTCAAGTTAACTCAGTTATGAGAAACAAAGGAAAGTATCAAAGTATGTAACTCACATGTAGGGAACCTTGGTAATCTTAGGTCGAAGGACTACATATACCATGATCACTATGAGAATCACTTATGATACTCATATAACGATCCATGTAGTGTTCCCATGGTGGGTCAATCCAGTACACAAGTTTTCCAACTTGTACCCATATGTAGACTACATATCTCATATTAGTCTCCACATATGCTAGTTGTTATGTATTATTGCAACCCGCTCCACAATAATACTAGACTAGGGACGTTTGAGAATATCATTATTTTAGGGTTACAATTATGTTTATTGCGTTACACAGAAACAGAACAACAAACATAATTGCTGGATTAATGCTTTAATAAAATATCATGACTCAATGTGCAAAAAATACAATTATCTCATGATTGACTTTCGAGCACAACACTAACAGCACCATGTCACACAATGAGGATGCTGCCGAGCATTAGGGGTGATGAATGAATTATAATGAAGAAAAAAGTTTGGGATTATTAAGAAACATGTGGGATGTTAAAGATGGATTTGTAACGCAAAAGTTAAAAGTTTGCGATTTTTTGTGCAATTTACCCTAGTTTAAATCCATTAAAAATATTTCACATTTGTCTATCACCAAATGGAATCATATATCATGCTCTCACAAAATATTAGCTGTAACTTTTACTTTCCTAAAGATCATTTCCTAGTTCGCATATTATTTTATAAATGTTAATTAAGTTTCTAGAATTATTAATTTAAGTTTTAATGATAAATAATGCATATGATGTTATAATTATAATATTTTTTATTTATTCTAAATTGTATAATCAATATTGTTTTGTGTTCCCACACATCATGTATGTATGGCGAGAATGAAAATAAAATGCCATATAGGAATCCTCAATATCTATATATATTTAGTGAACGAAGAAAACTAAAGCTGAAACTATAAAGACTATCACACTATTTCATGGAGGGTGAGATGGATAATTTAAAAACTATTTACAAATCCTTAATTGCATGCTTATGCATAATGATCAACAAAGTTTTATGATGGAAGTAAACAAATTTTGCATTTATCCAGCCAAATTATCTTATTCCTAAAGTATCAAACAAGTTAAATCATCATATCCTTCCATCTAAAGAAAGTCGAATACTTTTGTTTCCTCTTACAACACTTCTTCATTAACAATTTCTTTTTGAGATTTTTTTTTCTGTCAAAAAAATTGCTGTAAAATCCTTTTAATTTTGAAGGAATTGAAAGAAATGAGAAATTTACATTTCTTCAATTACCTTATGCTTACTATTTTTTCGACCATAAACACTTGACTATTAATAATTTCTATTAATTTAGTCAATTTTGAAATAGTCCATAAATTTGTATTTCCTCTATCAATAAAGATAACTTTAATGTCAACAATAACTTTTATTTTAATTTGATGTCATCTATTTCACTTTTGTGGGAGGTGATTTTTTTTTTTCTTGTTTAGTTGGTTTTAGCTCTTCTATCGTGAATACATTGCAAAGATGTTCTTTTATCTCTTTTATGAGAATTTATAAATAAGTAATCAGCGGATGCCGTGAACAAAGCGATTAAAAAAATCCACTACCTCAAGTCCTATAGTTGATTCAATAATTGTATTTCATCTGTCCCATATTCTTTGTACCTTATTTCTTTTTAGGTTGTCCCAAATTGTTTGAATCATTTCTTTATTTGGTAAATTTTTATCAATTAATATACTATATTACCCTCATTCTTACTTTTGCTTCAAAACTTAAATATACATTACACCTCATTCCCAGGTAGGCAAACACAATCAAAATCCCTAAATTCTTTTTCTTCTATTAGCAATTGGCATGCGCCATCAACGGCGAGCAAATTTCTTCACTATTCATGACCCAAGTGGCCCATCAACGGTGAGCAAATTTCTTTGATAATGTGGCTGGCAGCAAAGTTGATTTTGCCATTGCAAGTCCTGGCAACAACCATCTTCGTCAAAATCCAACATTGTTGCAAACCATGTTCTAGCCACTCCTCGCCCTACTCTACCTCCAGTAACCTACCCATTTTTCTCCAGTCTTACCCCGCCCAACTTGACCTCCGGTAACGTTGCTCATCTTTTCTCTAATGTCGTTCTAGTTATTTGGTCTTGTAATTGAGCATGTGTTTGAATGTGTGGGTTAGCTGATGTGGCTGAAAATTTGGCACTACTTGTTTTCTGAGTTGGGGTTTAATTTTCTAAGTTATTGTCTAAGTTATTTGCTGAATATGGGTTTAATTTTCTGGGTTATGTTCTGAGTTGGTATGGCTAAATTTTGGTTTAATTTTCTTCTCTAATGAAAACTGAACGTGTTCCAGCATAGGGATTTGGCATTTATGCTAAACTTTCCTCTTAGCCTCATGTGTGTATTTTCACTTTTTGTTATGAAACCCATTTAGCAATAGAAGACATTTTTTCCATTTCATTTTCCATGTGCTAACACAACCGAGATGTTTAGCTCAAAAAGATATGAGACATCAGAAAAGTCACATAAATTGTACCCAAATTTAAGTTTTTTGCACTTATACTTGTTTTGAATACAATTGGTAAATTTTGTTGCTTTGGGTACTACAGGTAGACAAGCGCAACCAATATGAATAGCCAAAATAACTCGTATAGTGCACACACAAAAACAGAGGTGCTTGAGATTTCTTCGAACAACTTAGAGAAAAATTCACCACAAAGGTATTGTTGGCCTCTTTCCTCATCTGATTCTTCGAGTACTTCACTAGTTAAGCAATTTGCACCAACAACTCTGAAACCTATCAATACGGGAAATGTTATGGTCATACTTTCTAGCCTCCCAAGTGTGGTGTCAGGACATGAGTTTTGGATGGAGGTTGCTACATATCTAGAGTCATAAAAGCTTGTTAGAGAATTCATAGCTTGCGATGGCATATACCTAGAGTTGAGGATAAAGTGGTTTTATCATTTAGTGTGAAATCTAAAAAAGTAGTGTACATCAATGTAGGTGTGTTCTTGGTAAATGCTAAGTATTATGGTGCTCAAAAGTGTAAATGGTGCTACTACTCCTTTTTGAGTAGCTATCTATCAGCATGTAACTAAGTCTTATTTTTTTTGTAAAAACTAGTGCATTACAAGCAAATGTAGTGCTTTGAACCTTATACTGATTGGTTAAGTTGCAAATGAAATGAATTTCAGTTTTTGAAAACTTGCTTTGTTTTTCTGATTGTGTATTTGTTGCCTCTTATTGTTACAAAGCATCACTAGAGGTGAAACATCAACAAAGGCAAGACATGAGCTTTGAACAATAAGCAACATAACCAAACAAAATGACCCTCATGCATGCTTCTTGCAGACTATGCTTCTTACAGACTATTTAGCTTGTAGTTCCTGCAGTCAACCAAAGAAAACTATTATATACTATGTCTTAAGTTCCACAAAAAAAAAAAAAAACTGCTGCAATACTGTGTCTAATTTAAATCTCTATGTAATATTTCTTACTAGCATAACATTTCCCAAATTCGAGGCCATAGTATTCAATTAAAGACTTGAGTAAATCCCATTTATGAAAACTCTGTCATCTACAAAGATTCATGCCAAAATCCATCTATATTTACAAAGCAGATTATTCAATCAAGGTTGATCACCTGAACTAAAAATCCATCTCATTATAACAACAGTAGGAGTGAAACACATCATCTATAGCACACAAATTTCTAGAACCCACTTATGAAACTGTATAGAGTAAAACTGCCATAATGAACACCAATGAGTCGAATTAGCTATTTTAGAGCCAAAATTCTGCTCGTAAGGCATGAACAAGTCCATTTTACAAGTACAAATTGATCTACAAAAAATCAGTTCAAGAACCTTTTTGTTCCTCAAAGTCAAACCCAAAGTCAAAATCGCTCCACTAAACAATCCTGTCTGATTTTTCTTCTTTTCAGTAGCATATCATGTTTGCTTTCAATTATATTGGTGGAAGTTTGATCCAAAATGGCTTCAAAGTGAGTGGTGCATGCTTAGTGTTCATTATACTCATAAAGTTTGAGGCATTTCCTGTTAATTTTTCTTAATGCTTAACAGGATCATACATGATAGCATAGAATACAAGAATTAAACGCGAGGAACAATAACATCTAACCTGATTTGATGCATCATGATAGGCAACGAAAATTATAGCAAGTAATTGCACCAGGGGCTTCTTCCTTATCCCTAGACTAGAGTACTCTCAATGGGTATAGCTCTATTATGCTCATCACAAAAATTAGGTTAAGGGAGAAACCGAGCACTATTTTGTATAAAAGTCTCATGGGTCTACCCATTAACAGCCACATAGACTTTATGACCCACACTAATATAACCCACATTTTATTACATAATTGGAGTTACTAGTCCAAATAATTAGATCATAACCTTTATGGGCTCCATATGTCTTATAATTGGCTAATTTAACCTTAATCCATTTTAATAAAAAATACAATTAATGTTAGCAAACATTAAAAATTTTCAACATTCTCCCACTTGGGCAACATTAATTATGAAAGATTTTGAAAACATATTTTGAATTAAGATGTTTAAAACCTTTATGCGCGCACTATTGAAAATAAATTAGTCATAAGATAACTCCATGTACCATTCTATTGAACAAGGTTCTTAATGGAAGATCGTGGCAGTAATTGTATCAACTCACAACACAGGACTTTGCACAGGCACACTCATCGACACACCTTATCGACATGAACTAAATGTGGTAGTGTGGCAAACAACAATTCTCACTTTATGATCTATTTTGCATTATTGTTTACTTGTTGGCCTTATTGATTTCTCTCCTTTATGTAGCACAAGCATGCAAGAGAAATCTTCTATGGCCTATAGTTAAGCCTATATGTCTTTAAACCATTATGTATATTGAGATAACCTTTGTGTGTCATAAGAAATACAACCACAAGACCACAAACAATTATGCCCTAAGCCTTTATTTAAGAATGATACTTATCTTAAGACTTTTTGCATATACTCAATGTAGTATGCAATATCATTTCGTAGTGGACATATCATGCCTTATGGCTGAGAAAAAAATTGTCCTTACAAAATGATATAAACCTTTATACATCCACAAGGATGCGTTCAAACATCAAAACAAACAAATAGAGTAATCATACAAACTCCCATTAATCAAGTGTATCATAAGACTTCTCTAAACCAATATGAGTCACATAACCCTTAAACACATTGGGCCGAAGTCCCTTGATTAGAGGATTCACTAATGTATACTCAGTCCCAATATGCTCTATTATAATATCACTTTTCATTCTCTTGCTCTTTAAATCTTTCAAATGCTTGACCTTAATGACACCAAATCCATACTATCACTTAAGCAATCATATAGGCCTAGCGAATGAAATCAACCATACAAAATGAACCAAATTATGCAACTGCCTTAAGTACTTCTCAAACTTCATGTGCTCAACATGCAATTTCAAAAAAGATAAAATGTGTTATACATCACACAACCAACTTAAACAAATATGTACTTTAATAGGATTTTCTATATTCCAGTTGCCAGATGATCAAATTGTTATCAATTTAGAGTCATTAACTTTTCCATATGTTAACAACAATCTGTAGTCTTATAGAAATATCTCAAAAATCTTCTCTGTAGCAACTTAATGGCTATACCCAGGATTGGATCAAAATCCTGTCCAACAAGCCTACTACAAAGATCATGTCCAATCTAGTGTACAACTGTGCATACAACAGTTTCTTGATGACACTAAGATATGAAACATTCCAAATTCATTTCTCTTAGTTTTGAATACGTTCTTAAAACTTATGTCTTACTTAATTATTACCCTTAGTGAGTGTCACATTTCAAGACTTACCCTATAGTATATCCAAACATTATCATATGCCTCTTTGTGTATGCTTCCTAAGAAAAAAGTACCAATAGATTTTGAGATCTTTCCAAATACCAAGAACAAATGATATTTCACTAAAGTCCTTTTATTTCAGGCATCAGGACAAAAACTACTTAACCTTAGGTAGCATGTCCTAGCCACATTTTACAAGTAAAATGTCATCTATAAAAGACATTGCAAGTTAGCTCCTACTGACCTTGTGATATGTATATCTACTTGTTCAAGTATCTACAAGATGAAGGAATTTTTGGTACCAATAGTAGAAAACTCTCTTTATGAGCTATCTTAACTTCAAGGTTATATCTAATGTAGACTTCTATTTATGTTCCCATCTCAAAATGAGTTTTAATTCTTTATTGTAACTTTTAAACAAAATGAGTTACATGCACTAAGATCCCTTCAAATGTATTCTAAAAGATACAAAGGAGATTAAACCAACATTAATTTCTCTCGAAGTGCATCCATTGTGCAAATAGCTTTGTATCAAAATCTCTTAATGAATCCTTTTAGTCTACATAACCTAAATGACAAAATTGGGACTATAACCTTAAGTAGCTATATAAGTTCCTTTCTTTTGCTCATTGCATAAACCACACATGTTCTTTCATTATATTCTATGTAACCCTTCATGAGAATTAGAAGTAACTTCTGAATTTGGGCATAAAAAGATGTCCAATCATTCTCCTATAATAGACCATACAATGAAAAGAGTAAGCATACCTCCTCTACCCTTTCAGACTTCTCAAACAAAATAAATTTTTTGTGTCAACTTTATACCTTTACAACTTATAGTTGTATAGGTTCTCACTCCTCAATGCGAAGTACCACAAAATTTGGTTCAAGAGTCAAATTACTATATAAGTATAGGTATATTCCTTAATGGTATGCTCATTTTTTCTATAGTCTAGGAATGATCAAACTTAGAACTTTAGCTACTCCCATTCTAGAATTCTAAATTCTCAATCTATCATAGAAATCAAAATCCTTTAAACACAAAAACATCCAATGAAAGATCATCAACATAACAAGATTGTAGTTTATTAAAAATGAGATACAAACATCCAAAGAGTATCTCTTAGTTAGGTTTGCTATAAGCCCACATCTCAAAGATCAATTTATTCACACACTATTTATGAGTCCTTTATAAGGGCATTTAAAGGGATCCTTAATAGCCTTAACTCATAGTAGCCATCATAGTATATATACATATTGCTCATTAGTGTGTAATTTCATCTTTTAGCCACACAATTTGTTCAAACATATTTGACATAGTAAACTAAGTTACTATTTCACAAAGTTTAAGTATTTGACAAACAGACTTTACGGTCCATTTTTTCCCCTTTTTTGCCATAATACTTATTTTAAAGTCACATTTCAAAAATTGACATTCACCCTAAATTATTTCTCAATTTAAATCTTTGGCATCTTGAATTGATCAAGAACCTCAAAGTTGTCCACATTTGAGAAAATAACATAACAATGGGATAAATTATTAATAAAATGCAAAAAATTCTTAAAGTTACATTTTATGTATGAGAATGGTTTATCAATGTCAATATAGAGGATCTTTAAAAGGGCTAAGTGGCTAATAGCCTATGTTCCTTACTCTTGGTTAACATATCTCTAAAGTAGTCAATGATGTCTTTAGGCACATAATTCAATGGTCAAAGTTGTTGACTTTTTGGCAACTTTGACCTCTAATTACTTGTATATCTTCCTTTTTATCTTAGTATGTTCTTGTTTTCATTGGCTTTCTACAGGTTGGATGGTGTTGTGGACATAGTGGTTTGGAGCGAGATTGAGCGAGCCAAAGTTTGGGCATGCGAAGCAGTTGAAGATAAAATAAAGCGTTGGCGACGTGTTGTGAACGTTAGCGACATTTTGTAAAAAATTTGCCAATTGGCGATGCATTGCCGCCATCTCAACCTAGTTGGCAATACGTAGCCAACATTTACTTTATTTTGGCGAGCCTTACAATTTTGATGGTCCCCTACACTTCCTACCTGATGACCTATCCTTGGAAGAGGGATTTTTATCCCTTTAGGGTTTTGGAAGAAAAAAAGAGGAGAGAAGATGCATGGGGTATAAATAGGGGAAGGAAATGAAGAGCTCATCATCTACCTTGGCACCCTTTTTTTCTTATCTCTTCTTGGGATTTCCACCATTGGAGAAGGCTTGAAGCTTGGAGAAGTAGACTATGAGTCAAGGAGGCATAGACTACTAGGATCCATCTTGGGTTTCTTCTTTTCCTTTTCTCATTTAGTTGGATTTTCATGGTTAGTTTGTTTATGGGTTTATTGTTGAACAACATGATGGATTGTGAGTAGGTTGTTACATCTCTCTAGGATAACACTTCTTTTTCTTGTTATTCAAAGAATCTCTATTGATTGTTTATGGATATGGATCACTTGTGCTGCCCATTCTTGTGCTAAATGTTGTGTGTTGAAAGGCCACCTCATAGAAATCGCCAATCCCATTTAGTTCTTGAGAGAGGAAAAAAAGGGGATGGAAGAGAAGAATGGGGCATAATGGGTTTATTAGATTAGAGGTAATCTAGGAATTCATTAGGTGTTTAAAGAGGGTTAAGGCTTAATCCATCCTAGGTTAAAACATGTGCTTGAGTAATGCCTTATTTAATCACGGGTGAGCAAAAACTTGTCTTGAGAAAGGGGTTTTTAAACTTTGAACCTCATCACCGCACAATGGGTGACTATCTTAGGGCTTCAATTAGATTGGGTAGCAAGGAAAGAAAGTAGAATCCTAAGGGAATGGTTTTTGCATTTTTAGCCCCTTTGACAAGTCTCTTTTAGTACCTATTGCATTGCTTTAGCTTAACATCTCACATTGCATTAGTGAGTAGCAATTTCATCCACTCTATCTCGATACTTTTCTATGGTAGTTTAGGTAGCTTGCGTAGTTAAAATTCAAATCTTGGTAAAATCTCATTATTTTTTAGGATGATACCCATATTTGCCTTTTAGTACATGACGACACCGTATACTTGAGGGCGAATGAGGGTTATAAATGAAAAGCTCTTGGTTTTACAATAGATGTCTCTAGGTTGCCATTATCAAGAGTAAAGAAGATGTCATCATTTATCATCTTTTTTCACTCTTCTTTAGAGATGTGACTAAGTCCTTATGCCACAATATGAAAAACTACTCCTTCATTAGAGATACTTTGGTAATGATACGTTTATTACTATATGAGATGATATAGAAATTAAATAGAAATTGAACACTAATTGAAATCTACATCACATTCACATTATTACCAATTATGAGCTTTAACTCTTTTATTTGGTAGCTTCTTGTTTACGAATCCTTATAATGTGTAAAACAATTAATTGTTTTACACCATGACAATTAGATCCATATAAGGCCATAAAGGACTTGTTACATAAGGTTCCTACATAAAATAAGAAAGTAGATTTGGTATTTATTATTTAGATATCAATCCTTTAGTTGACTTTCCTTGTATAATGGTTCTCTCATTATATATAAAGGTAATGAGGGTCTTGTGTATAATCAAGCCCTCTGTTTTTCCTATGATACTATGTAAGATGGTATCAAAGCCACGAACCCTACCCTAACTCTGCCACACCTAGCACCAAAAAACTAGATCCAGCTTTTATGTTTCTGTTGCCTTAACCAATACCCTTATCTACACTTAACCAAATCGAAAACCAAGAACATAGTTACCCCTAGGAGTCACCGATGACCAAATCAATACCGGCGGTGTTGCCGGAAAACCTCCCACGCGGTGGTGTATGGGTGTCACGCGCTGTCATCTAGCGACCTCTGGCAACAACGATCTAGTGGGTGTGCTTGCCTTTCTGTCCTAAACAAATTTTTGGTCTTGTTTTATGCCAATTATGACTAAAGTTTGAGTTTCTTCGCCATCCAATTAGTCTCTCGTATGTTGCAATGTGTCATTAGCAAGATCTATGATTTGTTTGTTCGTCTCTTCAAGGAGAATGTAAAATCCTGAGGAGAAAAACTCATAATCAAGTGTTCTGGTAATCGTCTCACCGATGGGTTCCTCTACCCAATTTAGTAGTATTCGAATTACCAAAAAATGTTTGAGCGGTAATAATTACTCTTCTTGGACCAAAAAGGTAGTATTGTATTTTACAGGTCAGAGGAAGATGTCACATCTTACTGTAGATCCTCCTACCAACCAAAGCCAATTAGAAAATTGGCAAGCTGATGATGTACAATTGTTGCACTTGCTGTTCGAGTCCATGGAACCTGAAGTGTTAGATTTATTCTCTCATGTCGTCACCTCTAAGCAGGCTTGGGATTATGCCAAACTTATTTACTTTAGTAATATGCTGCGCATGTATGATGTTTCTGTTGAGTTGTTTCATGCTAAACAAGAAGAGAGTCTCATTGATTACTTTGCAAAAGTAAAACAAGGGTTTGAAGAGTTAAATGCTTTGCTGCCTATTTCATCTGATGTCCAAGAGATGCATCGTCAAAGGGAGCATCTAGTGATAATGACGTTTCTAGCTGGACTGAAGCCTATGGATCGAACCGGTCCGTGTGCAGATTCTTGGGGGAGTAGAACTTCCTTCATTACCTAAAGTGTACTCCCGACTTTCTTGTTCTTTTGCTAAGGAGAATTCAAAAAATTATAGTTCTGATCGGTCTGTTCTTGCAGTTCAGTTCAGTCCACAAGCAGGTCTGGCTCACAAGTTAGAGGAGGTCTTGGAGGTAGTCATGGAGGATGTGGTGGTCATGGTGGAAAAGGTGGACGTGGTCGAGGTCCACGTCGTCATTGCACATACTATGGGAAAGATGGTCATATAGAGGATACTTGTTGGGATAAGGATCCATCATTGCGAGCAGCCCATATGGCATTAAAAGAAGATCCTTCTTCAGCTTTGGCCTCACAATCGTCTGTTACTTTATCTCAGGAAGAGTACACTAAATACTTGCAGTATCAGTCTGCACAGTAGGCCGCTTCTCCTCCCATGGCATTGTTGTCTATCAAGGTAATTCGACAGCATGTTATTCATCTAGCCTTTCTAGAAATCAGTCATGGGTGTTGGACTCTGGTGCCACTAACCATATTTCAGGTAAAATAGCCAATTTTAATCAAATATCTCCTCTAGCTTCACATCATAGTCAACTCACCATTGCTGATAGATCTACCTCCACCATTAAAGGTGTTGGATCTACTCGACCTTATCCTTATCTTACTTTACCTTCTACACTCTATGGTCTAAGCTTTCCATTCAATCTTATGTTTGTGAGTAAACTGACCAAACAATTGAACTGTTTTGTTTGTTTCTTTCTTAATCATGTTAGTATCCAAGGTTTGAAGACTAAGAAGATGATTGGAGAAAGGCGTGAATCAAATGGAATGTACTATTTTGATAGACTGTAGTCATCAGTTGCATGTCCTATTTCAGCTTCTCCTTTTCTAATTCATAGTTGCTTGGGCCATCCATATTTGGAAAATCTCAAGAAATTAGTTCCAAATTTAAGTTCGATTTCTACTTTGGAATGTGAGTCTTGTTAGCTTGGGAAGCATCATCGTGCTCCCTACTTGTCTCGAGTCAATAAAAGAGTTGATAAACCTTTTATGCTAATTCATTCAGATATTTGGGGTCCTAGCCGTACCAAGTCTAAATTAGGATTTCAATATTTCATAATTTTTTTTGATGATTTCTCTCGAATGACTTGGTTATATCTAATGAAAGATCGTTTAGAGTTATTTTCTATCTTCTGTGCCTTTTGTGCTGAAATTCAAAACCAATTTCACATCTGAATCAATATTCTTCGTAGTGATGATGCAAAAGAGTATTTCTTTAACTCAATCTCTAGTTACATGCAGCAACAGGGTATATTCCACCAATCCTCCTGCCCACACACATCTCAATAAAATGGAGTAACTGAGAGAAAAATCCAACAAATTGTTGAAACAGCTCGTACACTGTTAATTCACATGAATGAACCCAAAATTTTTTGGGATGATGTTGTGCTCACTGCATGCTTTCTTATCAATCTTTGCCATCTTCTATCCTTGTGGGTAAAATTCCTTTTTCTATCATTTTTCCCCATCAACCTCCATTTCTTGTTATTCTTTGTATATTTGGTTGTGTTTGTTTTGTTCATCAAAACCAGCCTGACATAGATAAGCTAGACCCCAAATCTCTAAAATGTGTTTTCCATGGATACTTTCATTTGCAAAAAGGGTACAAGTGTTTCAGTCCTTCCCTAAATCATTTTTTTGTTTCTACTGTTGCTACATTTTTTGAAACTACACCATACTTTTCTAATACTCAATTTGTCTCTTCTGATACTGATGACTATCTACCATTGCCTTTTGTACCTATGGCTCCTACCAATCTTAATGTTCCAGTCACTGATCCTGCTCCTTCAGAGCTAATTTCTGACAATAATCCTTTAGAGCGTTTTTCTTGTCCTCATTTACAGGTCTATACTTGACATCCTCGTCAAGAAGTACTACCACAAGATTATGCTCGTCTCCACCACCTTTATCTTCAACTCCATCAACTAATGATTTAGATATTCCAATTGCCCTTCACAAAGGAAAAAGGTCTTGTACACTTCATCCTATCTCGAATGTGATCTCTTATAATTCATTATCACCATCATAGTCTGCTTTATCTCTACCTTGTCTTCCATTCCCTTGCCTAAGTCTGTTTCAGAGGCTTTGTCTCACCCTGGATGGAAGCAAGCCATGAAGGAGGAGATGTCAGCTTTGCGGGCTAATAATACATGGGATTTAGTTGATCTTCCATATGATCAGACAGTTGTGGGTTGTCAATGGGTGTTTAATGTTAAAGTTCACCCTGATGGTACAGTTGATCGGTTAAAGGCTCATCTGGTAGCTAAGGGATATGCACAGGTATACGACATGAACTACTTAGAGATGTTTTCTCCAGTAGCTAAAATGACTTCAGTACGAGTTGTCATTGCATTGGTAGCTACAAATCAGTGGCCTTTACATCAATTAGATATGAAGAATGCCTTCCTCCACAATGATCTTGAGGAGACTATCTTCATGGAGCAACCGCTTGGGTTTGTTGCCCAGGGGGAGACTGATCTTGTGTGTTTCTTAAACAAGTCTTTGTATGATTTGAAATAGTTACCACAAGCATGGTTTTTGGTCACTTCAGTACAGTTGTTATGGAGTTTGGTTTGCAACAATGTGCCGTGGATCACTCTATCTTTTATTGACACTCTAGAGCTGGTAAAATTATTCTAATTTGTCTATTTTGATGATATTGTTATCACTGGTGACAATAATGTTGGTATTCAGTTCTTGAAATCCTTCCTACAAAAAAAATTTCAGACAAAGGATCTTGGTTTGTTAAGATACTTCTTAGGTAGCGAAGTAGCAAGGTCTAAAATGGGGATATGCTTCTCCCAAAAAAAGTATGTTCTTGATCTTTTAAAAGAAACTGGTTTATTGGGAGCCAAGTCAGTTGATAGCCCCTTGGAACCAAATGCTATGCTTGATGCTAAAAAAGGAGAATATTTGTAAGATCCTGGAAGATATCAATGACTTGTTGGCAAGTTAAACTATTTGATTGTCACTCGGCTAGACATTTCATTTGCCACTAGTGTTGTAAGTTAGTTTATGGAGTCTCTACGCACTAGTCATTAGGATGTAGTAGTCAGAATTTTGAGGTATCTGAAAGGTGCTCCAGGACGAGGTTTTTTATATCGAAATTATGGTCATACTCAGATTCAAGGATACACAGATACGGATTCGGCTGGTTCGTACAATTGCCGGTTTACTTTAGGCTACTGTGTCTTCATGGGAGGAAACTTGATGTTTTGGAAGAGTAAGAAGCAAATAGTTGTTGCATGATCTAGTGCTGAATCTGAGTATAGGGCAATGGCATATGCTACATGTGAGTTAGTATGGTTGAAGCATCTTCTCCAAGAGCTTGGTTTTGAACATTCATCACCTATGAAGTTAAATATGTGATAATGAAGCAACCACTCACAATGCGTCTAACCCAGTCTTCCATGGAAGAACCAAACATATTGAGGTTGATTGTCACTTTGTCTGTGAGAAGCTTCAAGAAGGATTGATGAAAACTCCCTATGTCAAATCAGAAGATCAACTTGCTGACTTGTTTACTAAGTTTTTAGGAGGGTCACGAGTAAAGTCTATATGTAGCAAGCTTGGAGCTTATGATATATATGCTCCAGCTTGAGGGGGAGTGTTACATAAGGTTCCTACATAAAATAGGAAAGTAGATTTGGTATTTATTATTTAGATATCAATCCTTTAGTTGACTTTCCTTGTATGATGGTTCTCTCACTATATATAAAGGCAATGAGGGTCTTGTGTATAATCAAGCCCTTTGTTTCTTCCTATGATACTGTGTAACAAGACTCATTTAAAAAAAAAACCAATGAGTTACTTTATGCTCACATTTTTTAGCCAAGCTTCACTTAAAACACTCTTATTCTTTGTGATCTCTTTTATTCTAAATGCAATATCTTGACATTTTTCTTAATGACCATTCACCACTCAATTTGACCTTTGGAAGTTTGAACATCATAGGAGCAATAAATTAAACACATTTACCTTAATACTTGTTTGTGATTACTTAAAATAAACAAGAAAGTTTGAACATTTTCAATCTCATATCACCAATTTTCTCCATATTCTTAATAAAACAGATCATTGATCACCTAGGATTTCCAAGGATGTTATGAGTTTACCTAAATAGCTCAAGCTCAAAAGGTAAAATTGTTTAATTTCTTAATAAATTATGCTACAATTAAGTAGCATAATACAACACACTTTGAGCTTAAACTCGATGTGGACCAAGAAAATAAGGGAGGCGCACTGAAAAGTAGAAAGGCCTTGCCTGTTTGTGTTTTCTCAAGGAAAGGAGTCTGCTCAAGGATCCATCCCATGCCCAGGTTTATTTTCCTGGTATTTATAGGAGTATCCAGTCCGTTCAGATCATGACACGTGTTCGGTCAGATCTTTCCTGAATTTCTGGGCGTAGGGGACAAGTAGCCGGTGGCAGGTTTCTTGAGCCTTGAACCGAGACAGGTCGTGACGGGACCTGGATGGCGTCGGTGTGTCAGACCGCCGTTTGGGGCGTCCTGTAACGTCAGTGGGCGACATGTCAGAGGCTCCTTAAATGCTTATGCCGTACCCCCGAAGTCCCTGAGGTGGTCGTCCTCTGGCGCGGACGATGCCCCTTCGGGAAATATGCCCGTAGTTCGGGGGGATCCCTGATTCAGGGTTTTGCCTTCGGGGAGATCCTCTTCGGCTTGCAACAGCTGATTCTTCATCTCCGAAGGCGGTCTGTTTAGTACCTCGGGGGCTGATAGTATCCTCGAGTTTCCTGACCCTTCGAGTTCGGGTCAGATAGAGGCAATAGCCCTTCGGCTATCACATGCCCCCCTTTGGAAAGCCGAAGTGGAGACTTCAGTTTGTAGTCTTCCCGAGGATGCTCTTTCGGAGTTTTTAGGGAGTAAAACCTGTGCCGAAGATACACCTTTTGCCCGAAGATATGGGCTGTTCGGCCATAGCCTGTCTTTTGGTGTCTTCGAGGCAACCTACTTCTTTCCTTTCTCCTTTCGCTGGTCTGTGCCACGTCGCGTCTCATGACCAGGCGTGTCAGTCTGGAGCGGCGCGTCCCAGTTTTTTAGGGGTGTCAGAAGACGTGTCCCCTATTTTGGCGCGGCGGCTGACACGTGGCACACTGTCATTGGAGGAGAGTCACGTCGGTTACAGAGGGTGCGTCTTTTCGGGTGCAGAAGACAGTTATGGCGACTGTTCGTCTTCAAGGGGTACTTATGACGCCGGTTCGTCTACCCACCTTCGGCCTATATATAGACCATTCCATCATAAGTTCCTTTTTTGGTTTTGCTTCTGCTCTTTTCTCTGCTTGCAACTGCTTCCTTTTTCCTGCTTTCCGCGGCGGCGTTGTCTGACAGAGTTTTTTCCGGCGATCTTTCACAACGGCGACTTCAAACCCAGATTTTGGCAAGTCATTTTGTGGGTTTTTGATTTCTAGAATCCTCTGATTTTAAGAGTTTTTTCGGAAGTTTCTTTCTTTCCTTTTTCCGAACTCGTTTTTCAGCCAAGATGCCTGTTCCCGAGAGCTGGCAACCCCTTTTGTCTCACCCTTGCTGCACCACCCCCAAAAAACTAGTAAAATGGAAGAAAAAGTTCTTTCTTCCTTCGTATGCCATTACGAGGTTGCCACGTTCTGATCAATTTTGCTTTTCGAACCGTAGTAATGAGGTTACCGTTTTCCGGGCCTAACTGAAGGCCGGACTTCGGTACCCTCCTCCGAAGATGATTTGCGACTTCTGCCAATTCCATGGCATTGCCGTAAATCAACTTCCGCCGAACTCGTACTGTTATTTCAACGCCTTCATCTGCATGTGTGGCGTCTTCGGGATAGAGCCCCACTTTGTTATTTTTATGCAGTACTACAAGCTTTTCGTGGTCCCGAAGGGTGGCTTTTATTTCATGCTACCTCGGGGATCCAGGAGCAAAAAATATATGGTCACCTTCGCCACCAAGGACAGCTGGCGAGGGTGGCGACAAAAATTTTTCTTTCTGAAGATGGAGGAGTCCTGGTCGCATGTTCCGACCAAGTGGGGTCAGGGAAAGCTGGAGATGGACGTCGTAGATCCAAGGATAATGCTAACTCCGGAGTTGGCTCCTATCTTCGCGGACTTTGACGGACGTATCCGTGCTGTCTCTGACTGGGGTCCCGAGGTCTCTTCACGCTCTCTCTACCCCTTCCCCATCAATTGGAAGCTAATGACCGAGGAAGTTCTTCGGGAGTTAGGGGTAGTGAAGGAGCACGAAACGGACCTCGACATGCCGGCTCCTGCCATCGCTGGGAAGGATTCCTGGCTGGTGCAACTCCTTCGGGAGGAAATTTCTTACGAAACTTTCTTCGAGAGTAAGTTATCTCCGACTCCCTTTGTTATGGTTTTCATCTTGGACTCACGCTGATATCTTCTTTCTTTTTCAGAGATGGGCGATGACACTGCTGCCTTCTACAAATCCCTTTTCATTGGCCAAGTTGAGAAGGGTGAGCAGACTAAGAAGGCTGCTTCCCGAAGGCGGAAAGGGACTGGGGCTGGGCCTTCGGCCAAATGGGCGAAGAAGACTATTCCCCCTTCTCGTTCGGAAATTCTTGAGGAGGCAAGCGAGGAGCCCGAGGTTGCTGCCATTCTGTCGCCCGAGGTCGCTGCCGACGTCCCCCCGACCGACGTCCCTCTTCAAAGCCTACCTCGTCGCAGGCCCTTCTGGGTGCCGTGGCAGAGGTTCCTTCTGCCGAGGAGTGGCGTAAATGCAAAGGCAAGGGGATCTCCACCGATGAGGCCCCGGACTCTGGCGATGACGTCGTCGAGGTGCCACCAGGTTCGCTTTCTCAGGCAAAGTGTGATGTCTTCACTTTTTGAATTTTGGGATGTACTTGTCTTGACCAGCTTCTTGTTTTTGCTGTGTAGGGGAGTCACTTACTCCGGGTTGGGCGGCCGAACACACCCGGAAGCGAGCGCTTCGCGATGCTAAAGTCCCGCAAGGGAAGACCCCAAAGGAGCCTTTCTGGTCGTTTACGGAGGACATGAATTTGTACTCCGGAGATTGCCAACAAATGGCCGAAGAGGTCTCGAAGGGGATGCTTACTGAGGCCTCCTTTAGAGCCATTGCGAAAGCTCATCCGGGCGATGACTCCCTCGCCGCGAAGGTTTCCGAGCACGCTGCCCAGGTATGCTTCACGCCTACCTTTTTCCCTTCAATTTTTTGTAAGTGTTTGGCTTTCTCTGTCTTACTGACCTCGCCTCTATCCTTTTGCAGCTGCTAGGGTACGTCGGCTACCTAAGATTTCGGGTAGCCAGGCAAACGGCATTCCGAGCCTCGGCCTTAGAGGTTATTGAAAAAACTAAGGCCATGTGCCCGGAATTGGCCACCAAGAACCTGCAGGTGGCTGATGCTGCAGAGAAGGAGGTGGCTGCCCTTCGGGAGGAATTCCTGAAAGAAAAAGAAGAACTTTTGAAGGATTCCTCCCAGAAGATTTCCGACCTCGGCTCCCAGGTGGCGGAGCTGCTCTCGGCGAACGAGGCGCATCAAAAGGAGAAGTCGGAATCTAAGGCTCTCCTAGCGAAGGCGCTTGCTGAGAAGGCCGAGCTCCAAGCCGAGGTCAATTCTTTGAAGAAGGAGCCGAGGAAGAAGAAGATGAAGGCACTGAAGAAGGAGGTCGCGGATCTGGAGAAGGATCTTGAGGATCTTGAGGTCGAGAAGGACAAGTCTGACCAGATGGCCAAGGTCGCTTTCCAGGACGGGTTTTGCCTTGTTCGGCACCAAGTTCTTCAGAGGTTCCCAGATCTGGACCTCTCTTTCTTGGAGGCGTTAAATATTCCCGAGGGGCCTCGATGGTCCTGGTCCAAGATTGAGCACCTAAACTTGCCTTCTTCTATCCTGGCGCCAAAGGTGGTGGACAAGGACACAGGAGCTGGTGGCTTTCGGGACGCCGAGATTCCTTAGTTTGTTCTAGGACTCCTTGCCTTTTTCTTCTTCTTTTTGTACTTCTTTTTCTCTATAAGCCGATTCACCTTAATGAAGATTTTCTTGGCTAAGTCTTTTTGCGAGATGTTTCATTTTCCCCTTTGTCCCGAATATGATCGCTCAAGGGACTTTGGAAAATCATATCTGCGCTAATTTTGGTGAGCACCTTCGCGAGATTTTTCGTTTCCTATTTTTCCCGAACGTGATCGCTCAAGAGACTTCGGGAAATCTTATCTGCACTTGTTACGGTGAACGCCTTCGTGGAATTCTGGCTTGTACACTTTTTATACTTGAGAATTTTTCTAAGAAACTTCTGTACTTAGCATAATTTCCAAATTTGTACAACACAATTCTTCCGCGAAACCTTAAGCATAGAATTTTTTCAAGGCATCTGAATGCCAGGTATTTTTTAATTCTACGCCTTCAGCGTCGCCGAGTCTGTACACGCCTTTTCGTACTTCGGCAAGAACCAGATAAGGTCCTTCCCAATTTGCACGAAGTACTCCGTGGGAGGGCCTTCGAGGTGCGAAGTCAGCCTTTCAAAGAACGAGGTCTACTTTCTTGATTTCCTTTGGCCTGGCTCGTAAGTTTATAGCCGCGGCCACTCTTTTCTGAAAAGCTTTTCTTCTCAGCTCAGCTATTTCTTTGTGTTCGCTGACAAGGTCAAGCTCCGAGGTCGTTTCCACTTTCATCGAATACTTGTACCCGTACCGACGGTCGCACGACTTCGATTGGGATGATGGCCTCTGTACTGAAGACAAGTGAAAAGGGGGTCTCCCCTGTGGCTCTTCGGGGTGTTGTTCGGTAACTCCATAACACGCTTTGGAGCTCTCCCGGCCATTTCCCTTTTGCTTCCCCCAGTCTCTTTTTCATACCATTTTTATGGTCCTGTTAGATACTTCTACCTGCCCATTGCTTTGGGGGTGAGCTACTCTGGCGAAGTGCATTTTTGTTCCGAGATCACTGATGAAATCCTGGAATCCTTTATCTGTGAACTGGGATCCATTATCAGCTACAAGTACCCTTGGTATGCCGAATCTGCATACAATGTTTTTCCATATGAACTTCTGGACTTCTTTTGCCGAGATAGTCGCCAGGGGTTCTGCCTTGACCCATTTTCAGAAATAGTCTACTGCTACTACGCAGAATTTTACGCCTCCGGGGGCTGTTGGGAGCGGCCCAATGAGGTCTATGCCCCAGACTGCGAAAGGCCAATGATAATCAGCCGAAGTCACCAATTCCGAGGGTGTCCTTTGGATATTTGCGTGTCTTTAGCAATTGCTGCATTTCCGGATGAACTGCCTAGCGTCCTCTCTCAGGGTAGGCCAAAAGTATCCTTGCCGAAGTATTACTGCTGCAATGGCGTCAGTTCTGATGTGCGAACCACAAGCGCCTTCGTGTACTTCTTCGAGGATCATTTCAGTATCCTCTTCGCCAACACACCTCTGCAGTGGGTTTGTATACCCCTGCCAATATAATTCTTCGCCAATTAGGAAGAATCGGCCGGAGCGTCTTCGGATTTTGGCAGCTTCGGTGGGGTCTTCGGGGAGCGTATTGTCTGCGAGATATCTTTTTATTGGGTCTTTCCAGCCTTTTCCCGAAGTTGATATGCCCAGCACTGTGATGCTTGGGTGGCTTAGCACCTCGGTGCATGCTTTTGATTTTGCCAAGCAATCTGCCTCGGCATTATCTCACCGAGGCACATTTTTGATTTGTACGGTGTCGAACTCCCGGATGAGTTTTGCCACCAATTCATGGTACTTTGCCAAGGTTGGGTCCTTTGCCCCGTAGTCTCCTGCCGTTTGTCGTACTACCGGCTGAGAATCGCTGTGGGCTTTCAGGTTTCTTATGCCGATTTTTCTGGCCAGGTGCAATCCTGCTATGAGGCTTCATATTCCGCCATATTGTTGGTGACGTCAAAGCCGAACTTGATAGCCTTCATCACTTCTAGGCCTTTAGGACCCCTAATGATCACGCTAGCTCCCTGATGTTCAGACCCCTAGGCTCCGTCGACATACAAAGTCCATTCGGGATCACCTTCGCCAGGATCCGGATGGCTGTCTTCGGTGGTGGGTACTTCGGCGATGAAGTCTGCCAGTGCTTGAGCTTTTATGGCTTTCCGAGGTTCATAAGTGATGTCATGTTCGCCAAGCTCTATACACCACTTGGAGAGCCTTCCGGAATGATCAACCTTCCTCATGACATCCCGAAGTGGTAGACTACTTCGGACGATGATAGGGTGAGCCTGAAAGTATGGTCGTAGCCTTCTTCCTGCCAGCACCAAGGCATATATAGCTTTTTGCAACAACGGATACCTGACTTCGGTGCCATGCAGGGATTTGCTTACATAATAGACCGGCCATTGCTTCGGCCCCTCTTCTTTCACAAAGACCGAGCTCACAGCCTTTTCTGTGACGGCGAGGTACAGCACAAGGGGCTCTCCCACGCGAGGTTGTCGCAGAGTGGGCAGGCTGGCTAAGTAGATTTTGAGTTATTCCCAGGCTTTTTTGCAGTCTTCGTTCCAAGGATGTTCATTATTCCCGAGGTTGCTTTCCTCTTTTGTTGCCTTAGTGAGGACCTTGAAGAATAGTCGACACCTATCTCCATACCTGGAAATAAACCTGCTACGAGAGGTTATCCTTCCAGTGAGTCTCTGCACATCCTTTATTGTGGCAGGAGTTCGGAACTCGAGCAGAGCCTTGATTTTTTCTGGGTTAGCATCAATGCCTCTTTCTGAAACCATGTACCCAAGGAACTTTCCCCAGGTCACTCCGAAAATGCATTTTTCGGGATTGAGACATATCTCGAAGGCTCTGAGCTGGTGGAAAGTTTCCTTTAGATTTGCGACGTGGTCGTCAGGCAGCTTGCTTTTGACTATCATGTCGTCGACATACACTTCCATGTTTCTCCCTATTTGGTCGTTAAAGACCTTGCTCATCAACCTCTGGTAGGTGGCTCCTGCGTTTTTAAGCCCGAAGGGCATTCTGACGTAGCAGTATGTTCCTCCCTCGGTGATGAAGGCGGTTTTTTCCTCATCTTCGGGGTCCATGCTTATTTGATGATACCCACTGAAGGAATCTAAGAAACTTAGGAGCCCGTATTCGGCAGTTGAGTCTACCAATTGGTCTATCGGTGGGAGGGGGTATGAGTCTTTTGGGCAAGCATCGTTCAAGTTTATGAAGTTGATGCACATCCGGAGCTTATTGCTTCCTTCTTTTGTGGCAATAACCACGTTGCTTAACCATTCGGGGTATTTGACCTCCCTGACGACACCAGCGTCTAACAAGGGCTGCACTTCGGTTTTGACAAAGTTACTTTTATGGACCGAGATGCTCCGTTTCTTTTGTCAGACAGGTTTTGCCTTGGGATTAACTTTAAGGCTATGCTGTATTATGCCAGGGTTTATCCCTGGCATGTCTTTGGGCGAGTAGGCGAATAGATCTTTATTTTCAAGTAGAAAAGATACAAGTTTTTTCTTGTCACCTTCGGCCAAGCTCTTCTCTATTCGGGTAGATTGACCTGGGACAAGTTCTACTGCTTCCATTTCTGATTTTGCGGGATTTCCTTCCTTGCCCTTCTCTGGCGCCTTTGCCTCCATCGTTTGTGCGAAGTTGTTTGCCGGAGCTTTTCGTGCTTTTACGAACACCTTTCTTACTTCGCCTTGATCTATGAAGATCTCTGCATCTCCATCCTTGGTGGCGAAAGTGACAGTCAAGTACTTCACATCAGGCGAATGTGTAGATTTCCCTGTGTTTTTCTCCCAAGGATGGCGTTGTACGATGAAGGGACATCCATGACAATAAACTTTGCCATTGTGGAGGCGTAACGTTCATCAGTCCCTTCAACCGAAGTTCTTTTCATCATCAAGGGGAGATCGAACCATCCGAGGACAGGCAGTTCGGACGGTCCTACCCCGAAAGTAGGCGAGGTGACGGGCTTGAGGTCACTACTAGATATGCCCAAGTTCGGCAGTAAGTGTGAGAACAGGACGTCAGCGTTTGATCCGTCGTCGAGCAGCACTCTTTTGACGTCCCAGTTCCCTATCCTCGCCATGATCAGCAGCAGATCGTCATGGGGGAAGATGACGGTGGATGCATCCCTGCGGGCCAATTTCTTTGTCGGATTCTGATATTCCATGACTGCTATTTCTCTGGCCTTCCTCTTTCTTTCCGAGGATGGGAGCCCCGTCGTGATTGTTTGTATTACTCCTGCCAGAGGTGGAGGGCGCCTCTTCGGACTTCGGTTTCTTCGCCTATCAGAGTCATAGTCCTCATCTTCAGCCTTTTCTTCCTTATCTTTTCTTCCCTTCGGGGAAGGCATCCGTAGATATCGGCGAAGTTGGCCCAGTTTTATTAGCAACTTTATGTACTTCTTTAGTTGGAAGCAATCTTCGGTGTCATGGCCGTGGTCGCGGTGAAACAGGCAGAACTTCTTTATGTTTTTCTTGTTATCAGTGGTCATGGCTCTTGGCCGGCGAATCTGCGTCCCCTGCTTTTCCATCGTCATGAGGATGTTTGTCCGTGTAGTGTTCAGGGGTGTGAAAGCTGGGAGTTTCCTTCCCCACATTCTCCGAGGTCGGCCCGCCTGTTTGGTTGGATGCCGAGTTTGCTGGTTTGACCCTTCGGCGCGGCCGTGATCGGACTTCGGCCCACCCATTCTCAGCTCCTCGGCGGTCATGTGCTGTTCGGCCCTTCGGTAAAATTCACCGAGGGTGTCCGGAGGGTCCTTAGAGAACTCATAAAACAACTACGAGTCCCTCCGAAGGCCCCGTGTCATGGCGAGAATGTGTATTTCGGGCTAAAAATCTGGGACGCTCAAAGCTTCCCTGTTAAACCTTTCGACATAGTCACGGATGGTTTCTCCATTTTTTTGCTCTATGTCGAACATCTGTACAGGCATTTTCGCCATTGGCCGACTTCCAATAAATTGCTGGGTGAAGGCCGTGGATAACTCCTGGAACCCCGTGATGGTTCCTGGAGCCAACGAGTTATACCACGCAGTTGTTGGTCCTGTGAGGGTGACTTCGAAAAATTTGCACAAGGTAGCATCATCGACTCCGTGCATTATCATGCTGCGTCTGTACTTTGTCAGATGGGCCTGTGGGTCAATGTGGCCATCATAGATCTCCAGCCGAGGTACCTTGAAGTCACCTGGCATGGCTGCCTCAAATACAGTTTAGGTGAACGGGGACTCGTCCTCGCAGAAGGTTCCCGACAGCCTAGCCCAGACGGGCTTGCGGGCTACTTGTTTCTCCACCCTGTCTAGTCTCGCTAGTATCCTCTCCATAAGGGTCGTGGCGTTAGGCTCTTCCCCTGGGAAAGGAGATTGCCGACGCCTCTTCGGGGAGCGAGCTCGGCGTCGAGGGGACAGGGACCTCGCTTCAGGCGACGAACTCCTTCGCTGTGAGTCTTTGGGTCGCTTGGACCTTGTTTGTCTCGCAGGCCGTTTCCCGAGGGGTATGTTTTCTGTAGAGGACTCACCACGTGGGTCCCCGCTTCCCGAACTATGATGGGTCGATTTAGGGCTTTTCTCCCGAGGGCGTCCTGGTGAGGAAGGCCTTTGGGCCTGAGCTTGTTGTGGCCACCTTCGGTCTATCTGCTGTGTCATCTCAGCCACGACAGAACGCTGAAAGTCCCGTAGAAAGCTCATAGTAATAACTAGAGGGAGGTCTTCCTCGGTCGCAGAAGTCCCTGGGAATGTTTGCTTAGCTGCCGGTTGATGCTCAGGCGCGGACGGGGACCTCGGGAGTCCCTTGTCCTTAGAACGCCGAGTTTAAATGATAGCGACCTCAGAGGAGGTTCCCACAGACGGCGCCAAATGATGCCCTGCAGCATCTTTGTCAGGTGACATTGTAAGTTGTGGAGGGACTTCCTGAGGGGTAGAACGCCCGAATGCCAGATTGCCCAGGGGAGCGTGCCTGAAAAGCTTGGAAGAGGGGGTCAGAAGGTCCTCGGGGTGTGTTTCCGGGGAGGAGCCTCCGACGCCCAAGTCAGTGTCCTGAAAGAAAATAAGGGAGGCGCACTGAAAAGTAGAAAGGCCTTGCCTGTTTGTGTTTTCTCAAGGAAAGGAGTCTGCTCAAGGATCCATCCCATGCCCAGGTTTATTTTCCTGGTATTTATAGGAGTATCCAGCCCGTTCAGATCATGACACGTGTTCGGTTAGATCTTTCCTGAATTTCTGGGCGTAGGGGACAAGTAGCTGGTGGCAGGTTTCTTGAGCCTTGAACCGAGACAGGTCGTGACGGGACTTGGATGGCGTCGGTGTGTTAGACCGCCATTTGGGGCATCCTGTAACGTCAGTGGGTGACATGTCAGAGGCTCCTTAAATGCTCATGCTGTACCCCCGAAGTCCCTGACGAGGTCGTCCTCCGTTGCGGACGATGCCCCTTCGGGAAATATGCCCGTAGTTCGGGGAGTTCCCTGATTCACGGTTTCGCCTTCGGGGAGATCCTCTTTGGCTTGCAACAACTGATTCTTCATCTCCGAAGGCGGTCTGTTTAGTACCTCGGGGGCTGATAGTATCCTCGAGTTTCCTGACGCTTCGAGTTCGGGTCAGATAGAGGCGATAGCCCTTCGGCTATCAGCACGGACATGTTTAACTAGTAACACGTAAGATGTGGTACAACATTTATTGAAGTTTTCTCCTATACTAAAAGCCATTCCTGCACTAGTGCCGCTGAAATACTTTTTTTTTTTTATGGTGCAAGAAGGAAATATGGGAACTACATTTTTTGGATACATTAATTGTATAGTATACAAAAATATGGTAAAAAAAGATTGCTTTTTTATTTTTTACATAGCGTAGTGAGTATACAAAGAGAGGGGTATGACTATTATGGCTATTGTGAACATCTAATTAGACATAGTAGATGATTTCGCAATTTTACCCCTTCCTGACCCAAGTAACTTCCACCACACCTCTAGATCTTATTTCCTGATGGCCTATTGTGATTTTCATGCTTCCTTACTCCTATGCCATCAATTCCCTCTTCTTTTCTTAGGACCTCGTTGCCTTATTCCACATGTTGCTCGATCGACTTATTCAAGACAGTAGGGCTTTTATAGATAACTTTTCTTTCCGCAGCATTGGTTTTGTTGAACTGAAGTCATTTTGTGCTGATTGTGGGTCTTTTCATTTGACCCCTCCTGCAAAGTGTTCTATGACCGTTGGACCTACTTTTGCTATGTATCCCAAGTGACTGGTGGTGTCGTAGAAGTAGAAGTCAACTAGTGGCACCAGAAAAGCAGAAGGCAGTGGGCTCTTTTTTTTCCCTACTCTTGTTGTGATTTTAACGAGGGTCATTCATGAGGGGGTGCCATCCACTCGCAGGGGTTCTCTCGTGCTGGCTATTGAGAAGCACCTTCAGCCCTACAACCTAATCCCTGAGCATAGTCAGGCTCTAAAGCACAACTTGGCACCAAATAAGATTGTGCCAAATCAAGTTTTTAACCCTTTATGGGCAATGGGTGTTGGCGCATTGATCCTTAAGGATAAAACAAACATTACTCACCATATCCTTAAGAGGTTAAGGACCCCTAAGGATTAGCATTGTCCTACTCACCCACCATGGGGGGATGGCAAGTAGCTGATGAGCATAGGGTGAAGCCTACTCCAGGTAGATTTTTGGATGGTCGAAAATTTTTTATCCTTTGCTTGGTTCTAATTGGTTTGGTTTTGCGAGAGTCCATCATTTCCTATGGTATTGAGGAACTGTGTGCAGCCTAGAAGAAGGCTATGTAGTTCCTCTTTTCACAAGTTGAGGGCCTTTGAATCACCAAGGACTCCCTAAGGACAGAGTTAGAAAGTGAGTAAATGACTTGGAATGTCTTGATGAAGGACCTCCAAATGATGAAGGAGGCTAAGGAAAAGGCAAAGCCCCATGCCTAAGAGCTTGAACAGGAGTTTTTGAAGGGATCAGAGGCTTTCAAATTGTCCATGGAGAAGGAGACCTAGTCTACCAAGGAGGTTGAATAGCTAGCATCGCAAAATAAGGTCGCTTAGGATGAGATTGGCGATGTTGAGGAAATGCTTCCCATGAACGAATTTATGCTGCTGGGCCTAAGGACTATTCAAGGTAAGGCTGGCTCTAACTTGACTGCTTCTACAATGTCTCTCATGAAGCAGATCATACAGGTTGGTTTTGTGGCCCGCGATGCAGTGTACTAGAGTCTTCGAGCCAAGGCTAACAATCGTGTGAGGGAGCTTGGCTTACACCTTCGGAGGGTAGAGAAGGGGCTGGGTAAGGATGTTTTCCTTGAGTTATAAGAAGGCTTCCTTTCCTGTTACTTTTAGGTGGAGTGAGCCTGTCTAAACCTAGACCTTTCATTTTTGTTAGCTTGCTAGGATTTAGGTCCAAACTATGAAGCATGGCCAATGGAGGGTAAAAGCTAGGATTCCTACCTTCGACAAGGATATGCTGGTGATGGACACTAATGAGGCTATTTTTTAAGATGACTTTTAAAAGGCCTCATTGCTCATCCCTTCTCGCATCTCCTTTAAGTCCTTCGGTTTAGAGGTCTTGCTATCTTCTTTGTGTTTTGGAATTTTTAGCTATCTTGTAATTATTTTCTAGGTTACTAGAGTATTGATTTCACTTAGTCACTTTTGATGCAATGCTTTAGTCATTTTGTTGCTTTAATTTTTTGTGCATATAAGTAGTTTTTGTGGCGATCATTTTTCTTTTCTAAGCCAATTTTCTTGAGAGATCTTTCAACTGCAATGCTTTGATTGTCGACCCATCATAGATGACTTGGAATTTTAGGTATTTGGGAAGGCTTTTGTAGATTGTTTGGAGAAAAAACATTATTTCTTATTTTGTAAAAGCCACAACTTATTTGGGAGGAGTACTTTTATCTTTATTTTGCAAGAAAGTACGGTAAGGTACATCTTAGTGAATTTGGTAAAGTGAAATGATTTTGTTGTGTAAAGTAAGGTAGCAGATCATCTAAATGATTATTTCGAGGCGGTTTCCTCTGTTCAAGGCTGGATAACATGTAGACTTCATCTCTGATTATCTTTGTGATCAAGTAGGCTCCATCCTAGTTAGGCCTTAATACCTCATGCCTTAAGTTTCTTCAAGTCAGTTTTGCCTTAGTAAGGGCCAAGCCTCCCACTTGTATGCCTTTCTTCCTTACATTTCCATTATGAGTTGGGCTGGCTCATTGTTTAAAAGCTCTAATATAGACCCTCGTGTCTTCTTGTAGCTATTCCTGGAGTTCCAGGTTTCCTTCAAGTGCCTTGTTATTTTTACTTGGATTATAGGCTTAAGTTCACAAAGTTGGATAGGGAATTTCTACTGGTTGAGGGCATCAGCTCCATAGACCATCGCAAAAGGAGATTCTCCAGTGGGTCTATGAGATGTTGTTCTGTAATTCCATAGCACATTTGGTAGTTCTTATGCCCATTTGCCTTTGGCCTTTCCCAGCCTTTTCTTCAGGCCCTCTTTGGTAGTCTTGTTGGTCACTTTTACTTGTCCATTTGATTAAGCAGAGGTGGATGCATTTTGCCTCCGCAAATTGGCAAACCGGTTGATTATCAAATTGTTTGTTGTTATTAGTGATGATGGCTCAGGGGCACCTAAATTGATAGATAATATTCTTTCATAAGAATTTTGATGTCTGTAGCCCTCTCCAGTAGAATCACTGAATTAAATACCATAGTATACCGCTTACTGCGTACCCGTGGTATGCGGCACAAATGTTTTCTTGTTTTGTCATTTTACCGTGCAGTATACCACAGTGTACCACGGCATTTTGCGGTATACCGCATACCGTGCACTTTTTGTATGTATTTTGTCCAAAAACCGCGGTATACTGTAAATACCACGTGGTACGTACAACGATATTTAATTTTTCATGCATATTTTTTTTTATTTTTATTTTACATCAAAATATCATAAATATATAAAACATTAAAATAAAAATAATACACATATCATAAAATAAATATTTACCTTTAATTTTTTTTGTTACTTTTCTTAATAAATATAAAAAATTAATGGATGGTATTATTTATATTTATAGTATATGCAAAGTATATGGATGGTATTATTTATATTTATAGTATATCAATAAATTAGTTTTTTAGTATTATTTATTTTTCTCCATATATAACATTTTTTAAATATATTTTGTATTAAAAAAATATCTTCTATCATATATATTTTATTTATATTTGACAAATTATGATGAGAAAAATTAAAATACATATAAAATGTGTAAAAATAAATTATTAAACAAATTATGTTATCTTAAAATAATATTCTAATATTTATTTTTTTGTGAAAACGGTAACGGTATGGGGCACGTTATATCATGCGGTATACATTAAAAATTTAGGGTGTGGTATATCTTACGGTAATGGTATTTAATACCTTAAGTAGAATCGGCCGCCGCCGTCCTCTCCAGCAGTCATGCTCAACATTTTCGGCACTGCTACAGTGTCTTTAGGTTAGACTTGAAATATCAAAGAGAGGAAACTATGGGGGCCCTTGGAGATTTTCCGGAAAGGGAGCCTCTGATACTCAAGTTGAACAAGATTGTAGGAGAGGAGTAAGGTAAAGAGTGATCAAAAGTGTTTGGTTACGTCTTTCTTTGGAGTGGGGAAGTCACCTCATATTTATAAGGCAAAGGGTGAATATGTCATAGTCCTACTCCTGGGACCAGGTGAGACACATGTCCAACCAGACTCGGATTTCCAGGATCTGCACCAAGACAAGCCATCTGCCAGCCATTATTCTAACAGCTGATATCATAGCCTTAGCAGCATTGTTCAGTATACAGGTTTAACGGATTTTGTCGGAGTTCTTGATAGGTATTTTAGAGGGTCCAATATGTCCTGGGTTCGAAGTAGTCCCTAGCTGAAGTACTTTGGAAAAAGTCCTTTGAGTGGAGGTCATCTCAAGACTTCTCCGATTCTCTAATTCTATTTGATCTGAGCTAGTCGAGGTCCCTGCAAGAGAGGTAGTCCGGGGTTCATTTATAGGACAAGGTTTTTTGAGGTTATTGCAGACGAGGTGGCATCCTAGGTCCTCTAGACGAGGTAAATCTTTAGTAGGTTCTCCTAGACAAGATTCTTTTTTTTTTTTTTTTAACATCCCCTTGATGAGGTCCTCAAAGGAGTTCCCTTTAGCTGAAGTTACTCTGATGTGTTTTATGGCTATGGTAAGTTGGTATTTTTGGGCATCACATGTCCCCCTCTTAGGTTCTGAAGGTGGGCAAGACTTCGGACTTTAGTGATAGAAGTCTGGGGTACCCCTCAATTAGCATTTTGATGAGGTGCGAGCTTGGCTGACCTATGCTGAGTTTGGCCGTTGTTCTTTGCTAATGTCAGGGTTATAACTTCGGTATGGCACCGAAGGGCCTAGCCACTAGCCGCGCCATCAGAGCGAGGGAGAACGGTCCCGCAGGCAAAGAGGGAAAAGGCCTGCAGCATTCACGCCCCTGAACACCACAAGAGCTAGCATTCTGATGACCCTGGAAAGGCAAGGGACAGCAATCCCAAGGCCAAAGGCCATGGCCCCAGAAAATAAAAGGAATATGAAGAAATTCTGCCAATTTCATCGAGAACACGGCCACGACACTGAAGCCTGTTACCAGTTGAAAAAGTACATCGAGTCCCTGATCAAACAGGGGCAACTTCGGCGATATTTGCGGATGCCCTCTCCGAAAGGGAGAAAAGAAGAGCAAAGGAGAGCAGATGATGAAGAGTATGACTCAGACAGACGACGGGACCGAAGTCCCCGCAAAAGTCTGCCACCCTCGGCGGGGATCATCCAAACCATCACTACGGGGATGCCCTCGGCCGAGAGAAAAAGGAAGATGAGAGAAGTCTCCATCATGGAGTACGGGAGCACCTCCCAAAGGCTCACCCGCAGGGACGGGTCTGTGATAAAATTCCCTCATGACGACCCCCTCCTTGTCATGGCAAGAATAGGGAGCTGGGACGTCAAAAGAGTACTCCTCGATGACGGCTCGAACGCCGACGTCATTTTTTCTCATCTGCTGGAAAAGTTAGATATTTCAAAAAGCGACCTCAGCCCAGTCAGTTCCCCCACCTACGGTGTCGGACCATCTGAACTCCCAGTCCTTGGGTACATTGACTTGCCCGTGATGCTGAAAGGGGTCTCCTCCAAAAGCAAAGAAGACTTAATCGCCTCTGGCAGAACAAGATTTATAGTCATTGATGTACCATCAGCATACAACGCCATTCTGGGAAGGCAGACTCAGGGTAATTTTCACATTCGGCCAGATGTAAGATACTTAACGGTCACCTTCGCCACCGAAGACGGAGACGCTGAAATCTTCATTAATCAAGCCGAGGTTAGAAAAGTCTTCACGAGGGCCAGGCAAAGCCCGACCAAGATCCTGGTGCACACTTCGACAGAAGGAAAAAAGGTCCTGATGGACAAAAGGGCAACAGCAGAGGAAACGGAAAGCCTCAAAAAAATAGAAACAGAAGATGTAGAATTAGTCCCCGGCCGAAACACCCGAGTTGGAAAGAAACTGGCCGAAGGGGACAAAAAGAGGCTTGTATCCTTTTATGCATGAACAAAGATCTATTTGCTTATTCGCCGAAGGATATGCCTGGGGTTGACCCTAGCATAATCCATCACAATCTCAAAGTGCAACCACACGTCAGACCAGTTCGGCAGAAAAAACGGAATCTATCAGCTCACAAAAGGTCCTTCGTCAAAGCCGAAGTTAATCGCCTCATCGAGGCCGGGGTAATAAGGGAAGTGAAATACCCCGAATGGCTCAGCAATGTGGTTATAGCCACAAAGGAGGGCAGTGAAAAGCTCCGAATGTGCATCGACTTCCGAAACTTAAATGATGCGTGTCCGAAAGACTCCTATCCATTACCGGCCATAGATCAGCTGGTAGACGCAACTGCCGAGTACGGACTACTTAGCTTCCTCGACGCTTTTAGCGGGTATCATCAGATCCGAATGAATCCCGAGGATGAGGAAAAAACAGCATTCATCACAGAGATAGGTACTTACTGCTATGTCAGAATGCCTTTCGGGCTCAAAAACGCAGGAGCTACCTACCAAAGGCTGATGAATAAAGTATTTGACGCACAGATCGGTAGGAACATGGAAGTGTACGTCGACGATATGATAGTCAAGAGCAGAGTGCCCGATAATCATATCACCGACTTAACCGAAACCTTCCAGCGACTTCGAGAGTTCGGTATTCGCCTTAATCCCGAAAAATGTGTGTTCGGAGTAAGCGCAGGAAAGTTTCTCGGGTTTATGGTGTCGGAAAGGGGAATAGACGCTAACCCTGAGAAAGTAAAAGCCCTGTTGAATTTCCGGACACCTACGTCTATCAAGGACATACAGAGGCTTACCGGGAGGATCACCTCCCTAAGCAGATTCATCTCCAGGTATGGTGACCGATGTCGCCCGTTCTTCAAAGTACTCACCAAAGTCTCCAAGGAAGGTGGTACCTCCGGAAACCAGGAACACCCATGGAATGAAGAATGCCAGAAAGCCTGGGGAGAGCTCAAGAATTATCTAACTCGCCTCCCAACGCTTCGACAACCTCGGGAGGGGGAACCTCTCATCCTTTACCTTGCAGTCACTGAAAAAACGGTAAGTTCCGTCTTAGTGAAAGAAGAAGCAGGGAAACAATGGACGGTGTATTACGTAAGCAAGTCCCTGCACGGTGCCGAGACAAGGTAGGAGATTACTCCAAAAAGCCATCTACGCGTTAGTACTGGCAGGTAGGAGATTACGACCCTACTTCCAAGGGCACGCCATCACCGTGCGAAGTAATTTGCCCCTGCGAGATGTGATGAAAAAAGTGGAGCATTCGGGAAGACTCTCAAAATGGTGCATCGAGCTCGGTGAGTATGACATTACTTACGAGCCTAGAAAGGCAATAAAGGCTCAGGCACTTGCAGACTTTATTGCCAAGATTCCCGAGATTGAAAAGATCGAACCACTCACGGGAGGTGAAACAGAAACTGATCCAGAATGGAAGCTCTTCGTCGATGGAGCGTCAGGCGCAGAGCATCAAGGAGCTGGAATAGTCCTTCAGGGTCCCGAAGGAATGGAAGCTTCTAAAGCAGTCAAATTCGGTTTTAATGTTACCAATAACATTGCCGAATATGAAGCCCTCATAGCCGGACTGAAAATGGCCAGAAAAGTAGGCGTGAAGAACCTTGTGGCCCACAGTGATTCACAAATAGTGGTCCGACAGACAAGGGGAGAATATGCGGCAAAGGACCCAATTTTGGCTAAGTATCACGATCTCGTTCGAAAACTCATTGAGGATTTCGACTCGGTGCACATAAAGAACGTGCCCCAGAAGGATAATACCCAAGCGGATGCCTTGGCCAAAGCAAAAGAACCCACCGAAGTGCTAGAACACCCCAGCACGGAGTTAATGTGCATAAAAACCTCAGGGGAGGGATGGCAAAGCTCCCTCAAGAAATATTTGGCAACTTCAGAGCTTCCCGAGGATCCTAAAGAAACCGCAAAGGTCCGAAAGCGTGCAGGGAGGTATTTCCTCATTGGAGAAGAACTGTACAGGCAAGGGTACGCAACTCCTCTGCAAAGATGTATAGGTGAGGATGACGCCAAAAATGTACTTGAAGAAGTACATGAAGGAGTGTGTGGCTCCCATATAGGGACAGACGCCCTCGCAAGAGTAATACTCCGCCAAGGTTACTTCTGGCCTACCCTAAGGAAGGACGCAAGGCAATTTGTCCGAAGATGCGACAACTGCCAAAGGCACGCCAATATCCAAAAGCTACCCTCGGAAAGAATAAATGCGGCAGACTACCCCTGCCCCTTTGCCGTGTGGGGCATTGATCTCATCGGACCTCTCCCAACCGCCCCCGGCGGAGTAAAATTTTGCATCGTTGCAGTGGATTATTTCACCAAGTGGATAGAGGCAGAACCACTAGCATCGATCTCGGTGAAGGACGCCCAAAGATTTGTATGGAAGAACATCATATGCCGATTTGGCATTCCGAGGGTTATAGTGGCCGATAACGGGACCCAGTTCACTGACAAGGGGTTCCAGGAATTCATGGAGGACCTTGACGTCAAGATACATTTTGCCCCAGTAGCTCACCCTCAGAGCAATGGGCAGGTAGAGGTATCTAACAGAACAATAAAAGATGGTCTAAAGAAACGGCTAAAGGAGGCAAAAGGAAAATGGCCAGGAGAGCTTCCAAGTGTGCTATGGAGCTACCAAACGACTCCCCGAAGAGCCACGGGAGAGACTCCCTTCTCGCTCGTATACGGGACTGAGGCCATTATCCCCATTGAAGTCACGCAGCCCTCGGTAAGAGTACAGGTGTTCGATGAAGGAGGAAATGAGCTTGGACTGAGAGCAAAATTGGACCTCCTCGAAGAGCATCGCGAAATGGCCGAGTTAAGGAGGAAGGCATTCCAGCAGCGGATAGCACGCACCGCCAATTTACATGTAAGGAAAAAGGAGATCAAAAAAGGAGACCTTGTTCTCCGGAAGACCGAATTCGAACAAAGAAGGCCATCGCAAGGTGTACTTCGGGCAAATTGGAGTGGACCATATTTGGTCCTTGATGAAGTTCGCCCAGGGGTCTTTAAGTTGGGTAACGTTGAGGGAGTAGAGTTGAAGAATACCTGGCATTCAAGTTCTCTGAAAAAATTCTATACTTAGACTTTTTTTTTTCTTTCAAAGAAAGCCTGAAAGACACTCCTCTCCGAAGTCGTCAGAAAAAGTAAATGATGAATATGCCCTCGTTATCAAAAAAGCATGCCTGACGATTCTTCCTTACGAAATTCCTCACTTGGCTTAAAAACTCGTCCGAGCAAGAAAGCAGTCCAGTAAGATTCCTACCGAAAAAATAAAGTGCGGATGATTCTAAAAAAAAAAAAAGGGTAAACTTAGAGTCGTACCAGCTTCTGAACAAGCGTATTCGGAAGAAGAGAACGAAGAACGGAGAAAAAATTCTTCATTAAGAATGACAAGTCGAAAGATACAAAAGAGGAAAAAAGAAGAAAGCCTATGACTAAGAAGGGGTATCCGGCGTTTCTTCCCCGGAGGACTCAGTCAAAGGTGCAGGCCGAGCAGGAGGAAGATTAAGGAACTCGGCCTTGGACCACGAAGATCTAGGCTCTTCGGGAAAATCCAAGGCAGATAAGTGAGAAAGGTCAAGCCCAGGGTACCGAGCGAGGACCTGATGACGAGCCAAGCAAAAGCCATCTTGGTAGGACGTCTTCGACATTTGATCGCTACGGTCCTTCTCGGTACCAAGAGCCTTCAGGTCAGCTTTCAGCTCAACAATCTTCTCCTCCAGCTTCTTCTTCCTCTTGCTCTTCGTCCCCTTCTTCCTCAGCAACTCAATCTCAGCAAGAGCCTTCGCAAGATCCTCGCTGTCTTGAGCAGTCTTCTTCCGAAGGGCCTCGTTCTCTAAAGAAAGAGTCGCGCACTTTGAACCGAGGTCTTCAACCTTGGCTGAGAAATCAGTGAGAAGCTCCTGCCTGCTGGACACAACCTCGGCCCGAAGACTCCCAAGGTCTTCCTTCGCAAGTTTGTTCAACTCGCCATATTTTAGGGCATACTGGGCGAGAGACTCCTTCGTCTGGCGCAAGGAATCTTCGGACCGAGAACGGGTCTCCGTCTGTTTCGCTGACCAGGCGCGGAAGTACCCACTGTATGCCAAAAGCTGCAGAAAAACAGAAGCGTCAAAAAAGTATCGGAAGGAAGTGATAGCTTAGAAAGAACAATTTTCTGAAAAAGAAGGATCACCTGAGCAGCGTGTTCAGACATCCTCGCCGCGAGGATCTCTTCATTGGGACATTCGGTGGTAAGGGACTGAAAAGTGGCATGAGTCAGCACCCCCGTCGCCATTTGCGGAGCCATCAGCTGGCTATCCTCAGAGAACAAATCCATGTCCTCTGTGAACGTCCAGAAAGGCTCCCGTGGCACCCTGCCCCGTGGAATCCGTCGGTCCCGAAGAGCCCTCCGACGGTCATGAGTCTCCTTCCAGGAAGCATTAGGAGCGTGCTCTGCAAGGTCACGCCGAAGTTCCATCAAAACGTCATCCCTTAGCCATTCATCCAAAAAATCGTAGATACGAAAAATACTGAGATTTGTAGCAGAATGGCTAAGGAACCAACCTGGTGGAACTTCGGGGACGCCCTCCTCAGAACCAACCTCCCGAACATCCTCAGGAATGTTCTTTCCCTTCCTTCTTCGGCCCTCTTCAAACTCCTGGGCAGACGTTTGCTCTGCGGGAATCTGGGTAGCAGGCGCAGGACTATGCATCTCCCCGAGGATGTCGGGTTCCGAAGGAGGATTATCGGACGTCGGTAGTTGAGCTGAGGACTGATCTTCCACCTCAACTACGTCCTCGGGGGAAGGAGGAGCAGGAGTGGTAGCTTTGGTAGCTTTGGCCTTCTTAGACTTAGAAGGGCCGGCAGTCGACTTCTTCCTCTTACCGGAAGTCTTCTTGCGAACTTGCTCTCCCCGCTTAGCCTGACTGTCGAAGAGCGATTTATAAAACTCGGCAGACTGATCGCCCATCTCTGCAAAAAGGTAAAATATCAGTGTAAGTCCAAAAGGAAAGCCAGAAGCCAAACCCTGGAGGATGACTCACTCTCGGAAAAAGCCTGATAAGAAATTTGACGCCGAAGGAGCATGACTATCCAAGCTTTCTTCCCCGGAAGAACAGGCACGGGCATGCCCTGGTCACTCTTGTGGGCAGTTATCACTCCCAGTTCCCGAAGAACCTCCTCGGACATAAGATCCCACTTAATAGGAAAGGGGTAGAGTGAACGTGAAGGAGCCCCGGAGTCCCAGTCCGACACTGACCGAACACGTTTGTCGAAATTGTTAAAATCGGCAAGCGTTACCGGAGTAAGGAGCTTCCTGGCATCAACGACGTCGGCCTCTAATGTTCCGGAGGCCCATCTAATAGGCACGGGGCCCCAAGACTCGGGAACCCGCAAAAAGAAAAACTGCTTCTGCCACCCTCACCAACTGTCCTTATTATCGAAGGTAAACATGAACTTCTTGCTCCCGGACCCTCGGGGAAGGAGGTAGTAAAAACCACCCTTCGGGACCGGATGGAGTTTATAGTATTGCATGAAGAAGGTGAAGTGGGGGTTTATGCCGAACACCCCGCACATGTAGAGGAAGGCATTGAAGTAAGAGTAAGAATTTGGGGTGAGTTGGTTCACGGCAATGCCGTGAAAATCACAGAATCCACATATCATGTGATGAGGGGGATACCGAAGACCGGCTTTCAGTTGAGCTCGGTAAACGGTAACCTCCCACGGAGAAGCTGCGTACCCATAAGATCCCGGGAGGGGTAACCTCGGCGTGATATAAGAAGGGAGGTAGTACTTGGCCACCCACTTTTTCATCTTTTCCGGGGTAGTGGAGCAAGGATAAGCTTCAAGGGAAGCAAGGTTTAGGATAAGCTTCAAGGGAAGCAAGGTTTGCAGAAAGAGGGCGCACAGTCATCAAAGGGATCGGATTCAATGGAGTCGGATTCGACATTTTTCAAAAAATAAGAAAAAGAGAGACGACTTTGAGAGGAAAAAAGAGGGGGAACAACAACAAAACCACAAAAAGGAGCACCCACCAAAGCCTGGGCTGAGAAATGCCGCTGTAAGGAATCGTCGGAGGTCACGCTGCCGTAAGAATCACCGCCGGAAAAAAGGAAAGGAGCAAGAAAAGGCTCTGGAACAGACAAGAGCTAAAGTAAAAGAATGAGGCAAAATAGGACGGAAGAAACTTATATAGACCGAAGGAGGATAAGCGAAGCGTCGTCATAATCATCCTTTGAAAAAGAAACCGCCTCATTATTGCTCCTTAAAGGCGAAGGGGTGCAGCTGACGTAACCAGCATAACCGCCACACCATCTAGCGGCATACACGTGTCACACAGCGCGAGGAATGAGGGCACGTCCCCCTAGCATCGTGAAAACCTAGGCACGGTCACTCATGACTGACACGCCTGACCAAAGGACGCGACGATTCACAGATCCGTGGCATAAAAGGCAAAAATAAAAAAGTAACAAACATTCCGAGGATGCCCAGAAAACTAGAGAGGGTACCTCGGCTTCGAGTAAGCAATTTCTGAAGCGAGACCGATTCCCAAGAACGGATTTACCTGCCAGATCGGCAAAGAGACCTTCTCGGAAACATAGCCGAAGCACCTGCTCCGGCTTTCCGGGAGGGGGCATGTGATATCCGAGGTGCCCATCAACGGCCGAGCTCCCAAATTTGGCGGAGTACTGACTTCGGCGAAGGAAACTACCAGCCGAGGTCAGAAGGATACACGATCCCTCTGGCCTAGTATAGGGAATTCGCTCCGTCAGGCAATGACAGGACCAACCTTGGTAGAAAGGTCGAACGATCTTCGGAAATAGAAGTACCCCTCGGGGGAACCATCCTCAGGAAACATATGCCACGAGACGTTAGAGTAACCTCGGAAGGTACGAACGAAGCATTTAAGGAGCCTCTGACACCTCCCCATAAAGTCATCTCCCAAATACATTTTGACACGCTATCACTGGGACACGCCATCAGAGGGACGCCTCGATATGACGCCCTCGGAATGACTAGGCTGTCAGACCAGCGACTTTCGCTGAGATACACGTCCCTTCGCTCCCGAAAAAGCAGGGATCGCATCCCGCTGTACACGTGTCATAATCTGGGACGGCGTCTAGAGGAAAATGGCTTCTGCACGCCTCCTGTATAAAATACCCAGAAAGAGTTCTAAAAAGGGTAAGATGAAAAGTTCCATTTGGATACAAAAAAGAGCATATAATCCAGTTACTTGAAAATACTGACTTGGGCGTCGGAGGTTCCTCCCCGGGAATTCACACCGGGGACCTCCTAACCTGTGTTTTTCTAAAAAGCGTTTCAGGTATCCTCCACTGGGTAATTTCCTCCCAAAGTATTCTCCTCCATCAGACGCACTCTCTGCTCTTACAATGACACACGATGAAGCCACCGTAGGCCATCACTCTTCATTCCGAAGTTCTCTATTTTTTTTTTCTGACTTCGATTCTACTCCAAGGACTATTCCCTGAAGTCTCTTTTGAAGTCCTTTCGGAAGCCACCTGAAGTCAATTCAAGCTTTATTCCAAAGTCATTCCTGACCTCATTCCAAAGTCTTTTTACTAGAACTTCGACTCAACATTGGGACGGGGCTGGCCTTTACATTTCTTCAGCTTAATTTTGAGCTAAGGCTAGATTTTAAGCATAAGAAATCTTTCTAATGTTAATTCACTTTGATTATAGTCTGTGAGGGTCTTCTCGGAAGTCCCTTCGGACATCATTCCGATGTTCATCAGACTTCATTTCTGAGGTACCCTAAACTTCATTTTTCAGGTACCCATATCGGGGCTGCATCATTGGAGGTGCTGGAAGTTCTTCAGGGGAGGCAGTTCTTTATCTGAAGTTTCTGCATGATGAGGAACTTGGGGTACACTGCAAGATTCTATGTTTGAGGTTTTCATAGGGTGAAGTACATTGGACGAGGTCAACTCATTCTAAGGCCCATTCGAGAGCAAGATCGGCTCCCTGTAGCTGCGATTTCTCGGGTTTCCCTAGAGGTTAGCCTTGGCAGGATTTCTTCCAAAGTATCTTGGCACCTTTAACTATTAGGTACGTTGGTGACATGTCCTTCCCTCATGTCCGAAGCAGGTCTAAGGTTTTCGGATATGAGTGATGTGCTCCAGCATTTTCATTTGGGAGTCGCTACGGGACATCTTTTTTCCTGAATTTCTTCGGTCAAGGTTCAACTCGACCTTCCTATTTTCCCGTTGTTGAGATTCTAATTTGGCTTTGTTCAGTTTTGAGGTGGCAATTTATGACCTTGGCTAATTTTTTGATAAAATACCCCGAGGTAGCAATCTGTTAGTTCTGCTGACTCTTGGATGAAGTTTGATGCCCGCCGACATCGTCATTGTACAACATAATGACCTACAGCAGGGACTTCTGGTGAGGAGGGTGTCTGCAAGAGAGACTTCCGAAGGGAGAGACTACCTAAAAGACTCCAAGAACAAGAGTTAAGAGATCCTCGGAATGTTTTTCAGGGAAAAGAGCCTCCAACGCCCAATTCAGTACTTAGCTAGATAGAGAGTGACGAAAAGAGAGTGGGGAGTGTGTTTTATTTTTGGAGAGTCCTCCTCTTTACCAAGGGCATATCCCAAGTATTTATAGGGAGGTGTCAGAAAAAACCTGCCTGACATGCCCCGCTCAGATCGCGACATGTGTTCGGTCAGATTCTGATAGCCGATGGGCTATCGCCCCCGAAGGACCACATGTGCGCGCCACCTCCGATCGAAGTAGAGATGACAAAACCCCGGCAAAGAGAGGTCCGCAGCACCCTTGGGCAAGCCAGATAGGCTCTACCACTCAAGAAACCCATGGGACCAACTTCGGTCAGAAGGAGTCACCGCCTTTTCCGAAGGTGACCTCGCGCCGATCTCACATGGGCAAAACCACTTCCGGATATTTTCTAGGCCATCCTCGGGGAGTGCTCACGAAGTGCCACATCAGGTACCTAAGCCTGACCTCGGTAAAGCCCAACCGAAGGTGCCTCGTACAAACAAGGGACCTCTCTCCAAAGGAGCTCACCTCCCCGAATGAGCTCTGTACCCCGAAGGAGTTCAGTCCCCCGAAAAGGCCATGTGGGCATACGACGAAACGTGTTACCCAATCCGGGGTAGTCCAGTTATGGTGCCAAAACTGTACATTTAAACTCCCAGGTTTGGTGTGTCTTGTAGGTCATCAGAACAACACCCCCAGCGTAGATACTCAAGTGACCCTCTTGAGCACTATGTAAATACATGCATATTGTGTTAGTGTTGTGCCCAAAAGCCAATCATGAGATGATTGTATTTTTGCACATTGAGTCATGATATTTTATTAAGGCATTAATCCAGCAATTATGTTTGTTGTTTTGTTCCTGCGTAACTTAACAAACATAATTGTAACCCTAGAATAATGATATTCTTAAAAGTCCCTGGTATAGTATTATTGTGGAGCGGGTTGCAATAACACATAACGACTAGCATATGTGGAGACTAATATGAGATATGTAGTCTACATATGGGTAGAAGTTGGAGAACTTGTGTACTGGACCGACCCACCCTGAGAACACTACATGGATCGTTATATGAGTATCATAACTGATTCCCATAGTGATCAGGGTATATGTAGTCCTTCGACCTAAGATCATCAAGGTTCTCTACATGTGAGTCACATACTTTGATACTTTCCTTTGTTGCTCGTAACTAAGTGAACTTGAAGGAGGTCATTGGGTATGTCACATATCATGCGGAGGGATTTGTATGATCAAGATGGGATTTGTCCCTCCTATGTAATGGGAGCGATATCTTCGGGCCCCTTGATAGAGTGAGACTTAGAAAATTCATGGCCATGCTCAGATGAGTTGATATGCGATATCAATGTCATCAGTTTAAGTTAGTCTACTCGGTAATCAAGAAACCAAAGATTGGGCTATATGAGAGTGACACATTTCATGTCTCGTGCTTAGTCTTAATATCTTGGACAAAGGGACAATGGCGTATATCAGTGATGATCATAAAGGTATAGTCGAATCATTGGCAATCTTGTCACTTGGGTAGCAATGATGTGTTGCTAGACACTGCTCATTGCTTATGATCATAAATGTGATTTATGATCATTGCCAACGTGATAAGAGCCTGGAAATTTGGATCATTAGAGTGCATGGGCTAATTATTTGGGTTATGGTTTCACTTTAATTTCATATTAATAATGAGCCCAAAAGTTGAGCCATTATTAAGCCCGAAATTAAATCCTAATTGGATTAGGGCTTTGAAACCTATTAGGCCTGGAAATTGAGTCTCACTATAAATACAACTTTTAAGTGAGAAATTCGCAAGGTCTCCTTGCCCTAGCCTCCCAAAAGGACATTCGCACTCTTCTCTTGCAATTCCTTGGAGGACGCAAGCTAGCACTGCGAGCGCAAGAGAAACGCATCTGCCGGGACGTGGTGGAAGCGTAGTGATCCCGAGAGGCTCATGTGGATACCATAGAGAGCTTGAACACGTCAACTGTTCAGGTTTTGTGATTCGACTCTACAGTTGAGTGAGAGATCTCAACCGAAAATTAGGTATGACAATTTTCGAACACCCGGTTTACCCAGTTTCACTTGGATCTTGGAGGGTTTCGGTTAAATTCCGCTGCGCTGTTTGGCTCCCGAAACCCGAACATATTGGTCTAACCATAACACATATATTTACATTTATGCACACTATGGCAGCTAAGAAGGAAAACACTAGCACAAATCTTAGTTTTGGCTTCCACACATTAGGCAATCTTCTTAAGTTCTAGTGACCAGCTACTGCACCTGTAACTTCCAGTAATAAACGGTATCATTCTAGCCACATACCCCCCTATTTTCTTTGCTCCATTATCAAGTGGAGACTTAGAGCAAACCAAGAAATTTTGTTTTACATCAATAGCCCACTTATGGACCAAGTTATAGATTTTTTAAGTTGGTTACAAAATTTTGACCAAATAAACAGTAACTCAGCCAACTTTGCAACGTCATATCTTTGGCTAAAGGGCTCTAAATCCAGAAATTCCAAAGCCCAGTTAACGCTCTAGATGTCCTAGGTGGGGTCAAAAATTCATGAGAAGATTCATTCTACACAGGGAGATATTGAACTTTAGGTCCAAAGTCGAAATTCTGGCAACTTTTGGACCATTTTGCCCATACAATTTTTCCAAACCATGCAAACACTTCATTCACAAAGGGAAAGCCCTCTAAGGCTATCCCATATATGTCCATTACACATAGGAATTAAATTCCATTTATTTTAACAACTTTATGTGGTCAAAACAGAATTTACAAGTAAGCAGCCCATCATTCACACTTAGGCAGCTTTGCACCACATCACTTACATAGCCAAAACATTACTCAAATGTTCTCATACTCGTCTCATTTTACATACACTACATGTACATGCATACATGCACTACAATATGGTCTTAACTCAGCTCAATACGCACCCTAGGTTACAGGAGGTCCTGAGACACAATGGACTCCAAAAACAGGATGCTGGATAGCTGCTGCACAACACAGTAAGTACCACCATTAAAAATACCAAATGTGCTCCTAAAATCACCAAACTTTCCAGATCATAACTAGACATATGGAAGTTCATGTACCTGAAATTTCAGATCAAAAATCAAACCAAAAAGGTTAGTTTGAAGGTGATCTTTCTGCTGGATCTGAATGACAGAATTGAGGGGAGTAAGTTTCATTGAGAAACTTAGTAAGGGTAGCACTTGGATTCAGTAGGCAATGTAACCATCATTAAAACATGCATCCAAAGACACTAAAACACAAAAACCACAATGCATATATACAAGATATAACAACAAATGCAGCAGCCATTCACAACAAACAATCACATGAAATGCAGCAACAACAATAACCATAGGTTAGTCCATAAAACACATAATAAACATAACCAAATCACTATGGCAGCCCTCCTCAAGCTAATGCTTGGTCTTATGAGGATTTAACACTAGTTAGTACTAACTTTTGGGCCCTAGAAACCCAGAAATTCGCTGCCATCACTGTGCACTTCACACTAGGTCACAAAACCTTTAATAAGTGCATTCCCCTCACTAAGCTTGGTTCATCAAGCACATGGCTCTCTTCCAAGCTTAGCCCTAGCTCCATGGATGTTTGAAAATACAGAAAACAACCCATGAGAGCAAGAGAACCCTTACCTTGATGGGTATGCTGAAATTGGAGCTTGATCCTAGGTGCACTCAAGCAATAGCACCAAATAGCTTCCAATTGTGCTTCCTTGACTTCAATTGCAAGTAGTTTTGAGTTTGAAGGTATGGTGGCTACGGAGGAAGTGTGGAGGAGAGGGCTGGCTTTCTTTTTTCTGGTGGAGGTCGAAATTTAGAGAAGCAAATGTGGTCTTGACTACTTAAATAGTCAAAAGTACACTAAACACACTTAAGTAGTCTTAACCTTGTCTTATGTCATTTTCCTTGCTAAAGACTATGGTTTCTTAGTCTTAATCTCTTGGCCCACATTTGACCATCCTTATCTTCCTTTAGCAGACCTCCTTATGTGGGATAACCCCACAAAACTTCCATTTGACTTAAGTCATAGACATACACATCTTAAGGCCTACATTAGAACACTTAGGGCCTTTATGCCTTTTTGTGTTTTCTTTGTCCATAGTTGTCTTCCATAAGCAATTTGGTCCTCCAATAGCACTTTTATACCATTCATATCCTTCCCATAACTCCCCAAATCTCTTTTGTAAAAGTTTTGCAATTGAGTACCTGAATTTCCAAAATCTTACAAAAAAGTCCATAGGTTGCCTAACAAACAAGCAATCCTTAAGGCTTTTCTTGGGGACCAAGTTACCAACTTGGAACACTTTTAAGGAGGTGTTGATCATGCCTTTTACCCCCCATACTTCAAACACTATGGTGAGAATTACACAATATAATGGTTTTTAGCCATTATGACACACTTGTAATTCTCCCATTTTGTGAGGTGGTAACAAAACGGCTGAGGAGTCTCTAACACACTGTACTCGTGCAGCCCTCGACACGCCGCCCTCAGACACGCTCTGACACGCCGCCCTTTGACACGCTCTGACACGCCGCCCTTGTATGATCTAGGCTCCTGGCCAGGAGGCCTATGATTGGCTAGAAGCTCCCCCTCTCCCGAAAGGTACGTATCGCATCCGACCGAACACGTGCCACAATCTGGGCAAGCTGTGGCAAACGAACTTCTCCTATCAATTTCCCTATAAATATTAGGGAAGCGCCCCAGGTAAAGGGGGGCCTATCCAAGGAAGAATCTCTCTGCTCCTTACTTACCCTCCACCTTCAAACACTGACTTGGGTGTCAGAGACTTCTCCCCCGGAAAAACACTCCAGGGAGCTCCTAACCCTTGCTTTTCTGAGTCCTTGCAGTCCTTCTCCTACCGGAGGCTCCTCACCCAGGCGTTCTCTCACCGGAAGTTCCTGCTCCAGGCTCACCATGTTGCACAACGATGATGCCGAAGGGCATCATTTGGCGCCGTCTGTGGGAACCCTTTCCCAGGTCGTCATCGTAGAGACGTGGTGTTCAAAAGACAAGGGGCTCCCGAAGTCCCCCTCTGCACCGAAGGCTCAGCCGGCGACCAAGTAGCCTACTGCAGAAACTTCTGCGTCGGAAGACGACCGCCCTCTAACAGTGACATTGGGCTTCTACGAGACTTCCAGCGCTTCATCATCGCTAAAATGACTCAGCAGACCAGAGGTGGCCTCAGCCTCCTCCGGTCCGAAGGGCCTCCCCCTCGGCAGCGTGACGGGAGAGAAGCTCAAGGTCCACCCACCAGAGTTCCAGGAGTGAGGACTCTCTCGACGCATCTTCTTTGGAGGACGTGCCCCCTAGGGCGCGACCCACCAGAGAAAGGGCCCCAAAAGAAACTAGGGCCTCCTATCGGCGGAGCCCATCCCCGTACCGAAGGTCCTAGTCTCCTCTCCGCCGAAGTTACTCTCCGAGAAGGAGAAGAAGTTCGCCATTGCCGGCGACCACCAGGCAGCAAGGGGAAGCTAACACAGCTACCCTCATGGAGAAGATCCTTGGAAGACTAGAAAAGGTTGAGAGGCAGATCTCCTGAAAACCAGTCTGGTCAAGGTTGTCCGACACTTATACCGGAGAAGAGTCACCCTTTGTACGGGAAGTGGTGGAGGCGCCCATGCCTAGTGACTTCAGGGTGCCACGCTTGGAAACCTACGACGGGCATAGTGACCCCCAGGCGCACCTGACAAAGTACAAGCGAAGCATGGTGCTCCACGGCGCAGATGACACTACCCTCTGCAAATGTTTCGAGGTGACCCTCTCCGGTCCAGCAACGGCATGGTATAACTCCTTGGCCCACGGGACCTTGCTAAGTTTCCAGGAGCTGTCTACTGCCTTCACCCAACAGTTCATTGGCAGCAGGCCAACAGCCAAGATGCCGGTACAGATGTTCGACATAGCACAGCGAAGTGGGGAAACCATTCGCGACTACGTCAAAAGGTTCAACCGAGAAGCACTAAGTGTACCCGACTTTCGGCCTGAGATTCGCATCCTCGCAATGATAAGAGGACTTTGGAGGGACTCCCAACTCTTTTATGAGTTCTCCAAGGACCCCCCAGACACTCTCGGGGAGTTCTATAGAAGGGCCGAACAGCATATGACGGCCGAAGAACTCAGAATGGGAGGACCTAAGGTGGAACACCCTCGGCCCGAAGGACTAAGCCACCAGCCTCGTCACCAGAATGAGGTTGGAGGAAGGCCCCGAAAACAAAGGGGTAAAAGGCCAATGACGTTCACTCCCCTGAACGCCACAAGGGCCAGCATTCTCATGGCCTTAGAAAGGCAAGGGACTACAGTTCCAAGGCCAAAGGCCATGACTTCGGAAAACAAGAAGAACATGAAGAAGTTCTGCCAATTCCACCAAGATCATGGCCATGACACTGAAGACTGCTTCCAGCTAAGGAAGTACATCGAGTCTCTGATAAAGCAGGGCCAACTTCGCCGGTACTTGCGGATGCCTTCTCCGAAAGGAAGAAAGGAAGAACAAAGAAGGGGGGACGAGGAGGACTATGATTTCGACAGACGTCGGGACCGAAGTCCTCGAAAGAATCCGCCGCCATCAGCAGGGGTCATCCAAACCATCACTACAGGGATACCCTCGGCTGAGAGGAAAAGAAAGATAAGAGAAATCTCCATAATGGAGTATGGGAACTCACCAAACAGGCTCGTTCGCAGAGACGGGTCTACAGTGAAGTTCCCCCACGATGACCCACTCCTTGTCATGGCAAGGATAGGGAGTTGGGACGTCAAAAGAGTACTCCTGGACGACGGCTCCAACACCGACATCATCTTCTCGCACCTACTGCCTAAATTAGGCATCTCAAAAGGCGACCTCAACACAGTCAATTCCCCCACCTTTGGGGTTGGGCCATCCGAGCTCCCAGTCCTCGGATACATTGATCTGCCCCTAATGTTGAAAGGGACCTCACCTCAGAGTCAGGAGGAGCTGTTCACCTCCGTTATGACGAGATTCATTATCATTGATGTTCCCTCATCATACAACGCCATCCTCGGAAGGCAAACTCAAGGCAATCTCCACATCCGCCCGGATGTAAAGTACTTAACAGTCACCTTCGCAACTAAAGAAGGAGATGCAGAGATCTTCATTGACCAAGCCGAAGTCAGGAGGGTCTTCACCAAGGCTAGACAAAGCCCGGCAAAGGTCCAAGTACAGACTTCGGCTACTGAAAGAGCAGTCATGACAGGCGAAGAGACAGCAAGGGAGGGAATAGAAGAGTTGGAAAAAGTAGAAACAGAAGATGTAGAGCTGATCCCCGGCCGGAACACCCGAGTGGGGAAAAAATTGGCCAAGGGTGACAAAGATAGGCTTGTATCTTTCTTGTTAATGAACAAAGATCTATTTGCCTACTCTCCGAAAGACATGCCTGGGGTCGACCTCAGCATAATCCACCATAGTCTCAAAGTACGCCCTGACGCTAGGCCGGTTCGGCAGAAAAAATGGAACCTATCGGCTCATAAGAACTCCTTCGTTAAAGCCGAGGTTAAGCGCCTGATTGAGGCAGGGGTAATAAGAGAAGTTAAATACCCCGAATGGCTCAGCAACGTGGTTATCGCCACAAAAGAAGGGAGTGAAAAGCTCTGAATGTGCATCGATTTTCGGAACCTGAATGATGCCTGTCCAAAGGACTCCTACCCTTTGCCAGCCATAGACCAGTTGGTGGATTCAACCGCCGAGTACGGTCTCCTCAGTTTCCTTCGATGCCTTCAGCGGGTATCATCAAATTCGGATGGACCCCGAAGATGAAGAAAAAACTGCCTTCATCACCGAAGTTGGTACCTACTGCTACGTCAGAATGCCCTTCGGGCTTAAAAATGCAGGGGCTACCTATCAGAGGTTGATGAATAAAGTGTTCGACTCTCAGATCAGGAGGAACATGGAGGCGTATGTCGATGATATGATAGTTAAGAGCAGAATGCCTAGTAATCATATCATCGACTTAGGCGAAACCTTCCAATGACTTCGGGAGTTCGGCATTCACCTTAACCCCGAGAAGTGTGTGTTTGGAGTGTGCACTGGTAAGTTCCTCGGGTTTATGGTGTCAGAAAGGGGAATAGACGCCAACCCCCAAAAGGTCAAAGTCCTGTTAGGATTTCGAACACCTACAACCACTAAAGGTATACAAAGGCTTACCGGAAGAATCACTTCCCTTAGTAGATTCATTTCCAGGTATGACGACCGATGTTGACCATTCTTCAAGGTGCTCACCAAAGTAGCAAAAAGTGAAGGCAACTCCGGAACCGAGGAGCAACCTTGGAACCCAGAATGTCAAAAAGCTTTGGATGAGCTTAAAAGCTACCTCACCCGTCTGCCAACACTTCGGCAACCGTGGGAAGGATAACCTCTCATCCTCTACCTCGCAGTCACAGAAAAAGCTATGAGTTCAGTCCTAGTGAAAGAAGAGGGTGGGAGTTAGTGGCCAGTATATTATGTAAGCAAGTCCTTGCACGGCGCCGAGGTCAAGTACCCATTGCTCGAAAAAGCCATTTATGCCTTAGTGCTAGCAGGTAGGAGGCTATGGCCCTACTTTCAAGGACACGCCATCATTGTCCAAAGCAACCTACCTCTACATGACATAATGAAAAAGGTAGAGCATTCGGGAAGGCTGTCAAGATGGTGTATCGAGCTCGGAGAATATGACATCACTTACGAGCCAAGAAGGGCAATAAAAGCCCAAGCATTGGCAGATTTCATCGTCAAAATTCTAGAAATCGAGGATGCTGAAGCTACCTTGGAAGATTTGATAAGGATTGAACCAGAGTGGAAACTCTTTGTCGATGGAGCCTCAGGCACCGAACACCAAGGCGCTGGAGTGGTTCTTCGGGGGCCCGAAGGTATGGAAGCCACCAAAGCCATCAAATTCGGTTTTGATGTCACCAATAACATTGCCGAATATGAGGCCCTCATAGCAGGACTAAAACTGGCCAGAAAAGTTGGTGTAAAAAACCTTACGGCCCACAGCAACTCACAGCTAGTAGTCCGGCAAATGAAAGGAGATTACGCTGCAAAGGATCCAACCTTGGCAAAATATCATGACCTCGTCAAGAAGCTCATTAAAGAGTTTGACTCGGTACAAATAGAAAACGTGCCTCGAAGAGATAATGCTCAAGCTGATACCTTGGCCAAATCCAAGGAACCCACCGAGGTGCTAAAACAACCCAGCACAGAATTAATGTGCGTAGCAACCTCGGGAGAAGGATGGCAAGATTCCATCAAGAAATACCTAGCAACTTCGGCACTCCCCGAAGACCCTACCGAGGCCACAAAAGTGCGAAAGCGCTCTGGGAGATACTTCCTCATCGGGGATGAACTATACAGACAAGGGTATGCAAGTCCCTTGCAGAGGTGCATAAGTGAAAAGGATGTCAGAACAGTCCTCGAAGAAGTTCATGAGAGGGCCTGTGGTTCCCACATAGGAACAGACGCCATTGCCGGAGTACTACTTCGTCAAGGTTACTTTTGGCCTACCCTAAGAAAGGATGCAAAGCAATTTGTCCAAAAAAGTGACAATTGCCAAATACACGCCAACATCCAGAAGTTACCCTCGGAGAAAATAACTTTAGCAAATTACCCTTGCCCCTTCGCCGTCTAGGGTATTGACCTCATCAGACTTCTCCCAAGTGCCCCGGTGGGGTGAAGTTTTGCATAGTTACAGTGGACTACTTCACTAAGTGGATCGAAATAGAGCCTTTGGCATCGATCTCGGTGAAGGATACCCAAAAGTTTGTTTGGAAGAACATCATATGCCGATTTGGCATACCAAGGGTAATAGTGGCCGACAATGGTACCCAGTTTACTGACAAAGGGTTCCGAGAATTCGTGGCTAACCTTGGCATAAAACTACATTTCGCCCCGGTAGCCCATCCTCAAAGTAATGGGCAAGTCGAGGTCTACAATAGGACAATAAAAGATGGCTTGAAGAAGAGGCTAAAGGAGGCAAAGGGGAAATGGCTAGGGGAGCTCCCAAGTGTACTATAGAGCTATCGCACAACCCCAAGATGGGCCACAGGAGAAACTCCTTTCTCGCTCATGTTCAGGACAGAAGCCATCATTCCCATTAAGGTCATACGGCATTCAGTAAGAATATAGGTTTTCGACGAAGGAGGAAATAACCTTAGCTTGAGGGCAAACCTAGACCTCGCCGAAGAACATCGCTAAATGGCCGAACTCAGGAGGAAGGCTTTTCGACAAAGAGTAGCCGACGCTACTAACTTGCCTGTGAGGAAAAAAAAAATCAAGAAGGGCGACCTCGTCCTCCAAAAGGCCGAATTCGAGCCACGAAGGCCATCAGATGGGGTACTTTGGGCAAACTGGGGTGGATCTTATCTGGTCCTCGACGAAATCTGCCCAGGGGTCTACAAATTAGGCGATGCCAAGGGAGTAGGGTTGAAAAACACCTGGCATTCAGATTCTTTGAAAAAGTTCTACACTTAGACATTTTTTCTGAAGAAAAGCTTGTGATTACTCTTCCCCGAAATCACCAGTAAAAACATGGTTTATAAACCGAATATGGTCACATTGCTAAAATGGGCTTTTAGCACATTGACTTTTTTCCGAAGGTGCTAGTTCCTTAGCAAAGCCTAAAACTCAGCAGAATACATTCAAAAAAGTTAAAATAGTCCACATATTGGAAAATCTCGCTAAAGGAAAAATAGTACAAAGCTTCCCGAAGGCACGATTTCGGACATGGATGCTTGCCAAAAATACGCACATAGAATTACACAAACTTCTGAAGAGTGATGATCGAAGGAAAAAATGGGAACTTAGAAAAAAAATTTCATAGTTTTGAGGCAACATTACAAGAGAGCAGATTACAAGAAAGAGAAAGAAGAAAAAAGCCTATTGCTGAGCCAGAGTGTCCGGTCCCTCCTCGGCATTGGTATCTTTCTCCTGGATAGGAGCATCTAAAGGCACGGGCACAACAGGAGGGAGGTTGAGGAACTCCAGCTTCGACCACGTCCACCTGGGCTTATTGGGAAAATCAAAACTAGCCAGGAAGGAGAGGTCGAGTTTGTTGTGTTTCAGGAGCCAAACAGTGCAGCAAAATTTAACCGAAACCCTCCAGGATCCAAGTGAAACGGGGTAAACCAGGTGTTCAAAAATTTTCATACCTAATTTTCGGTTGAGATCTCTCACTCGACTGTAGAGTCGAATCACAAAACTTGAACAGTTGACATGTTCAGGCTCTCTATGGTATCCACACGAGCCTCTTGGGATCACCACGCTTCCACCACATCCCGGCAGATACGTTTCTCTTGCACTCGCAGTGCTAGCTTGCGTCCTCCAAGGAATTGCAAAAGAAGAGTGCGGCTATCCTTTTGGGAGGCTAGGGCAAGGAGACCTGCGAATTTCTCACTAGAAGTTGTATTTATAGTGATACTCAACTTCCAGGCCTAATGGGTTTCAAAGCCTTAATCCAATTTGGCTTTAATTTTGGGCTTAATAATGGCTCAACTCTTGGGCCCATTATTAATATGAAATTAAAGTGAAACCATAACCTGAATAATTAGCTCATGCACTCTAATGATCCAAATAGCTCTATGTGTGCGACCCAATAGGCTCTTGCCATGTTGGCAATGATCATAAATCACATTTATGATCATAAGCAATGAGCGGTGTCTAGCAACACATCATTACTACCCAAGTGACAAGATTGTCGATGATTCGACTAAACCTTTATGATCATCAACGATATATGCCATTGTCCCTTTGTCCAAGATATCAAGACTAAGCACGAGACATGGAATGTGTCACTCTCGTATAGCCCATTCTTTGGTTTCTTGATTACCGAGGAGACCAACTTAAACTGATGACATTGATATCATATATCAACTCATCCGAGCAGGGCCATGCATTTTCTAAGTCTCACTCTATCAAGGGGCCCGAAGATATCACTCCCATTACATAGGAGGGACAAATCCCATCTTGATCATACAAATCCGTCCGCATGATATGTGACATACCCAATGACCTCCTTTAAGTTCACTCAGTTACGAGCAACAAAGGAAAGTATCAAAGTATGTGACTCACATGTAGGGAACCTTGATGATCTTAGGTCGAAGGACTACATATACCATGATCACTATGAGAATCACTTATGACACTCATATAACGATCCATGTAGTGTTCTCATGGTGGGTCGGTCCAGTACACAAGTTCTCCAACTTGTACCCATTGTGTAGACTACATATCTTATATTAGTCTCCACATATGCTAGAGATTATATATTATTGCAACCCACTCCACAATAATACAAGACCAGGGACTTTTAAGAATGACCCACCATAGAGTTACACTTATGGATCGTTATTATGAGTGTCATAAGTGATTCTCATAGTGATCAATGGTATATGAAGTCCTTCGACCTAAGATCATTCAAGGTTCCCTACATGTGATCTCAAATATTTTGATACTTTCCTTTGTTCGGGGTGCCAAGAAAGGACTTGATGCCATGCCAAACAGAAACCGTCTTGATAAGACACCTTTCATCATCTGGTCGGATTGGTCCTTCTCGGCACTCAGAGTTGATAGTTCGGCTGTAAGCTCAGCAACCTCCCTCTCGAGTTTCTTCTTCTTCTTTTTCTTGGCCTCCTTCTTCAACGAATCAACCTCGGCTTGGAGATCGGTCTTCAAAGCAAGCGCCTTCGCAAGGTTCTCAGCGTCTTCTGCCTTTTCCTTTTGAAGGGCTTCGTTCTCCGAAGAGAGAACAAAGGGATTTGCGCCGAGGTCCTCAACCTTGGCCGAAAAGTCGAGAAATCAGCTCTTTCTTGCTCTCCCGAAGCTCGGTCCGAAGATTCTCCACCGTCCTCATTCGCAATTTTGTTCAATTCACCATACTTGAGGACAATTTGGCAAAATTCCTTTGCCCGCCTCAGAGAATTCTCGGACCATTAGAACGAGCCTCAGTCTGCTTTGCCGCCCAAGCTTAATTTTATCCGCTGTACGCCCAGGAGCTGAGAAAAGAAAGCCCGAGTAAAATCCAAAAGGACAACGGCTTTGAAACTCAGAAGAAAATTTTTCTAAGTCCCACAAAGAAAGAAAGAAGAAATTCGCCTGGGCGGCGTGTTCGCTCATCCTCAAAGCGAGGATCTCCTCGTTCGGGCATTTCCTTGGAGCGACTGGAAGGTGGCGTTCGTCAGCACACCCTTCGCCATCTGGGGAGCCATCAACTGGCTGTCCTCGAGAACAAATTCATGTGGATCCATGAAAGACCAGAAGGGCTCCCTCAGTACTTTGTCCTTCGGGATATGGCTATCCCGAAGGGCCCTCTTTCGGGCATGAGCTTCCACCCAGGGAGCAGGTGTCACCTCCTCTGCAAGATCACGCCGAAGTTCCATCAGTACGTTATCCCTTAGCCATTCATCTATAAGATCGTAGATACCAAAAACACTAAGATTCATAGAGGAATGGCTAAGGAACGAACCTGGTGGAACCTCGGTAACGACGTCCTCGGTCTCGCCCACTTCACGGACTTCGCCAGGAATGTTCTTGCCCTTCTTTCTCCTGCTCTCCTCGAGCTCTTGAGCCGAAGTCCTTTCGACCGAGGTCTCAGTGGCAATATCCAGACTCAAAGTTGTCTCGAGGGTGGCAGGATCCGAAGGTTGATCGGCATGGGAAGGAGAATGGGCAGGCGACTGGTCCTGCACTTCGACGACGTCTTCGGGGGGAGGAGGAAGGACATCCGCCTTGGCTTTCTTCGCCTTGGACGGCCCCCCGGTAGTCTTCTTCCTCTTCGCAGGCGCCTTCCTCCGCGTTTGCTCCCCCTTCTTGGCCTGGCCGAGAAAAAGGGACTTGTAAAACTCCGCAGATTGATCACCCATCTCTGCAAAAGGAAAAAACATCAATGTAAGTCCAAAAGGAATACAGATAGCAAAACCTGGAAGATAACTTACTCTTGGCAAACGCCTCGTACGAGATCTCGACCCGAAGAAGCATCGCCAACCATGCCTTCTTCCCCGGGAGAACAGGCACGGGCAGGCTCAAGTCGAACTTGTGCTTGTGGATTAACCCCAGTTCCTGAAGGACCTCTTCAGACATAAGGTCCCACTTAATGGGAAAATGGTATCAGGAGCGCAGAGGGACCTCGGAGTCCCAGTCCGCAACCACCCATATGCATTTGTCGAACTCGTCAAACTCTGTGGCTAACCCTGAGGTTAGCAGCTTCCAAGGGTCAACAACGTCAGTCTTCAACACCCCCAAAGCCCATCTGGTCGGAATGTAGCTCCATCTTTCGGGAACTGACATAAAGAAGAACTTTTTCTGCCACCCCTGCTAGCTATCCTTTGTCCCGAAGGTGAAGGTAAATTTCTTGCTCCCGGACCCTCGGGGGAGCAAGAAGTAGAAGCCACAATTTGGGACCGGGTGGAGCTTATAGTATTGCATGAAGAAAAGAAAATGGGGCTTTATCTTAAAAACCCCACACATGCAAAGAAAGGCATTGAAATAAGAATAAGAGTTAGGAGGGAGTTGGTTCACGGCAATCCCATGAAACCTGCAGAATTCACACACCATTCACGGGGGAGGATACCGAAGACTGGCCTTCAGTTGGGCTCGGTAAATAGTGATCTCATCAGAATGGGCCATGTAACCGTACGTGACCGAGGTAGGTAACCTCGGGACGGCATAAGTAGGGAGATAGAATTTTGCTACCCACTTCGTCATTTTCTCCGAAGTAATGCAACATGGATGAGACTCAAGGGGGAGAAAGCTCTCAGGAATAGGATGGATGGCCATCAGTGGAACAGGGTTCGACATTTCTTAAAGAAAAGAGAGTCAACCTCCGGAAAAATAAGGAAAGAGAAGCGAAGGACTTCGAAAAAACAAAACTTCGGAACAAACAACTTCAGAAGGAAGGAAGAACTTTGGAAAGAAAGACCCACCGAAAGTTTTGCCGAAATCTGGATTCCTAGACGCCGTCGTGAAGGGTTGCCGGAAATCGCTCCGCCGCTAGAACCGCCGCCGGAAGGAGAAAGAAGACAAGAGAGAGTTCTAGAGCAAACGAAAGCAAAAGAAAAAAGTGTGAAGGTCTGAGGCAAGAGGTGTTTATATAGGCTGAAGGGGGCAGACAAAACGTCATCATTATTGCTCCCCAAAGGCGAAGAGACGAAATTAATGTAACTGACGTAACTGTTCGCCACCTATCAGTAGCCACTTGTAAACCAACACGGGAAACGAGGGCACGACCCTGACAACTAGCAGACCTATATAACCCTACCCGAAGTAACGCGCCCATATACAAGGGAAGACGAAACGGTTCACTGACAAAAAAATCATTGGAAGTACGCACCCTAGACAGTGAGCTCGGCGGAAGAGCCAGGGACACCACTCAAAACACCAGGGGAACTACCTCGGTAGGGCACCTTAGTTCGCCATAGTTCCCTCCTGGGGAGAAGGAGAGTTCGGATGGAATCCCATCATGGCAAGAAGACCAAGCATTGCTTGCCACAAGAAAGGCCCTCGGAGCTCCCCAAACCGAAGGAACGTCTTCGGTTTTCTGAGGGGGCGGCATGTGATAACCGAAGGGCTATCGCCCCCGAAGGACCACATGTGCGCGCCACCTATGGTCAAAGTAGACACGACAAAACCCTAGCAAAGAGAGGGCCGTAGCACCCTCAGGCAAGCCGGATGGGCGCTACCACTTAAGAAACCCATAGGAACAACTTCAGTCAAAAGGAGTCACCGCCCTTCCCGAAGGTGACCTCGCGCTGATCTCATATGGCCAAAACCACCTCCGAATACTCTCTGGGCCATCCTCGGGGAGCACTCATGAAGTGCCACATCAGGTACCCGAGCCTGACCTCGAGAAAGCCCAATCTAAGGTGTCTCGTACAAACAAGGGACATCCCTCCAGAGGAGGTCACCTCCCCGAAAAAGCTCTGTACCTCGAAGGAGTTCGGTCCCCCGAAAAGGCCATGTAGGCGTACGACGAAACGGCTAAAGAGTCTCTGACACACCGTGCTCATCCAGCCCCGGCACGTCGCCCTCAGACACACTCTGACACGCCGCCCTTGTACGACTTAGGCTCTTAGCTTGGCGGCCTATGATTGGCTAGAAGCTCCCCCTCTCCTCGAAGGTACGGACCGCATCCGACCGAACACATGTCACAATTTGGGCAAGCTGTGGCAAATGAACTTCTCCTATCAATCTCCCTATAAATATTAGGGAAGCGCCCCAAGTAAAGGGGGGGCCACTCCAAGGAAGAATCTCTCTGCTCCTTACTTACCCTCTACCTTCAAACACTGACTTGGGCGTCGGAGACTCCTACCCCGGAAAAACACTCCGGGGAACTCCTAACCCTTGCTTTTCTGAGTCCTTGCAATCCTTCTCCCACCGGAGGCTCCTCATCCAGGCGTCCTCTCACCGAAAGTTCCTGCTCCAGGCTCACCATGTTGCACAACGATGATGCCGAAGGGCATCAGATTCCGTCCGTACCTTCAGAAATAGGAACCTCTAGCTGCCTATAGGCCGTCTTGGTCAAAAGACAGGGCTGCGGGAGGTCTGCGTGATAAGACATGTGCGAAGGCGGCGTGTCAGGACATGTGCGCGGGTGGCATGTCAGAGGCTCTTTAACCATTTTTGTCGTACTCTTGAGACCCCTTTGATGGAAGAGACCCCTTCGGGATGGGAGGTTTTTTTCCCGAGGTTGCTCCAGTTATTTGCAAGTCCCCTTGGCACGGGGGGACCCCTTTCGAAGGAAGCTCCCCTCTTCCGAGGATGGTGAGTTTACCTCTCCCGAAGCTGGTCAGGTCATCTTCCCGAGGGTGGTGGAGCACCGTGTCCCCGAAGTTAATACTATCACTCCCCAAAGGTGATGGTGTATTACTGAGGTCGAGGGGTCAGGAGGGTAGACCCTGTCTTACTGAGGTTGGCGCTCGTTTTTCCTGAGGGTGGTACTTGGCCTTACCGGGGGTGACGTTTTGCTAGAGCTTAGGCTTTTGAAGGGTAATAGTCCTTTGGCCATCAAAGTTCTCTTAAGTAATCGATTTTGCCCTGTTTTCCAAGGTGGTGGACTTCGACAACCTTGCCACCAAGTGCTTTTGGGATGCTTGTGACATTTTTTATTTCTCCAGATTTCCCAAGTCCACATGTTGTTTTCCCTTTAGTCTCTTCCTTCTTTTTTTTTTTTCTTTCGGGAATGTATGTGTCTCGAAGGTTTACAGCCAATTGCCTGGATGTCTTTGATCTTTTGGGTTTTTCTGGTGATTACTTAGAAATTTCTATGTTAAATTTTTGAGATCAAGTTTGAGCTTTCGTTTTTGAAGCTCGATATTATCTATTCGCGGGTTCGTGTTCTTACAGCCTCCTCTACGGTGGAATTCAATCTTGCAAGATGAAGTAATATCATAAAACCTTTACTTGCCTCTAGCATATATGAAGTAACTTGAAATTGTACTTTCATAGGCAGGAGCTTACGATAATTTTGAGTTCTGAACATGTTTTGCCGACCAATTTACTTGTCCACTGCTCAATAGCAAGTTTTGATATTTGCTGCTAAAGTACCTTCGTTAAAGGTTGTTCTGGTCCTTAGTCGGATCTTAGGTTGTTCCCGATCTTAATTGTTATAGACTTTTAGTTTTTATACGATAATCTTCAAGGTCATTCTAGAGTAAGACTTTTTCATGAACTTTATGGCTTTAGTTTTGAAGCAGTAGGACTATGTGCGCTTTTTTTTTTTTTATAGATTTGACTGCCACTGTAGTTTCTAGGCCATGTTCTTGGCTTCAGTTGGTGATGTGTCCTTCCCTAAACTTGTATGGTAATTTTTAGATCCAGGGGTACCGTAATTTTGCAAGATTTTCCACCCGGACTAGTTTCTGTTGCTTCCCGAGGCCCATAGGTGAACTTTCACTGTGGGTACTTTGGTCCATTTTTCAAAAAATTTTCAATCGTATAACGAACCTTTTGGCCCAGCTTAGTGTTTGGGAGTGCTGATGTAGGCCGGACATTTGTGCCAAAGAGCTAATCCGGCAAGGGCGTTAATATCGTTGTCTCATTTTTTGATGAAATTCGTTTTTCACCATAAAACGTAGCCGAGCTTCCCGGTCATCTAGGAGACGTTCTATAATGCCGTAGTGGTAAAACTATGACAAGTTACCATAGTGACTTTTGAGCCATTAAATTAGGAGGTGGGAGCATATCTGTTGGATAGTGAGTCAATTTGTAACCCGGAACTTGCATCTCTAGGTTTTATTTTAACAACAATAAAAAATTACAAACATATTAAAATACCTCAGTAAAAAATCAAACTTTAACGAAGTCACAAGGGAATTTGAATTTAAAAAAAATGAAAAATGGTGATTATGTGTTGACGTTGCATGAGATGATATTGTTATCATGGAAATAGGCATCAAAATGATGACGAAGAATAAGGGAAGAAAATTAGAAACAGGCGATAATCCAAATAATCAAACTAATCGAAAACAAAGTTTCAGAAGCAAAACAAAAGGTATTAAAATAAACAGAAAGGCGATATTTTAATGAAAAAAATGTTTAGGAAGAAATAAAAGCATTTTGGAGGAAATAAAGGCGTTAAATGGAACAGAAAAGTGATATACTAATGAAAAAACATTTGCATCGTTTTAGAAGAAAAAAGACGTTTAAGAAGCAAAAAATGTGTTAAAACTAACAGAAAGATGATATCATAATAGAAAAAGTGTTTACAATTGTGGTGCAATTCATGAACCGCTTTTTTGTGCTACAAATTATAGGGTCTTGTGGTTTAGTTTTCAAGGCCTTGCTTGAAACTGCTGGTATATAGTTAGGAGCCACTTTATGAACCACTTGACCAAGAAATTAAACTACTAGTATATATTTAGAGGTTATTTTATGAACAACATTCCCCAGAAAATTAACAACTAAATTAGTAGTTGACTTTTCAGGATCAGAAAATTAACCGCTTTTCCGTGGTGCAATTTCTGAGCTCTTGTGTTTAAATTTGAGGGGCTAGAAAATGAACCACTAAATTTATAGTGAACTTTTCGGAGCCATAATATGAACCGCATTTTTTTGTGGTACAAATTGTGGGATGTTGTGATTCAATTTGAGAGGCTTGACTCGAAACTGTTGGAACACGGTTATGGGTCACTTTATGAATCACTTTATAGGCCACTTTATGAACCACATTTCCTAAAAAATTAACCATTAAATTAGAGGTTGACTTTTCGGAGCCAGAATATTAACCACTTTTTCGTGGTGTAATTTTTGGGCTCTTGTGATTAAATTTGAGGAGTCACTTTATGCACCACATACCCCAGAAAATGAACCACTAAATATGTGTTGAACATTTTTTGGGGCATAATATATACCATATTTTTTTGTGGTACAAATTGTGAGGTGTTGTGGTGCAATTCGAAAGGCCTGACTCAAAATCGCTAGTACTCGGTTAAGGGCCACTTTTTTGAACCATTTTACCCAGAATTTATGCCACTGGTATATATTTAGGAACAACTTTGTGAACCACATTTCCTAGAAAATTAATTGCAAAATTAGTGGTTGACTTATTCATTCCTATATATCCATTTTTTTCATGTAAAATCATTTTAGTATTTTTGAAGTTCAATTAGCTACAAAAGAAATATGAAAAATCTTAAAATTAATAAAATTTGGTTATCAAATGTTTTAATTTTGGAGGTCAAAAGTTGTTGTAAAACACTATAAATGAAGTCGGTGTAAAGTATTAGTTTTTAAAGATAAGGGGCAAAGTGTAAGTTACGTTAGACCATAGGGGGATGTTGTCATTAATCCTTAAAGGTATGAAAAGGGGATTAAAATTTGAAAAAATTGATAGAAATGTAGAAAAGGAGATAAAAATTTTAAAAAAGCAATAAAATTTTGAAAAAAGTGATAAAAATGTAGAAAAGGTGATAAAATTATAAATGTGATAAAATTTAGGAAAAGACGCTAAAATTTATTAAAAAAGGTGATAAATTTTTTAAAAATGTAATAATATTATTTAAAACACGATAACAATTTAAAAAGGGATAAAATTTAAAAAGTGATAAAATTTAGGAAAAGGTGATAAAATTTTAAAAAGGCAATAATATTATTTAAAACACGATAACATTTTAAAAAAGGGATAAAATTTAAAAAGTGATCAAATTGATAAAATTTAGGAAAAGGTGATAAAATTTTAAAAAGGCAATAATATTATTTAAAACACGATAACATTTTAAAAAAGGGATAAAATTTAAAAAGCGATAAAATTTAGGAAAAGGTAATAGAATTTTTAAAAATGCTATAATATTAGGCGATAGAAATATTTGCCACTTGTATGTTCAATTTTATGTTACGTGCAATTTTCATACTTTGATGATTCACAGCTTCATTCTCAATGATTCACACCTTAGCCCTAGAAGATTCATGTCTGCTCTACATTGCATTCCATTCTTGTATTGTTCCATTAATTTTCTTTGGACTTAAAAACTATGAAAAACAATGAACAAAGCCAAATTAACCTTACTTTAAATTAACTCCTACATCCAAATTTCCTCTATCCACCCATCTACCTTCTTTTATTGTATTAACTCTTTACCGGCAAACACAACACTGCTCCTACATTTATTCCTATCTCCACATCAAATTCCTCACAATAACTTTTATTCCTTTTTCCTTTCCACCAACCCAGTTCTTATTACGTTAATACTACTCTTTCTCTTAATCTCTTAAATGCAATTTTTTTTCTACTCCTATCTCACATTAAATCAAATTCATCACATTAATTATCATTCTCTTTTCCTTCCACCTACCCACTTCTTTCTTTCAAACTCCTTAATGCCATTTTTAATGGTAAGAATTATATTTATTGAATTTTTTAATATAATATTGCACATTATTTCATCTTTTTACTATTTATTCCATTCATAAATTAAATTTATAACTACATTAATATTAGTTGTAATTTAAAAATTATAAACACACAAAAAAATGATTAACACCATAAAAAAGTGATACAAATACAATAAAAGAGATAAAAATAAAAATAAAAAGCAATTTACAGTACAAAAAGGCGATAAACATGAAAAAAAGTGATAAAAGTCCTAAAAAATTGATGAAACAAAATGAAAAACCGATGGAATGACCTAAAAAAGTGATCAGATATCTAGAAATGCGTTTGCGTCAAAAGTAAACTGTCACGGCACTGGGCTGGCCAGGCTCACCAGTGCCGGACAATTGACCTCGAGCCCAGGGGGTACAAAGCCCGCCTAGCACTCTAACCAATCGGCCCAGTCGGTACGTAGGCCCAAAGGCGCCGCAACCCCGTATTGTCTTCTTTGGCACGGGAGTCGAACTCCCGCCCTCAAGGTTTTACTCTTCCCTAGGGAAGACGCGTCTAACCATCAGATAGTGCCGTGACATAAACTGCCGTAGAACTTTGATTGCAAATCGCAACAATCATGGCTTTAAATCAGTGGACTTGAAGGTGAATCACTAACACTCAAATTATGAACCACTAACTCTATAGTTTACAATTAAGAGATATGTGGCTCACAATCAAGGGTCTTGAGTATAAACCACTAATTTAGTGGTTCAAAATTAGGGGGTTTGCTGTTATAAAAAAAAATGACAATATATCTATATAAGGTGACAACGTAACATAAAAAATGTTTCAAAAATAATAAAGGTGAAGGGCAATTTTGTGAAAAAAGAATGATAATTAGCCAAAAAAGGTGATTATGTGACAACAAAAGTGATTTTACGCCAAAATAATTGATTATTAGTTTATCAACTTTTTGCTTTCATTATCACCTTTTTTTGTCCATTGTCGCCTTTTCACATCCAGTGTATATACACCATCCCATCGTTTTTCTTATAAATTAATCATTTTTTCTATACCAATATCGCTTGTTTATCTTGTTTATCGTCTTTATAAGTAACATAATGCTAACTCATCATTGCCTTTTTATTAGTAATAAAAGCCAACATCTCATCCACGAGAAAAGTGAATTAGTAAAAACAAAAGCGATTTAGTCCAAACAAATGCGATTTAATCCAAATAAATGTGTTTTAGTTAGAAAGGCTATTACTTGTATTTAAAAGCATTTTCATGTGTAACTCTTTTACTACGCTCTTGGCAAACCTTAAAAAAACTTCACAAATAAATTAAGCATCACTACTGAGCTAATTTTTCACCAACTCTTTATAACTCACACCTCTTACCTTTACAATTTACCTATAATTGACACTCATATTCTCTTCTCACATTGCTACATTAATCTTATGTAGAGTTACAAATATGGAAGAAGATGCACTAAAAGGTTCTGAACTTCTACTTCTAGACTTCCTTCGCTCCACCTATCTACCTTCATTGGTTGATTAACTTCCTTTTACTAACAAACACAAGTACTACTCCTACATTAATTCACTTTTCCATATTAATTCAAATTTCTCACATTAATTCTCATTCCTTTTTCATTCCACCTACCCTCTCTTATTCTGTTAATACATGTTGCTCCTTCTCTCAAATTCTTTAAAACTATTTTCTTTTTTTTTTTAATTTTAATCTCACATTAAATCAAACTCATCACATTACCTCTCTTTCTCTCAAACTATTTAATACCATTTTCTTACTTCTACCTAAATTATTTACCACTAATAAATTTTTTAATATAATATTACACATGATTTTATCTATTTTTTTATTCTCATTACATTTACAACCGATACAACCAGTTAACCAGCAAAACCCTTTCATCCATTAGTTTTTACTCTTTTTTGTCATTTTCTACTATAGCAGAATCTTCTGATCGTCTAATATCTATGTAGGAAACAACTTTCGGCTTTTACTGGTCTTGTTGGGATGCTCTATGCTAAGAATTCTTGTTATCCTGAAGTTTGCTTGAAGAATACTAATAGGTGATCTTCGGGTGGAAGTCTAGTTCCTAAGCCGCTCCATCCAAGGTCCTTAATTTAAGTACTTCAGGTCAAGACCTTTGTAGTCCCTTTCTATAGGTAGCTAAATATTTCCAATCTTAGGCGGTTCCCATTAGATTGATTATCGACGTTCTTCTATTGTAATTTCAGTTAAATGTTATTATTGTCCATTATTTGAGAGGTCATAGCATTCTTTCATGCCAGTGCTCTAAGTTAATCGACATCCTCCTATACCTTCATCTCATCAGGTAATCGGGCAGTGGAAGAACATAGTAGAGGCAGGGGGTGCTACTGCCCCCTGAAAATTTTGGAAATATTTAAAGATGGGTACTTAATTGGTTAATTTAAGAGAACTTAGGGGCTGGATAAGTATTTTTTCCCCCTTAAAATGATGGAAAAAATTAAAGATGGGGGGTAGTGAGGTAGGTGCTAAAGAAAGTAGGGACCAAATGAGAAATTATTCCTTGTAGACTTAAGCAAGATATTCTAACATGGCCTAAATCCATTATTAGTCCTCCAACTTTTCCAAATCGTATGATTTGCTCCTTGATCTTTGAATTAGTACGACTGAGTCTGAATCTCCAACTTTGCCTCATAGCGATGTTGTCCCTCTCCTCCGAGCTACGTCGACTCTCTTCTGGGCTCGGTCCCCGAACAAAAAATCCTGGTTCCGCCACTGCGATTGGGGAAGTCTATGTATTCAAAGATTTTTCATGCTTGCCAATGTTTACATTTTCAGCAATCTGTAACTCTTTATGGGTCTGACTCGGACACGCGTTACTATTATTCCGATATCTACAGCCTTCCTTGTGGTGATGCTACACCCTGGTCCATTCCTTAGTAACATCGAAGCGTCATCTCTACTAGACATCTTGGTCCTAGTGGTAGTACATCTCTGGAGGGTACCTAAAGCTGAAGGAGTACTTCATCCCGAATACCTTTGATTTCATCAGAAGTAGCCACAGTTAGTCACTTTGGTTGGCCAACTTATTTGATGAACACCATCTTGGGGAAGGGTAGGCTTATAACCCTGGTTATTGTTTAGTTATTATTGCCAATTTTGACCACTCTATTTTTTTATGATGGCCGCTTCTAATATTGCATTACTATGTCCGAGCTTGTTCCAGACATGAACTTCGGGAAATATGTAAGCAGGCAACTTTTATTCAAAATGCTAGCACAACTCGGGTACTTTCCTTTGTTTAGGGCATGTTTTTTTTTTCCATTTTTTTAGGCTAGTGCTTTGATTCTGCATTAGCTACATAAGGCTCCTTTGGTACATATTTCCCTTGTTAGTACCTTAATTCTATATCAGTAACATAAGACTCCGGATTTTGTTTCCATGGTACCTTGGGACTTCCTTTCAAAGTCTCTTTGGACTTCATCTCAAAAGTTCTTTAAGACTTTGTACAAAGCACTTTGTTCTTCAATTTGGAGGACCTTTAAATTTCTTTCTGAGTTACCTTCGAAATACATTCCAATGTCCATTTGGAATTTATTTAGAAGTCTCTTTGGACTTCATTTTTCAAGTCTCTTAAGACTTTATTGAGGTCTCTTTGGACTTCAGAGAATGACTTCATTGCATTGATGATTTGCGCCAGAGGTCCCTTAGACAAAGAGAGTCTATTTTGGTTCATCGTCCTTGGGGATGTGTGTACCGGTGATACGCATCCCAGGAATTTGGACCTTTATTTATACTTATGATTCTTTGAGAAAATAAGGCCCATCAAAAGTTTTGGGCCCAATCCAACTTAATTAAGGCCCACTATCCTATATCCCTAAAAAGAGGGACCGCAAAAAGATAAGTGTTCTACATTTAACAATCCAAGAGACAAACACTTCATCCAATGGTCCTAAACTCTAGGGCACAGAACCCTAAAAACCTATATAAAAGGATTCATTATCACATGAGAGGTATGAGATCACTCTCTTTGGTATTTGCATCACGCCATAACCCTTATTGACTTGAGTGTCATAGTATATTTTGCAGGTCTCCACGCTCTCCTCTCCAAGGTGTACTCGTGTGACGGATTTTATTCCCAAGCATCTAAATCGCATACCAAAGGAAGTGCAATATCATTTGGCAACCACCATGCTTTATACATGAGTATGCACTTGGATGCCATTACTTTTAGAAAGGAGGTACAACATCCAAATCCTCTTGACAAGGTGACGAGCATACCCTTCCCAATCAATGACATAGATGGCAATACGTTAGTGTCAACATCCTTAAGCCATACCCTCAACACTAAGGATGCCAATGCTGGCCTCCTTTCATACTAAAAGGAATTACTACAGGGGGTTAGTTACCTTACAAGAGTAGAGTTTGGGAACATGATTGCACAATTCACAATAATGTTAGATTCGGTTATTGCAGTCATGGCCAAGTATTTCACATAGCCTCCACTGTAAATGCAAGCACCACCCATACCTTGGAGCTAGTGGCATCACCCATATGTATAGGGAATACAATCACTTAGTGGTAGCACAAGCATTGGAACTTAGCTTCAAAGCCAGACAGGAGGCTTCCTTAATATCCCTTTCCCCAATGTTGATGCCATGGGATGTAGGGGGCATACCTTACCATCCCTTCAAACCTTGCTGGCATCATTAGTACCAACACCTTACCAACCAATATCCCCATTCAAGCACATGACCATCCCATCAACACAAGAAATGCCTCCTGCAACTATTTTGTAGAAAACTTTGGCACCACCTAAGAGATCATCCCTTCCTTTTGGAGAAATGGGCAACGAGCTCACTACCCAATTATCTCAATAGCCAGTCCCACAAGCTTTCACTAGAGACAACAGTCAGTCGGCTTATACCCATTATTTTTGGCCTTGTACAACATATTAGAGTGCCTACCCATAACCACCAGTCATGCTAATAACTAGTATGTCTCCACTGGCACAACAAGCCTGTATCAAATTTCTTCAACAACCTATGGCTAGTACATCAAACCTGTTTGCAGTAGTAGCACTTCAGGCTGCTCAAAACATTATTCCTCAAGTGCAATGACAAATACAAGCTCTTACTAGAAACAACCTAAGGAAGAAGGGAAGAGATCCCTTTACTACTGAACTCATGAACGAGTCGATACCAAAGAAAATGAAAATTCCATGAGAGACCCTACGGATGACTTAAGTCATTATGAGAACATTATGACCCTAGCAGGGTTCTTAGATGCAGCCATGTGTTGAGCTTTTCCAACAACACTAATGGGAGATTCTATGACGTGCTACTCTAGCCTTACACGTGAGTTTCAAGTCACTTTTTTTGGAGAAAGGCTTTACAAAGGAAGGATTAAAAATGCCTAATTTTTAATCTAAATAGGTTTAACCTAGACACAATAGGTTTAACCTAAATAAAGCCTCAAACTACTTCATTGGGAGAAAGGCTTGCATGCAAGTTTCAAGTCACTTTTTTGCTGTAAAACAAAACAAAGGAAAATATCTAAAAAGTTATGTTGATTACTTCAGTAAGGAAGGATTAAAAATGCCTAATTTAGCCAAGAATGAATTCATACTATTAATGGCTAGGGGACTTCAGCTAGACCAATAATTTTGGCAAAGAATTGGCAAAAAGGTCATACAAAGAAGAGGCAAGAGTTCTTGCAATGAGCCTTAGAGTTCATGAATGTTAAGGACATTGTTTTGCTAAGTATGGAACAACGCAAGAGGGAGTCCAAAACCCTAGATTACTAAGGCCCATCTAAAAGACAATGGCATGAGGGAAGATTACAATAGCTCGATAATTCTCCTCGAAAAGATTGTACAAATGAAGGTCAAGATAAACCAAAATTCACACCGCTCACAGCCCCCAGATCTGTTATCCTTCCTGTAATTCAAGTTAAAAAATACCTTAAGTGGCTAGAAACCAAAAATGGCAAGCAAATAGGTCCTAGGGTGGACCATTACTATGAATTCCACAGGATAGTGGGGCATGAGATGGACAATGTAGACTGCTAAAGGAACAAATCGAAAAGGTGATCAAGGAAGGGAAGTTCAACAAATACAATAGGCATTATGGTGATTGGAACAGTGAACCTTGCAAACGGGATGCCAAATATAAAAAGAAAGATGATGACTATGATAGAGATGGCCAAGGTAGAGGAAAAAAGGATCGTTATGACAACAAGCTAATGGAGGCGACAATCCACCACTTCGTAAACAAGGTTACCTTTGAAAGAGGAAAGGAACAAGTTACCCCAGGGTCCTCAGTTGCTCATAGGACCTTGTGACTTATTGTGGATGTTGTGATAGCAAAGCACAGAGTCAAAAAACTTATGTTGGATACTTTAGCAGCCCTAGCATCCTTTATCAAAGCACAATTGAGGGGATGACATTCAACAAAACATGGTTCAAGCCACATCCTCATCAAATCAAAGGACTAGGAAATGAGTCCTTCCCAGTAGTAGGGGAAGTAGTACTCTTGATAGCATTTGCTGACAGAATAGGAAAAGAAATGACAAAGATGGTCAAATTCAAAATCATTGATGCTCTTATAACTTACAATGGATTGATCGGCTTTTCCACCATGTAAGACTTTGACATCTTTGATAGGCCTAAAATGTTGGAAATTACATTTCCCCCCAAAGAAGGAATGGCAGTCATCTCCCCAAGCATGGTTGAAACAATCTCGGCAATCACTATGCAAAACCATCCTAATGCTTCAGATGCATGGAACCAAGAGAAAGAGAAAAAAAGAGTGCCTGTGAAAGCAATGAAAGAGATCATCCTTGATGACTTAGACCCTAAAAAGAAGACCATGATTTAAACCATCCTAGGAAAAGATAAGGACGAAGAATTAATCACCTTTCTTAAGGACAATTGTGATGTTTTTGCTTGGTTGGCTAAAGATATGCCAGGAATTAACCTAGAGACCATCGCCCATAAGCTCAACATCATGCTAGGAGGGCACCTAGTCCAGCAGAAGAAGAGGAACCTTGGGTTGGAAAGGAAATCAGCTGCTAAAGTAGAGGTAGAAATGCTCCTAACTATCGGCTACATTAGGGAAGTCAAGTATCCAAATTAGGTCTGTAATGTTGTAATGGTTCTAAAGACCACTGGTGGGTGGCGAATGTGTAATAAGTTCATAGATCTTAATGAAGCATGCCCTAAAGATTGCTACGCCTTGCCTCAAATTGATGGCATGGTTGACACCTTAGCATCTCACGAAATGCTTAGCTTCATGGATGCCTTTAGTGGCTACAACCAAATTCTCATGCATTCAGATAATAAAATTCACACTACCTTCATAACGCACCAAGGTTTTTTTTACTTTACTAGAATGCCTTTTGGCCAGTGGAGCCACCTACCAGAGGCTCATGAACCAAATCTTCAAAAGGCAAATTGGTAGAAATGTTAAGCTTTATGTAGATGACATGCTCGTTAAAAGCAAACAGAGACAAGACCATATCGCCAATCTAAGTGAGATAGTTGATTCCTTGCAAAAATACAATATGAAACTCAATCCAGCCAAATATGCCTTTGGAGTTAGTTCTGGAAAATGTTTAGGCTACATGGTCACCCATCGAGGCATTGAGGCTCACCCAAAGAAAGTAAAATAGTTCTCAACCTGGCTCCACCTAAAGACATAAAAGGCATACAAACATTGACAGGATGAATCACGACCCTCGAAAGATTCTTAGCAGGGTCAACTAGAAAATGTCTTCCATTTTTTTTAGCACTAAGAAAGAAGATGAATTCACATCCCTTACGGGATAAAGAATGTTAAAAAGCCTTCAACCAAATTAAGGGCGAATTCAATAAATTGCTAGTCCTTAAGAGTCCAAGGGTAGGCGAACCTCTCATTTGTTATTTATCAGTTACTCAAGAAACAGGTGCCGCAGCCTTTGTCAAGGAAGAGCAAGGAATGCAAAGCCTAGTCTACTTTGTTAATAGAGTTTCTCAAGGGGCAAAGCTCGAATATCCTGAAGTAGAGAAAATAATATTGATGCTTATCACTACAACTAGACCATATTTTCATTCTCACTCCATAATTGTGCTTATTTCATATCCATTGCGACAAATCATGGAAAAACCATAATTCTCAGAAAGACTCACAAAATGGAGTATGGAGCTCACCAAGTTTGACATCAAGTGTGTCCCTCGACTGAGCATTAAATCCCAAGCGTTGGCAGATTTTATCTCTGAATGTACTCCCTATCAAACCATAGAGGTGCTAGGAGAATGGATTGTACACACTGATGGGTCATCCAGTTTCAAATGATGTGGCATTGCAATAGTCTTGGTGAGCCCGAATTGGGTAAGGACAGACCATGCTTTCAAGCTTAATTTCAAGGCCATGAACAATGAAACAAAATATGAAGCAACCCTCGTAGCATTGTGAATATGTAAAAACATTGGTGTAAAGGGGGTAAGACTCCGAAGTGAATCTTAGATAGTCATAAGATAAGCTCAGAGGGACTATGGAGCTAAAGTACCTAACATGATTAAGTATCAAGACTCACTGAAAGATATGTTGGCAACATGAAGAAAGTTAACCATAAAAAATATTCTTCTAGAGGAGAACAACCAGGCAGATGCCTTGGCTAAGGCAGCATCAGCCTTCGGAGCACCAACAGATATCTATATTGATGCTATCAAGAGGCCAAGTATTTGTGAAGAAGTTGTTTTGGCTATCGTAAAAGATGAGAATGTAGGATGGATGCACCCCATCAAGAGCCACTTATCTACTAGGCAACTCCCAGAAGACCCCAAGGACGCAGCCAAGGTAAAAAAAAAGGCCACTAAGTTTTACCTATCTAATGGTGACATATTACATTTCTGGTCTTTCACAACCCCATATAGAAGGTGTCTTTCAGCATAAGAGGCAAATCAGGTGCTAAGAGAAGCTCATGAAGGCATTTGTGGAAATCATCTTGGCACTAGGCCTTTAATCAGAAAACTCATCCTTTAAGGATATTATTGGCCTATGTTACCATATGATGTAGCAGAGTTTGTCAAGAAGTGTGACAAATGTTAAAGGTTTGGTTAAGTGTAAAAAAAACACAAGGAACAAATGACTCCAATGACTACACCATGGTCTTTTGCAAAATGGTGAGTTGACATCCTTGGACCTTTTTGAACCTACCTCGGGGGGGGGGGGGGGGGGGGGGCGGGGAGAAATACTTGATAGTTGTCATTGATTACTTCAATAAGGTAAACCCCTAGCAAAAATCAAAGAGCAAGAGACAAAGGACTTTGTATTACAATAAATAATATGCAGATTTGGTATCCCATGGGAGATTGTCACTGACAATGATGCCTAATTAACAAGAAATAGGTTCTTCAACTTCCTAGATGAGCTAAGTATCATCAATTGTAGAACCTCGGTAATGAGGTCACAGTCCAACAACCTTGTGGAGCTTGCAAACAAATCCGTTCTTGAGGCTTTAAGAAAGAAGCTAGATCAAGCCCTTTTGAGCATGGGTAGATTTGATCCTAGAAGTACTTTGGACTCACCAAATGACATATAAGACTTCCACAGGAGAAATGCTTTTCCATTTAACATATGGCACTAAAGTTATAGTGCGAGTGGAAATTGGCCTCACCATCCATAAGGTTCTCCACTTCAATAAAGAGGCAAATGACGAGGAGCTAAGGGTCAACCTACATATGTTGGATGAGTATTGGGAAACAGCAGAAGTAAAAAATTCGGTTTATAAAGAAAAAGTAGCCAAGTATTATGACTCCAAGATCAAGCCAAGACATTTATGGGTGGGAAACTTGGTGTTGTGACAAGCAGAAGCCTTTTGGCATGAATTGAATGGACAAAAGTTCAATCCATAATGGGAGGGACCTTTTGTTGTTTAGAAAGTTGTCGGAAAAAGGGGCATAAAGACTTAAGCACTTAGATGGTACAGAGGTACCAAGAACATGGAATTTAGATGTACTAAAAAAATATTATCAATAAGACAAGTAAACTTAAGACATATTGTCACATGCAAACTTATACACCTTAAGAAAAGGTAAACACAATGTAAAAAACCTAGAAGAGGCAAACAAAGTCAAGAAATATGAAGGATTGAAAGATAAAAAGAAGAGCAACTGACAAAAGGATTAAGGAAACTAAGAAATAATCATAAATCTTCAAGGAAAATAACAACTAGGGCATAATCTGAGGAAATTCAAAACTAAAAAAACCAACTACATCATTAGAAAAGGATAAAAGCTGACCCATCAATCTTTATTGATATCATCGGCATTGGCATCATGCACCAAAGACCCAGCAGGGGTGGCATGAGAACCAAAGTAAGCTGACTCAAGAACCTTTAAAAACTTCCTGGAAGTTTGGTCCTGACGAACCTTTCTCTTCTTTGGGTAGCTCTCACCAGCATCAGGAATATGACTGGGCAAGGGGGATTTACGTAGCCCTTTTGGAATTTGATCATAGAGGTTCACCGTGTTACCACCTTACAAAATGGCAGAATTACAAAGTGTGGCATAATGCTCAAAAGCCATTATATTTGATCAAGGGGTAAAAGGCATGATCAGCACCTCCTTAAAAATGTTTTAAATTGATAACTTAGCCCCCAAGAAAATCCTTAAGGATTACTTGTTTGTCAAGCAACCTATGGACTTTTTAGTAAGGTTTTGGAAATTCGAGTACTTAATTAAAAAACTCATAAGAAAGAACTTTGGAGAGTTATGGGAAGGATATGAATGGTATGAAAGTGCTATTGGAGGACCAAAATGCTTTTGGAAGGCAATTATGGACAAAGAAAAGCATAAAGGGCTTTAAGGACTTAAGTGTCCTTGTGTAAACCTTTGGTTGTTTATACTTATGACTTAAGTCAAATGGAAGCATTTTGGAGTTATCCAATTCAAGAAAAGGTAGCCAAAGAAAGATAAGGATGGTCAAATATGGGCCAAGTGATTAAGCTTAAGAAACCATGGTTTAGAAGTAAGGAAAATGACATAAAGCTTAATTAAGGCTATTAAGGGTGTTTAGTGTACTAAAGCTTGGTTAAGCCTTTTAAAGTAGCCAATTTCTTCTTTGCTTCTCCCATATTCGACCCACACCAGGCATCTTTACCTCCATAGCTCCTCCATAGCCACCATACCTCCAAGCTTGAAGCTAGAAGCAATTGAAAGCAAGAAAGGACAATTGGAAGTTATTTGGTGCTAAGACTTGAGTGCACTTAGGATCAAGCTCCAATTTCAGCATACATTCAAGGTAAGGAGTTATATTGCTCTCATGGAATGTTTACTATATTTTCAAGCATCCATGGAGATAGGGCTAAGTTTGGAAGAGAGCTAAGTGCTTGACGAACCAAGCTTAGTGAGGGGAGTGCACTTAGTGAAAGTTTTGTGACCTAGTGTGAAGTGCACAATGATGGAAGTGAATTTAAGGGCTTCTAGAGCCCAAAGTTAGTGCTAACTAGTGTTAATACTCTCCTAAGACCAAGCTTATGCTTGAGGAGGGCTGCCATAGCATGCTACTTGTGTTTATTACATGTTTTATGGGCTAACCAATGCATATTGTTGCTGCTACATACATGTGTTTGTTGTTTGTGTTTGGCTACTGTATTTGGTTGTTTTATGTTGCATATATGCATTCTATTTCTTGTGTTTTAGTTTCTTTGGATGTAGGTGATACCCTAACATTACCTTATGAGTATAAGTGTTCTCCTTACTAAGTTTCATAATGAAACTTACTCCCCTCAAAATTTGCCCATTTCAGGTTTAGCAAAAAGATCACATTCAAACTAATCTTTGTAGTTTGATTTTTGATCTAAAATTTCAGTATTTGAACTTCCATGTATCTAGTTGTGATCTGGAAAGTTTGGTGATTTCAGGAGCACATTTGGTATTTTTAGTGATGGTGCTTACTATGTTGTGTGGCAGCTGTCCAGCATCTTGTTTTTGGAGTGCATTATGCCTAAAGCTCTCCTATAACTAGGGTGCGTGTTTTAGCTAAGTTAAGGCCATTATATAGTGCATGGATGCATGTACATGTAATAAATGTAAAGTTTCCACAAGTATGTGAACATTTGAGGACTGTTTTGCTATGTACGTGAATGTGGTGCACAAGCTGTCTAAGTGTGAATGATAGGCTGCTTCTTTGTAAATTCTATTTCAGCCACAGAAAGTTGCTAGATGCAAGAGCATGTAATCCTTATGTGTATTGGACATGTAAGGGATAGCCTTGGAGGGCTTACCCCTTGTGAATCAAGTGTTTGCACACTTATGAAATTTTGTGTGGGCAAAATGGTCATAAAGTGGATAGAATTTTGACCTTGCACTCAAAGTTTCATATCTCTCTATGTAGAATGAATCTTTTCATGAAACTTTAACCACACCTAGAGCACATCTATAGGTTTAATTGGGCAGTGGAATTTTTTCATTTAGAGCTCTGTAGTTAAAGTTATGGTGTTGCAAACTTCGCTAAGGTACTGTACATTTGGTTAGAATTTTGTAACCAACTTCAAAAATCTATAACTTGGTTTATAGCTGGGCTATTGATATAAAAAAAAATTCCCTAATTTGCTTTAAGTGTCTACTTGATATTGAAGCAAATAAAATGGCGATGGTACATGGCTAGATTAATACAATTTTTTGGATGAAGTTTCGGGTGCTGTGGCTGGTTACTTAAACTTAATAAGATTGCCTAATGTATGGTAGCCAAGATTAAGACTTGTGCTAGTGTTTTCCTTCCTTGCTGCCATGGTGTGCATAAAATGTGAATATGTGTGTAATGGTTGGACCAATATGCATGCATTTACATAGTGCGCAAGAGGGCCAAGTGTTACCACCTCCTAAAATGGGAGAATTACAAGTGTGTCATAATGGCTAAAAACCATTATATTGTGTAATTCTCACCATAGTGTTTAAAGTGTGGGGGGTAAAAGGCATGATCAACACCTCCTTAAAAGTGTTCCAAGTTGGTAACTTGGCCCCCAAGAAAAGCCTTAAGGATTGCTTGTTTTTCAAGCAACCTATCGACTTTTTTGTAAGGTTTTGGAAATTCGGGTACTCAATTGCAAAACTCTCACAAAAGAGATTTGGAGAGTTATGGGAAGGATATGAATGGTATGAAAGTGCTATTGGAGGACCAAATTGCTTATGGAAGAGAACTAAGGACAAAGCAAACACAAAAAGGCATAAAGGACCTAAGTGTTCTAATGTAGGCCTTAAGATGTGTATGTCTATGACTTAAGTCAAATGGAAGTTTTGTGGGGTAATCCCACATAAGGAGGGCTGCTAAAGGAAGATAAGGATGGTCAAATGTGGGCCAAGAGATTAAGACTAAGAAACCATAGTCTTGTAGCAAGGAAAATGACATAAGACAAGGTTAAGACTACTTAAGTGTGTTTAGTGTACTTTTGACTATTTAAGTAGTCAAGACCACCTTTGCTCTCTAAATTTCGGCCTCCACCAGCAAAAAGAAAGCCAGCCCTCTCCTCCACACTTCCTCCATAGCCACCATACCTTCAAACTCAAAACTACTTGCAATTGAAGTCAAGGAAGCACAATTGGAAGCTATTTGGTGCTATTGCTTGAGTGCACCTAGGATCAAGCTCCAATTTCAGCATACCCATCAAGGTAAGGGTTCTCTTGCTCTCATGGGTTGTTTTCTGTATTTTCAAACAACCATGGAGCTAGGGCTAAGCTTGGAAGAGAGCCATGAGCTTGATGAACCAAGCTTAGTGAGGGGAGTGCACTTATTGAAGGTTTTGTGACCTAGTGTGAAGTGCACAGTGATGGCAGCGAATTTCTGGGTTTCTAGAGCCCAAAAGTTAGTACTAACTAGTGTTAAAATCCTCCTAAGACCAAGCATTAGCTTGAGGAGGGCTGCCATAGTGATTTGGTTATGTTTATTATGTGTTTTATGGACTAACCTATGGTATATGCTGCTGCCACATTTCATGTGTTTGTTGTTTGTGTTTGGCTGCTGCATTTGGTTGCTATATCTTGTATATATGCATTGTGGTTTTTTTGTTTTAGTGTCTTTGGATGCAGGTTTTAATGATGGTTACATTGCCTATTGAATCCAAGTGCTACCCTTACTAAGTTTCTCAATGAAACTTACTCCCCTCAATTCTGTCATTTCAGGTCCAGCAGAAAGATCACCTTCAAACTAACCTTTGTGGTTTGAGTTTTGATCTGAAATTTCAGGTACATGAACTTCCATATGTCTAGTTATGATCTGGAAATTTTGGTGATTTTAGGAGCACATTTGGTATTTTTAATGGTGGTACTTACTGTGTTGTGCAGCAGCTGTCCAGCATCCTGTTTTTGGAGTCCATTGTGTCTCAGGACCTCCTGTAACCTAGGGTGCGTATTTAGCTGAGTTAAGACCATATTGTAGTGCATGTATGCATGTACATGTAGTGTATGTAAAATGAGACAAGTATGTGAACATTTGAGTAATGTTTTGGCTATGTAAGTGATGTGGTGCAAAGCTGCCTAAGTGTGAATGATAGGCTGCTTACTTGTAAATTCTGTTTTGGCCACATAAAGTTGTTAGATGCAAGGGAATGTAATTCCTATGTGTAATTGGACATATATGGGATAGCCTTGGAGGGCTTTCCCCTTGTGAATGAAGTGTTTGCATGGTTTGGAAAAATTGTATGGGCAAAATGGTCCAAAAGTTGCCAGAATTTCGACTCTGGACATAAAGTTTAATATCTCCCTGTGTAGAATGAATCTTGGTATGAAATTTTGACCACACCTAGAGGACATCTAGAGGGTTAACTGGGATTTGGAATTTTTGGATTTAGAGCCCTGTAGCCAAAGATATGATGTTGCAAAGTTGGCTGAGTTACTGTTCATTTGGTCAGAATTTTGTAACCAACTTCAAAAATCCATAACTTGGTCCATAGGTGGGCTATTGATGTAAAACAAAATTCCTTGGTTTGCTCTAAGTCTCTACTTCATAATGGAGCAAAGAAAACATGGGGATATGAGGCTAGAATGATACAGTTTATTAGTGGAAGTTACAGGTGCAATAGCTGGCCACTAGAACTTAACACGATTGCCTAAAGTGTGGAAGCCAAAACTAAGACTTGTGCTAGTGTTTTCCTTCTTTGCTGCCATGGTGTGCATGCAATGTGAATATGTGTGTGATGGTTGGACCAATATGTATGTATTTACATAGTGCCCAAGAGGGCCACTTGGGTATGCACACTCAGGGTAGTGTTCTGATGGCCTACAGAACATTACCAATCTTGGGAGTCTAAATGCACAGTTTTGGCACCATAACTGGACTACCCCGGAGTGGGTAACACCAAGTACACTAAGGGTATTGTTCTGATGGCCTACAAAACATACTAACCCTGGGAGTTTTAAATGCATAATTTTGGCACCATAACTGGACTACCTCGGAGTGGGTAACACACCGAGCCCAACTCCAAATAACTGTCATCATCCAATATATCAAGGAATTGTGATAAGTAAGATAAGTTGATCCCCTGATAAATGTGAGATAATACCTTTCCTGAGTTGTTGACACCACAGAAGTATGCTCTTACAACATAAGAGAAGGCCTCAGAAAGCTCCTATTCCTTATGAGCCAAAGAAGAGTGAGCATCTTCCAACTCTTCTGCCTTAGATGACAACTCTTCTTCTTTGGATAATAAAGAGTCCCTGGCGTCCCTCAACTCCTTCTCTAGCTTTGTTTGATAACTCTTCATTTTTTTTTTCCAAAGTATGGAGTCGTTGAACCTCCTTAAATGTCTCTACTAGCTTTTTCTCTCTCTCCTGGACCTTAGCACTCCGGTCTTCCAAATTTGTTGTTACCTCATAAAAAATGAGTGAGAAAAATAATAAAAAGAACCAATGCCTTGATATAAACAAGGTAAAAACTAGAAAGAAAGTAAAATAGGGTAGTAAAGAAACCTTGAAGTCGCACTAAACCACATTAGTTGCTAAATTCATGAATGAGGGAAATGAGTGATTGGCTGCATCTATATGGAGCACCATCTCTGATATCGTAGCAACATCAAGGGAGCTACCAGAAGAGCTCGACTTCTTTGTCTTAGATTTACCCCTTGCCGGAGAAGCAATGGGAGCAAAAAGGGTGGTAGTTGCCAGGATGACAGAAGAACGTTGCAAAGGAACCTTAGAAAAGGTTTGTGGCCCCTCATTGGACTTGATGCGTGTGAAAGCCTTTTTGATGAAATTCTTGGCTTTCATCTTCTTCTTCTTCTTTTGCCCAACAAAGCAAAGTGAAGTATTCTTCAAAGTGAGGAACACCAAAAGTTGCAAAAAGGAGAGAAAGTAAGCACCAGTTAAAAACATAAATGATTTCCAGAGGGAAACACTGCACACCATGAATTGACAAGAACTCTGGGGTTAGGCACCCATCAGTCTGGGCACAACCATCATCTTCTACCATATTCCTAAGAAATTTGAAGGACACATCCTGCTTTTTGGAGCATTGAAATGAAGTGATTTTATTGAGGTCTTCTTTCTCACTGTTGTTAAAATCCCGTGTCTCAGTAGGGAATGGCCAAGTTGCATCCCTTGACTTAAGTAAAAAAAAACCCACCCTTCCAATGTTGCTCACACTACAAGAAATAAAATGAGTCTTTAGGTAAAACCATACCAACCACTCGGGATAGATTAAAGATCGAAGAAAGACCGAAATAAAGCCATGGTAGGCTCTATACCAAGGTTCTTAGTCACAATGACAAAATACATTATATGCTGCCAACTATTTGGAAAATATTGGAAAGGAGGAATCCGAAAGTAGTTCAATAGATCTAAAAAAAGGGGGAAGGTGGTAAAGAAAAACCAGCCTCAAATTGATTTCATTAGAAGGGGAGAAATTTGTTAGCAAAAGGGGCATATATCAATCATGAGGAGAAAGTAAACATATATCATAAGATAAGGGTATATCACAAAAGTGACAAAGGAACTCAACCTGCCAATGGTCCAAGTGGTGCATGATGTCATGATCTTAAAGACCCTCCCAATCAGGTTTAGGTTAGAAAATTCTTCCTCTTTGTCTCGCATTAGTTTTCCAAATCCTTCCCTAACCTTTAACTTACGTAGGTTGGCCTACCTTTCCAACACTCCTCTCACCTCCCCAAAGTGGAACAAAGTCACCTAGGTCAACAATAGTTACTACATGTAATAGGATTGTGACCCCACATGGAATATTAAGAAGCTCTGAAGGGCTCGACCCAAGGCTGGTAGTGGGATCTGTGTAAGTGGCTCCCGTAATAATGATAAGGGCTTCTGAAGAAGTCTTTACTATCACTATCCAATGAAAATAATTCATCAAAGGAAGAAGACATACCTACAAGGTGAAATGTAAGCCACCAGGCGTTAAGAGAAAGCACAACCAGAGACAGAGAGTTCTGAGAAAAGATATGAAGCTTTTAGGTTGCAAAATGAAAAATGAAGGTAACCTTCTACACCTTATAAAGAGAAATGAGAGAAATGAGTATTTCCCTAGGTCATTTGATACTTTGGGAAGTGTAAAATGGTATATTTATTCAAGTTTAATGCCAATAATGAAAGATAAGAAAGGCATTTTAGCATGTTAGAAGTAACAGACCAACAAGACACTAATTAAAAATGATAGTAGTCAACTTGTGTTTTCTAGAAAGGAGACGACAGTAACCAAAAGAAAATAGGAAGGAGAGAGATGATAGAAGAAAATAAAAAGGAAACAAATGACAAAGGGCAAAAGAAAATAAGAAGGAAAGAAAAGGTGGAAGGGAAAAGAAAATAATATGGAGAGAGAAAATAGTAGGTGAAGAAAATAAAAAGGAAAGAAATGGTGAAGGGAAAAAAGAAATAAGAAGGAAAAAGACGATGGAGGGCAGAAGAAAATAGGAATGAGAGATGATGGTAGGCAAAGAAAATAAGAAGGAAAGAGATGACAGTGGGCAAAAAAAAATAAGAAGGAAAAAGACAGTGGGGGGGACAAGAAAATAGGAAGGAGAGAGATGACGGTAGGCAAAAAAAATAAGAACGAAAGAGATGGCAGAGGGAAAAAGAAAATAGGAATGAAAGAGATGGTAGGGGACAAAAGAAAATAGGAGAGAGAGAGATGCTGGTAGGCAAAAAAAAGAAAGAGGGCAAAAGAAACATGTGGGACAGTGGTATGACTACCAAAAGTACACAAAAGTGTGCCAATAAAAGACTATTGTAGATCTGCCGAATTAAACAAGCCATTCATTTCTTTAACAAAAAAATTTTTCGCCAAAAGGAGCTCGTATAATTATATTTCCCCAAAATGAGTTCTCCCACACATTTTTTTTTGTAAAAAAAGGGGGCATTACATACACAAAAATTTTCCCATAATTTCTCTTTAGAAAATTTCTTTATGACATAACGGAAGTATGAGAAAGTCATAAACAAGTCTCAATTAGAGCCTAGTCATGCTTTGTTAAGGCTTGGGGGGGGGGGGAGGCAAATTGTGATACCCATCCCAGGAATTTGGACCTCTATTTGGACCTATGTTACTTTGAGAAAATAAAACCTATCCAAGGTTTCAGGCCCAAATCCAACTTAATTAAGGCCCACCATCCTATAGCACTAAAATGGGGGACCATAAAAAGACAGGTGTTCTACATTCAATAATTGAAGAGACAAACACTTCATCCAATGGTCCTAAACTCTAGGACATAGAACCCCAAAAACTTATATAAGAGCATTCATTATCATATGACAAATATGAGATCAGTCTCTTTGGTATTTACATCTTGCCAGAACCCTTATTGACTTTAAGTATTAGAGTATCTTTTGCAGGTCTCCATGCTCTCCCCTCCAAGGTGTACTGATGTGATGGACTTCATTCCCTACCACGCAAATTGTGTACCAAAAAAAGTGCGTCATCATGTACCTTCTTCATTTTTAAGGGGTTCACCTGTGAAGTCATCCAAAGCTTCTAGCTTAGTAGTTTTCCTTGGCTCATAGATGATGTTGTATTCTTCCAAGCTTGATACACCATTTATACAGGTATTTTGAATGGCCCAACCTCATTTCTCAAAGGGAAACTATTACGGTATGGCCCTGAAAGCACAGCAAAAGCCTTTGCTTGGCATAATACATGAACTGCCATGGTTTATTTGCCTCCACAGGACATTTTTTGCTCATGGAGAGCTAAAGTCTGAGAGGTTATCCTTCCTTTAATTTGCCAAAGGGTTAGGAGTTCAGCTAGGTACTCCAGCTTTTCCAAGCTTACTAGTATTCTTTATTTCAACAAGGTTTGTCTTCAACTTTTTCAATGTCCATCATCATCTCCTTTGTAAGGATTTTGAAAAAGTGATTACAATGGCCACTATATCGGGATTTTGAAAAAGGAATGACTCCTGCTAGAGAAAGCTTTCCTCTAGGACTTCCATCACGACAACGGTTAGAGTCATAAGCATCGTTGTTATTTTTTCTTGGTCTTGTTTGATCAAAGACTCAATATACTCCATCTGCCAGCTACTGACAACCCTCTGTATCATGGCCATGATCCCGATAAAATTGGTAGTATTTCTTGAGATTGCTTTTGTTTATCGAAGGTAATGGCTTTGGGTGCTTGATACCTCATTGCTTTTCAAGGGCCGTGAGAATACTGGCCCTTGTGATATTATAAGGAGTGAAGGTCCTTTTCCCTCAATTTTGCCAAGGTGATCCATTTTTGCTTCCCTCCCTTACTTGCCAAAGTTGTTTCCTTGGCACAACAGTTCCTTGCCACATGTACCTCAGGGTGCTCCCTTAGAGCTCTTTGGCCGTTGTATGTTGTTTGGCCCCTCGGTAAAACTCACCTGGAGGGGCACTCAGAACAATTGTGAGTTTCCACATTGTTGCCAACATATGGACTTTAGCACTAAGGTCTAAGACATTTACTATTTCCTTGTTGAAATGCTTGACATAGCCTTAAGGGGATTAACCATCCTTCTGACTAAAGTCAAACGTGTGTAAGACCATTTTCATTGTCATGTGGGTTCTGATGAATTATTGAGTGGATTTGGTCGAATTGTTTATCACTCGACTGAACAGAGATTCATTGCTGAAGGGCACTTTCAATAACCTAGAGAAAACAAGTTTGCTGGTCAATTGCTTTCCCACCCTGTTAAGCATTTTCAAATGTTTCTTCATGAGGGCATCACTCGATGATGGTTCTTTCACTCATCAGTAAGCATCTGGTATAGACGAGGAGTGTCCCTATTTCAGTGACCTAAAAGATTGGCATTCCATAGAGGGGAGATGTATTTCCATCATAGTTTACTTTTTCAAACTTTGAAAAGGAATTTAATGTACGGAAAATGCTCTTGAACACTCTATTTTGAGTCATTTCTTTTAGAAGAATGACGGGCCGGACTAATGGACATCTCCTATAGAAGGCTTTCTGGGAAAACTTGGCCTGACTTGGATGATGATCCAGTTGTTGTATCATTTCTATGATGATGGAGGGCTGGAAGTAGCGCAAGAATTCCATCCTCACAGTGAGCAGCCATTAATCTTTAATGATGGAGGTGATGGAGGTGCCTCCAGGTGGAGTACTATCTACCTCCATTTTGTCATACCCCTCAGTTGCATAGTCCATAGGCTGGTAGAAATATGGCAGGAAAAAGGCTTGGGAAGGAAGGAATCAAAATGGTAGAACTTTAGAAGTGCAAAATTGGTGGTCCAAAAGGAAGATGGTGAGGTTATATTGCAATCAAGTTTAAGAAAAGTTTGGGTGCTAGTGTCATTTCCTATGATTAGAGTTATTTGTAGTTGGAAGACGTAATTAAGATAACTAGAAAAGTTTATCAAGTTAGAATTTTGAACATTTGATAAGGGACAAGAGTGCATTGTGCCATGCATGGGAGTAGGCTTACTCGAGCTAGCATTTGAGCCAAATTAGTGCCACTTGTCTTCTAGTAGAACAATGCATGCTTCAACTCACAACAACCCTTGAATTAGGTGTTTTTAAAAACCATTTTGGTTAGAACTAGAGCTCTTAACCTATTCTTTGTGGCTTCTAGTTGTAATTCATGTGGAAGGAGGTTGCCAAAGTAATTTTATGTCTAGCAAACTGTTAAGGAGGTTACTTTAACATCAACTCATAGAGAATTAATAAGGAAAGGCTTGGAGAGCTGTTATCACTTGAATTTCAGGTAAGGTTCAATTATGAATGAATTTCATCTAGAATCATGAGCTAAACTTATGATTCTAGTGGAATTGTTTGGCCATAACGTGACTACATGTGAAGTGAGCTTAAGTGCTTATAGGGGCTAGGGTTACCTCCGGGTTTTTATGTATGTGCTAGCTAGATATGTTAGGGCAACCATTAGGGTTCTGTTTTTGGGTTAGGCTAAGCTAAATTCAGCATATGAAGCTCTATGATCTGGGTTTAGTCTGGGTAAGTTGTTAATTAAAATGAATGTAAACTAGGATATGCTTGCTAGGCCTCGAGGTTGTTTAGTGTTGCTGGTGTTGTCGTGTGTGTATGTGTGTTGTATGCTTTGTTGATTTTGAATACGTGTGCTAATTTTGTAATTTGCTATATATGGTGTTAGGATCTTGTATCTCTGTGTTTTTTTCGCTTGTAAGGGCATTGTGGAAGGAATATGATTTTTATAGTTATGTATATCAAAGCTTTGAGCTAATTTAATCCTTGCTGAATGGTAAAACTCATGCCCTGTTCTTTATTCTTACTGGGAAAGGTTTACTGGAGTGTCTAAGAACTTGTATGTTTGTGTAGTTGGATTTTGGGTCCAATTAGTTATAATGTCTTTGTTCTATTGTTAGACTAGTGCTCAATGAAATTTGTAGTCAAGCTTGGTATTACTAGACTTATAGGCACTACATTGCCGTAGGTGTGTGAACTAGCTACAAGTATGTTGTTTTTAGTGCCTAAGTGTTATAGGATTAAGTGTTCATGTATGTGCACAAGTGTGATGTAATAGGATGTGCCTAGTACTTATATGTGTTCTGATAAGTGTAACTGATGGTAGCATTGGTAGGCCTACCTTGAGCGTGCCCGATGTGAACTTCTTATGTGCACTAGGAGATATGAAGTATGTATAAGAACTTTTGTGCTTGTTTTGTTCTTATTAATATTGGCCCTGAAGGCTGTTCCTTACTTAGCTTAATTTTATACTTTTGGCACTAGACAATTGTAAAGACTTGCTCAAGTAATATTGCTAAACCGAGAATTGAGCTAGTGTAATGCACATGTATCTTGGGACACATGTGTTAAGCAACTCGATAGTGCCTTAGGTAGCCCTTTTAATATTACCAGGGTCACCCAATAGTGTCCTAGGTTGTGATAATGCCTTCTTCCTACAAAAGTGGAATAAGGCATGGGCCAGGGTTAGTTTGAGGCATAACAAGTTGGTGCCAAAGCTAGAGTTTTTATAAAACATAACTGTCTAGATAGGCAAGTTACAACTTAGAGTCCTTAAGCCTTGGAAATATTGAGCAATGTTACGTGATTTGTGATTTCAGGATGAAAACTAGAAATATGGGAAGATAAGCAATGAGCAAAAAGAAGTTAGGTCAAGTCAATCCTCTAGGGGTAAATAGCCTAAGAATATGAATGCTAGAATAGATGGCAATGCAAATAAGGCTTAAGAGCCTGGAAATGAAGGTAGGACTAATGTACCTGGGCTAAGTAGGGATGGCCAGTAGAGAATGGAACAAATGATGGAGGCTATGTAAGAAGCTATTGCTCAATTGGTGTTAGGTATTCAGGCTTTAACTAGAGGTTAAGCTTAGGAACCAAAGTGTACTAAAACTAATAAACAAGTTGAAGAAAAATGGAAGGGCAGAAGGCCTTGATAAGAGCCCATGCAAGATGATCAAGCTAGTAAAAGTTGAGAAGAGCCTGAGGAGGAGCATGATGAGGAAGGAACACACTCCAGAGGAAGGAGAATGAGATCTGAGGTGAGATAAGAAACAAGATATGACATTGAAGTGAGTCAAGATGTGGAGGAAGTTTAAGTGTGACATGAGGCTAGAAGACAAGTTCAATTAACTAAAGTTACTAAAAGGGTAAGCCTAGTAAGGCTAAGATCCATAAGTAGACTAGGAAGAGTAAGGAGGCCACGGGCTGAAGGCCTAAGAGAAGGTCAGCTAGTAGGGTGCTTAGCTTTGGAACCTCTACTGTTAGGACCATCCCTTAGTACTTGGCTTAGGCCAAGAAATGTAAAGAAACACCAATTTAGAACATGAGGGACTTGTTTGAAAATGAGGGTAAGGGTGTAAGTGTAAACCTGAGAAAGTTTGGGTTTTAAGTATGCATGGGAAACTTAGACCATGATGTTTTTGGCATGAAATAAAGTTGGAGGACTACAATGTACCCTGAACTAGTGGTACTAGTGAAACTACAAATTTTAAATGGGAACTTTCGGCCATGCAAAATTGTGAGAGGATTAGTGTGATACTAGACTAGTTTTGGTAAAAGTTCAATGATGACTAGTCAAATCTTGTTCCCCACTAAGGTATTAAGGCATCATTGTCTTGGTTTACATAATTAGTACTTGTACAAGTACTTGGCCGGTTTATACATGGGTTTAATGGACATATTGGACACTTTTGATGTGTGCTTGGCAATGTGAGACATGAAGTGACATAAGTGTCGAAAGGTGCATGTGTTTTAGTGATGAAAATGCAGCCATGAGGAAGTGAGGGCTCAAATGAGCCATGCAAGATTTGTGAAGCCTAAAGCTAGCTTATTACCACTTTAATTACATGTGACTATCACTGAAACCACATGACTCCACTTAAGCCATTTTGCTTTCATTTCGTGTTTCCTTCTTCAAGGCTGAGAGCTTGCTTGTTTGTGTTCTTGAGCTTCCACCACAAAGGGTTTCGGGTTTGAGCATAAAGAGGCAATTGAAGCTTGAGAGGAACGAATCAAGCTTGGGGTTCTTGTTTTCGGCACTAGGCAACTCAAGTTGAGCTTTTGATTTGAAGAAATCATGGAGGCCGAGGTGTTTCAAGCTTGGGTTTGAGTTAACTCTTTGTGTTTTCCTTGAATACATGGTATACATTCCATGAACAAGGAGTATTAATGCCTAATTAGTGATGTGCTAGGCCATTTGTTGAAGAACACATTTCGGGTTCAAGCTTAACCGAGAGGAACTCAAGCGTTTTTTGAGGTAGGGTTCACTAAACTACTTGATTGCTTGGTAGTATACCATGATTCAAGTGTTTAAAGTAGTTAAGTGATGGTTAAATATGCTAAATGACCTTAGTTACTTGATGGGCTATTGTGAAGATTCGGTTGTGATTGTTGATTAGCTAACTAACTATGGGCATGTGTTAGAAATCCTAGTAAATGGGGCCAATTTGCTAGGCATTTCGGAGCTCTAGTGGATGTGGACTTTATATTGGAGTTTGATGTGCAAATGTGCGCAATGACACATGCTATGGTATTTGGCCGAATGGTCATTGTGGTGTGTGTGTGTGTTCATTGTGTGCTTGAGTGATTCTTTGTGCTTGCTAACCATTTACTTGTTATTATGGCTTATATGTCTCGGACTTGCTAGTATGTATATATATGTTGTGGCTTTCTTGTCTTTGTGTCTTATTTTTGCAGGACATTATGAGCAAATTGAGGTTAAGCCTTGAGTTATACACTCGGCTTAACTGAATAAACTCTTTAATGAGTTGGTATTAAAAGTGAACTCTACTGAGTAATGTACTCATTGCCCATACATTTGTTTTTCAGGAAAGGATATTCGGCCTGAGTTATAGTAGCTTGAGTTTGCTAGTGTGTTGTGCTAGCTTTGCTTGTGTAATAAGGTATGTGCCAATGTGTGCTTGGCTTGATCAACTTTGTACATTACATGTCTTGTTTATGAAGTTGGCCGAGACTTATGTCTTAAGTTATGCAGGATTGTAGAGTGGTACTTGTCTAGGTGTGCCGCATGGATATGTGGACCATTGCTCTGATCATAGTCTTCACCTTTATGACTATGAATATGGCCATAGGACTTGTACTGCAGTGTGTCCTGCTTTATGGCATATTGAATGTCTTGTTTGGACATTAGAGGTTTTGGGATGTAAACATAATTTGGTAAACCTAAACTTTGGAATCATGGCACATAGCCATGTATGTGTACTAGGTAGACTACTTTTGTATGTACATATATGTAGTCTCGGATGTTGCCTAGTTTTTATGGTACATAGAGTACCTTAGTAGGCCAAGTTATGTTTGCACTCATGTTATGATTATGGGCTTATGTATGGCTTCTTAAGAATGTGAAGCATGTTATCTTGTGAACCTCCTTTATACCTATTATGGCCAAATGTACATGTGCACTTAAACATGAGTTTTCAAAAATCAAATGACACCTTGGGCTTCTTGGTTGCCATTCTAAAAATAGCTCACTTGATTGCACACATCCTAAACACTTAAATTTCATTAAGTGTTTGCCTTGCTTGTAATGCAAGTTATCTATTACAGCCTTGCTTGTCTTGCAAGTTATTATATTGGGCTCTACTTATGTGGCAAGTAATTAGTTGGATTCTTCTCATAAGCCTCCTGGGCCACCTCCCAGGCTAAATACCTTAAGAAAATAAGACTTAAGGATTAATTACATTGGTTGGCCGAATTGAAAGTTCTAAAATCACTCCAGAATAACCTTTAGTTGGGTGAGTGTAGTACAAAGTGTTGGGCCAGGGCCTGTGTAAGGTGTGACATCTATTATTTAAGAGAAGTGGTAATCCAAAAGCAACCGAGTCTTGGATTTACCAAATTTGAAAAGTTTTTGAAAGTTGGAAGTTACCTCAGCACAAAAAGTATTGTTTGCCACATTTAGATTAGAGTGTAGTGTTGAGTAATGGTGGAGAGTTCTCTAAAGGTCTCACCAAGGTAAGAATAAGAAAAAGCAAGTTAAAATGAGGAGAGTAATGAGATGGGTTGAGTTCTTCAAAGTGTTTCAAGAACAAAATGAAAGTAAGGCCCTTAAAGATCTAAAACAAGTTGAATTTGATCAACTTGAGCAAGGAGACTTGGCTATGGTGGATTTTCAATAGAAGTTTAGTAGCCTTAAAAGGCATGCACACCAATATGGTGGATAAGAGGAATTGAAAGAAAAAAGGTTTATAAGGGGTTAAAGCCAAAATTATGGCAAATTCTGAGGGCAGTGGGAGCCAAGAACTATTCTGAAGGGGTACAAAATTCATAGCTCTAGAGCAAGAATTTAAGGGGCAAGAAAATAAGGCTCAATGAGGTATAGGAGGAGCCCAAAAAGGGTCTAAGAAGAGGGTCAAAGAGAAGCAAGTAGCTCTAAAAGTGAATAGAAAAATAAAAAGGGATAGACGACCTTAACATTATGGACCATAATTTCAAAATTGTGGTAAGCGCCATATTTTCAAATGATGCTACAAGGTGACAGATGGATGTTTGAAATATGGATCGTATGAGCATTAGGTTAGAGATTGCCAAGTAAAGAAGGAAGAAAAAAAGTTGTTAGGTAGATTTGGGGCTCAGTGGCCAAGAGTACATTGACCTAAAAGAAGAATGAACTTGCAACTAGTGAAGGTCGGGCCGTAAGGACCAAGTCAACCACAAGAGAAAGAGGGCAGACCTAGCCACATGGAAGAGTTTTTCAAATTGAGGCAACAAGGGGAGAAACATAGAGGTAGAGCTAGAAGAAAAAGTGATTGGCCACAAAAGGCTAAGCAAGGTAGCTCTAAAAGGTAACCTTTACCTTAACAACAAATTAGTTTATGTGTTGTATAATACTAGTGCTTCCATTTCTATAATTCCTACCAAGCTTGTTAGAGAAATTAATTTGGAAGTTAGTACATTGTCTGAAGTGTATTTGGTTAGGACTGCTGGTCATGAGATAACATTTAAACATAATATAGTTAAAGATTGCGTAATTACGCTATGAAAGCTGGAACAAAAGGCATATTTAATTATCATAGAGACCATGGGTTATAACATAATTTTAGGAAGGAATTGGCTGGTTGAGAATAATATTATGATAGATTGCCAAGCTAGAAAGTTAAGCCTACCAAGCTCTGGACCTTATGATGTGAACAACTCATCTGAGTTAGTTAAGAATTGACAATTAGAAGTGGTTGAGCATATACATATAATTTATGAAGATTAATATATGGGGCTGAATGGAGATAAGATAAAAATGAGTTTTGTAGAATTCTCATTGTTAGAGAATTTCCAAGAGCATTTCCTTCTGATTTCCCAGGACTTCCCCCCATTTAGGGAAGCTGAATTTGAAATTAAGTTAGTACTTGAAGCTACTTTTGTATTTACTGCCCCATATAGGATGACCAGTCCAGATATGAATGAGCTTGAGAAGCAATTAGATGAGTTGTTTGAGAAAGGGTTCAGTAGGCCAAGTTTGTCTTCATGGGGAACACCAATGTTGTTTGTCCAAAAAAAGGATGGTACCCTTAGACTATGCGTCGACTAGAGAAAACTCAATGCACTGTCCATTAAGAATAAATGTCCTCTTCCTAGGATTGAAGATTTGCTTGGCTAGTTGAATGGAGAAAAGTTGTTTTCTATGATTGACCTCAGATATGGTTACTTTTAACTGAGTGTTAAGGAAGAAGATATTCCTAAGACTATCTTTAGAATAAGGTATGGTCATTTTGAGTACACAAGGATGCCATTTGGGCTCACTAATGCACTCGCCTTATTCATGGATTTTATGCAAAGGGTATTTAACCCATATCTTGATCACTTTGTAGTGGTATTTACTGATGATATCTTAATGCATTCAAGAGATGAAAAGCATCCTAAAAAGCATCTAAGATTTGTGCCTGACTTGCTCAAGCAGCAGAAGATGTATGGCAAGCAAAATAAGTGCCATTTCTAGACTAATATGGTTAGATTCTTAGGCCATATTATCAATGCACAAGAGCTGGCAGAAGATGTTCAAAAGATTAAGGCTAACCATAGAATGTTAGGGAAGTTAAGAGTTTCTTTGGGTCAGTTGGATATTATAGGAGGTTTGTTCACAAATTTTATTTGATAGTTGCCCTATTTACTCAATTAACCAAAAAGGATCATAAATTTAAGTGGGGCAAAGAATGTGAACACAGTTTTTATGAGCTTAAGAAGAAGTTTACAATAACTCCTATTTTATTGTTGGCAAACCTTATAAGAGCATTTAAGGTATATACAGATGCCTCTATGATGGGATTAGGTTGCGTGCTTATGCTAGGAAAGCAAACAATTGCTTATGGATTAAGGCAACTAAGGCCTCATGAGAAAAGCAACCCAATATATGACCTAGAACTGGCAGTTGTAGTCTTTACCCGTAAACAATGGAGACATTACTTGTTGGGTAATAAATCTCAAGTCTTTACTGAACACAAGAGTCTTAAATATCTTTTTACCCAAAAAGACTTGAATATGAGGTAGAGAAAATGGTTGGAATACCTCAAAGACTTTGAGTGTACCATTGAGTACACTTCAAGTAAAGCTAATGTAGTAGTGGATGCTTTAAGTGACAAGTACACTAGAGTACTTAAAGCTCAAGGAGAAGGAAGCAAAAAGGAATGTTTAAGTGTAACTTGGTTGGTAAGCCAATGGAAACAATAGGAACTCAACCAAGTAAATGTTACTACGATCATACCAAAATGGAAAGAATTAATCCAAAAAGCCCAACATCATTATAGTGAACTTGCTAGAATTTCTAGACAAACACAAGGAAAATTGTTTCAAGGATTTTCCTTTAGGTAAGGGTTGTTGTAGTTTCATAATTGGATCTATGTGCCTTGTCAAAATGATCTTAGGAAACAAATTTAGGAAAAAGCTCATTCTAGCAAGATAAGTGTACATCCTAGAAGTCAAAAGATGTACAAAGACTTAAGGATGCATTTTTGGTGGCCTTACATAAAATAAGACATCAATGTCTTTGTATCGAAATGCTTCACTTGCCAAGAAGTTAAAATTGAACATAAAAATTTGAGAGGTAAACCACCTATTCCAGAAACGAAATGAGGCTTTACAACTATGAATTTTGTAGTTGGAATGCCAATGAATAGAAGAAATTAATGCAATATGGGTCATTATGGATAGGCTAACTAAATCAGCACATTACTTGCCTATAAACCTTACTGATCCTTTGGATAGGCTTGCAAAGCTATACATAAAGGAAATTGTGAGGTTGTATGGTGTTCCTAATGATATAGTGTCCAATAGAGACCCATGATTTGTCTTTAAATTTTGGAAGTCTTTACATCATATATTAAGCACACAATTAAAGCTTAGTTTAGCCTATCACCCCCAAATAGATGGGCAGACTGAAAGAACAATACAAGTGTTGGAAGATATGTTAAGTTGATGTCTTATAAATTTTCAAGGAGATTGGGACCAACACCTGCCTCTAGTAGAATTCTCTTACAATAATAGCTACCATTCGGTAATCAAAATTAGCACCCTATAAGGCACTATATTGTAAGAAGTGTATCACTCATCATTGTTGGCATGAACCCATTGATAAGTTGGAGTTTGGCCTAGACCTCATAAGGGAGACCATAGAGAAAATTAAGTTGATTAAAAAAAAATAAAAACAGCCAACAATAGAAAGGAAGCTTATGCAAATCTGAAGAGGATGAGAGATTTGGAGTTCCAAGTTGGGGACTTTGTATGGCTAAAAGTATTACTAATGAAAGGGGTAGTAAGATTTAGAAAGAAAGGCAAGTTAGCTCCAACATATGCAAGACCATATCAAGTGCTAGCGAAAGTGGGAAATGTGGCATACATATTGAATTTACCCCTAGAACTAGGGCATATACATGAAATTTTTCATGTAAGTAAGCTAAAGAAATATGTATCTAACTTAGGCAAGTGGCACCAACCACTAGTGTCCCAATAGCACCAAACCTCACTTTTGGAAAAGAGCCAATTAGAGGTCTAGCGAAAAACACTAGAAAGTTAAGGAGTAAGTGGATTCAAATGGTGAAAGTACAATGGACAAACCATACTGAGGAAGAAGCTACTTGGGAGACAAAAGCTGAAATGCTTAAGAATTATCCAGATACTTTCCTAAGTTTGCTAAGAAATTTGGATAACCAATTTCTTAAGGGGGAAAGATTGTCATAGCCTTTAGTTGTATAGGCCATAGGATGGAGAAATAAGGTAGGAAAAAATCTTAGGAAGGAAGAAATCAAAGTGGTAGAACTTTAGAAGTGAAAATTAGAGGTCCAAAGTGAAGATGGTAAGGTTATGTTGGAACTGAGTCTAAGAAAAGTATGGGTGCTAGTGTAATTTCCTATAATTGGAGCTATTTGTAGTTGGAAGACTTAATTGACATAGTTGGAAAAGTTTATTGAGTCAAAATTTTGAACATTTGATAAGGGATAGGAGTACATTATGATATGCAAAGGAATATGCTTACTCGGCCTAGCATTTAACCCAAATTAGTGCCACTTATCTTCTACAAGAAGAATGCATGATTTCATTCATAACAACCCTTGAATTAAGTATTATACCACCATTTCAATTAGAACTAGAGTTCTTAGCCTGCTTTTGGTGGTTTCTAGTTATAATTCAAGTATAAGGAGGTTGCCACTGTGGCTAACAAGCTGTTAAGGAGGTTACTTCTACCTCAATGCATGAGAATTGAAGAGGAAATACTTGGAGAGCTGCTGTCGAAGCTTGAATTTTGGGAAAAGATTTATTATGAAAGAATTTCTTCTAGGGTCACAAGCTGAACTAGTGATTTTAGTGGTATTGTTTGGCCTTAAGTGATGACTGCATGTCAAGTGAGCTTAACTACTTATAAGGGCTAGGGTTACCTTCAAGTTTCTATGTATTTGCTAGCTAGATATGTTAAGGCAAGCATTAGGGTTCTATTTTTAGGTTAGGCTAGCCTATGTTTAGAATCTTAAGCTCTATGCTCTAGGTTTAGTCTGTTTAAGTTGGTTAATTAAAATAAATGTAGACTAGGATATGCTTGCTAGGTCCTAAGGCTACTATGTATAGCTGATGTTGTGGTGTGTGTTTTGCATGATGATGGCGCTGGGCGCCATCAGGGTCTCCACTTTGTGCCGTGGAGACTGCAGCAAGGACTTCCGGAGGTGCAGATGAACCCAGGGAGAGGGTGCTCTGTGTGCATCACCTGGGATGGGCGGCAACGTCTTTGGCTCGTGGTAGGAGGGCCTACCTAAAACACTCAAAAAACAGGGGTTAGGAGGTCCCCGGAGTCTTTTTCCGGGGAGGAGCCCCCGACGCCCAAGTCAGTGCTTATCAGAGATGGAGAAAGAGTAGTAAGCACAAGACGTTCTTGCATGTCGTGGTCGTGTTTTCTTTTGAGGGCTGAGAAGAGAGGGGAGAGAAGCCCCTTTACCTCAAAGTATTTTTGGCGGAGAAAGGATAATGAGAGAGAGAGAGCCCCCCCAGGCTCGGACCATTCTCTTGGTAAATATAGGAGGGGGTGAACCGTTTAGATGGCAACACGTGTATGAACGGATACCATTCATACTTCTGGGTGTGGGGGCCCTTAGCCACCTACAGGCTCCTCAGGCCGCAGTGTAGCCCTGCAGGACGTAGGTTGTGCGGCATGTTAAAGCGTGTCTGGGGGCAGCGTGTCGAGGGCTGTAAGAGTATGGTGTGTCAGAGGCTCCTTGATGGCTCCCACCATACTTCCGAGGTCCACTGGGTTAACGTCTCCCTTCGGGGTGAGGGGCCTCTTCCCGGAGTCGTACCGGTACTTCAGCGTATTTACGGGCGCCGAAGTTGGTCTCTTCAGGGGGCTTTCACTTGCAGAAGGTGGCTGGTGCTCCTCCTCGAAGCTAGTTTGGTCGCCCTCCCGATGGAGGCGCTATGGTAGTTTCTTGGGGTTAGTATTGGCGGGCTGCCGAGTTCGCATGCCTCAGGTGTTTGGCTCCCTTTCTCTGGGGGTCCTAAGGTGTTCGGGGCGATAGCACTTCGGCTATCACATGCCCCCCTTCGGAAAGATGGAGTGGAGACTTCGGCTAGTGGTCCTTTCAGGGGCGCTTTTCGGGACTCGGAGTGCGACGTTTGCAGGGGAGGTGATTTACCACGTAGGAGGTAAGCCTTGTTCGGGCAGGTGTTACCTGTTTGCCCTTTGGTGTTCTCGAGATACCCAACCTCTTTACTTTTCTACCATGGGCTAATGGACCGTCACGTCTTGAAACTAGGTATGTCATTTTAGAGCAGCGTGCCTGCTTTTTCAGGATGTCAGAAAACGTGTCCTAGTTTCTTGTGACAGATGACACGTGGCAGATGCTGGTTGGGATGGGCACGCCTTTTTACGCACGAGGGGCAATTGTGGTGACGTTTTGCCTTCACGCAGTAGTTATGACGTCTTTTTGGCTGCCCTTCCTCGATCTATATAAGTCTCCTCCTGTCACACTCTTCATTTATTTTCCTTTGCGTTTCATTTTGCTCTCATCTGCTTCCGTGCCTTTTTGTGGTGGTATTAGCAGTGGAGCGATTTCCGACATCTTGCACGACGGCGTTCAGAAATCCTGATTTTGGCAAGGCCTTTGGTGGGTTCTTCCTTCAGTTTCTGCTTTTTCTTTTTGCTTCCGAAGTTGTTTTTCTTCTCTTCCGAAGTCTCTCTTTTGGCCCACCATGTCTTCGGTTATTCCCGAGAGCTAGCAATCTCTTATGTCTCACCCTTGTTGCTCCACTTCTGAGAAATTAGAGAGGTGGACAACTAAATTTTTCCTCCCTTCATATGCCACAACAAGATTACCCCACTTCAGTCACTTTAGCTTTATGAATAGGGACGACGAGGTTACCGTTTTCCGAGCCCAACTGAAGGCTGGACTTCGGTATCCTCCAGCGAAGATGATTTGTGACTTTTGCCAATTTCATGGCATAGCCGTGAATCAACTTCCTCCCAACTCGTACTCCTATTTCAATGCTTTCTCTGCATGTGCGGGGTCTTCGGGGTAGAATCCCATTTTATCCTGTTCATGCAGTATTACAAGCTCTATCCGGTTTTGAAGGGTGGCTTTTATTTCATGCTACCTTGGGGATCTGGGAGCAAAAAATTCATGTTCACCTTCGCTACCAAGGATAGTTGGCGAGGGTGGCAAAGGAAGTTCTTCTTCCTAAAGGTGGCGGAGGCCTGGTCGCATGTTCCGACTAAGTGGGCTCGGGGAAAGCTGGAGACAGATGTCGTTGATCCCAAGAAGTTGTTAACTCCTGAGTTGGCGGCGAGGTTTGCGGACTTCGACAGATGTATCCATGCTGTTACCGATTGGGATGCCGAGGTCCCTCCACGTTCCCTCTACCCTTTCCCGATCATGTGGAAACTCATGACCGATGAGGTTCTTCGGGAGTTGGGGGTGGTTACGGAGCACAAGACGGATCTTGGCATGCTAGCTCCTGCTACCGAGGGGAAGGACTCTTGGCTAGTGAAGCTCCTTCGAAGCGAGCTCACTTATGAGGCCTTTTTTGAAAGTAATTTTTCTCTCAAAGTTTTTAGCATAAGCGCGTGTCTGGACTCATGCTGATGTTTTTCGTCTTTTTCAGAGATGGGCGACGACTCTGCTACCTACTATAAGTCTCTCTTCCTTGGTCAGGCCGAGAAGGGAGAGCAAACGAAGAAAGGCATCTCCAAAAGGCGCAAGACTACTGGGAGCGGACCGTCTTCGGCCAAGAAGGTGAAAAAGGACATCCTTCTTCCACCCCCGGAGGATGCGGCGGGAGTTGGTGTCATTGCAACTTCTACCGAGGTTGGTGACATCATTGCTACTTCCACTAAGGTTGGCGATGTCATTGCAACTTCCACCAAGGTTGCAACTCTCGCCGAGCCTGAAACTACGGTCGAGGTTCCTGCCGGGGTGATTGCCGTTCCTACTTCTTTGAGTCCCGCCACGTCGGCAAATCTTGTAGGCTCTTTGGCGGGGAGTCCCTCTACCGAGGAGCTGGAAAAATGCTGAAGGGATAAAGGCAAACATGTTCCTACCAATGTGGAAGAAGTCCGGGACTCTGATGACGACTGTGCTGAGGTCACGCCAGGTTTGTCTCCTGCCCCCCGTTTTGATACTTATATCGTCATAACTCTGTAGAGTTAAGGGGCTTTGTTTGATTTATGTTTTCAACTTCTTCAGAGGATCTAGCGCCCTCAGCTTGGATGGTGGAACATGCCCGTAGGCGGGCTCTTCCAGATTCCCACGTCCAGAAGGACAAGGTCACAAGGGAGCCGTTCTGGTCTTTTACGGAGGACATGAACCTATTCTCCGAGGACTGCCGGGAAATGGCTCCGCAGATGGCGAGGAGGGTGCTTACTCAGGCCTCCTTCAAGGCAGTTGCCGAGGAGTGCGCTTCTGAGGACTCCCTTGCCGCTAGAGTTTCCGAGCATGCTGCTCAGGTAATTCTTCAGGCTTCTTCATTTTTCCTCCCACTTTTTTGTCTAAGTGTTTTGGTTTTCTTTGTGTAAATTTCACTAAGTACCTTCTTTTTTTGCAGCTCCTAGGGTATAGTTGATACCTTTGAGCTTGGGCAGTAAAGCAGTCTTCGGTCCAAGCTTGGGCCGAAGATAAACTTGAGAAGGCCATGGTTTTTTGTGCTAACTCGGTTGTGACGAACATCGAGTTGAGCCGCATAGCCAAGGAGAGGGTTGCCAATCTTCGGGAGGAATTCTTGAAGGGTCAAGAGGAGCTCTTGAAGGATTTTTCCAAGAAGATGTCCGACCTTGGTGACAAAGTAGTGAGCCTGACTTCAGCCAACGAGATCCTTCGAAAGGAAAAAGAAGGGGAATCTTCCCTTCTGGCGAAGGCGATGGCTGAAAATGCTGAACTCCAAGCCAAGGTTGACTCGCTGAATAAGGATTCAAAGAAGAAGAAGAAGATAAAGGAGCTGTAGAAGGAGGTTGAAGACCTTCGGAAGGAGGTTTCGGATCTTTAGAATGAGGCGGACGATCTGGACGTCGAGAAAGACAAGGCCGTTCAGGCGACTAAGGTTGCCTTTTAGGACAGTTTCTGCCTAGCTCGTCACTAATTTCTGAAGAGATATCCGGACCTCGACCCTTCCTTTTTGGCTGCCTTGGATCTCGGTGGACTTGGTCTAAACTCGAGTTCCTCAATCTGGCGTTTGCTTCTCCTTCTACACCGAAGGTGGTGGCTAAAGACACAGGAGCCAGAGCTTCCCATGACGCCGGGGACACTTAGATATTCTAGGGCCTTTGCCTTCCTCTTTTTCTTTGTATTTTTCTTGTTGTAACCTTCTTCTTGTACTTGAGACCTTCTTCAATAAATTCCTTCATGATTTAGTTAAGTCTTTTGAGCAATTTTTGTTTCCTAATTATCCCGACCACTTTCGGTCAAGGGACTTCGGAAAGGCATGTTTCGCTCGTTTCCTTGGCCAATCTTCAGGTAAACGTTCGTTGTTGGCAAAGTTCCCTTAGGCAAATTTTAGCCTGTCGGCCGTATTCGGTAGACTTCACCTTTTTTGGGCATACAACCCAATCAATCTTCAAAAGGAAAACAAGACTTTTGGGAGTTGATGGACTTCACCCTTTTTTGGGCACATAACCCTATCAATGAGGAGAACAAGACTTTTGGGAGTCGATGGACTTCACCTTTTTTGGGCACATAACCCTATTAATGAGGAGAACAAGACTTTCGAGAGTCGATGGACTTCACCTTTTCTCGGTGGGTATTTTTAGATAGGGGGAAACTTCTGTACTTAGAGAAAATTTCTCACTTGTACAATTTCTCATCTGAAATTCTAAGTACATAATTTCTTTAAGGCCTCCAAGTGTCGTGCATTTTTCAGTTTTCCTCCTTCGGTGCCAGCAAGCTTGTGTACTCCATTTCGGACCTCTTCTAGGACCAAATGTAAGGCCCTTTTCTGTTTGGCCGAGGTGCACCATGGGTAGTTTTTGGGGTACGGACTCGGCCTTTCAGAGAACGAGGTCTCCTTTCCCTATTCCTTTTGGCCTGTCATGCAGGTTTGTGCTCCTGGCTACTTCTGTTGGAAGGCCTTTCTTCTGAGCTTGGCCATTTTTCTGTGTTCGTCAACTAGGTTGAGCTTAGTTCTCAACCTGAGGTCATTTCCTCTTTCGTCGAACACTTGTATTCTAGCTGCTGGCCATACTACTTCGAATGGATAATGGCCTTTGTACTGGAGAGGTGTCTCCCTCGTGGCCCCTTGGGGAGTTGTCTAGTATCTCCTTAGTTCATCTGGAAATTCTTCTGGCCACTTTCCCTTTGTTTTTCCCAATCCTTTTTAATAGTCCCTCTTTATAGTTTTGTTGGTTACCTTAACTTTGTCTGTTGCTCTGGGGCTAAGCTAGTGGGGCAGAGTGTGTTTCTGACGTTAGTGATGAATTCTTGGAATCCCTTGTTCATAGACTAGGGACGATTATCAGCCGCTATCACCGTCGGTATGCCAAATCTGCATATCACGTTCTTTCAAATGAATTTTTGTATATCTTTTGCCGGGGTGGTTGTTAGGGGTTCTGCCTCGTCCTAGTGAAGTAGTCCACTACTGCTACGCAGAACTTCACTCCTTCGGGTGCTATCGGATGTGGCTCGGTGAGGTCTATGTCCCATACTACAAAGAGGCAAAAGGTAATCCTTCGGGGTTATCCACTCCGAAGGCAGTCTTTGGGTGCTGGTGTGTCTTTGGCAATTTTCATGCTTCTTAGGCGAAGTGTCTTGCACCGCTTTTTTGCCGATGCCTTTCTGTAACGAACTTATGTACCCTTGCCGTAATAATTTCTCCTTTATTAGGAGATGTCGTCTGGAACATCTTCACACTTTTTACCGCTTCATGAGGGTTTTCTTGGGGACTTTTTCGGTTGTGAGATTCCTTTTCGGAGGATCTTTCCTCCCTTTGTGCGAAGTTACTATATTCAACGTTGCCATGATCTCGGATGGCTTGCTATTTTGGTATTTTTTGGTCCTGGTCAGGCTGTCTGCTTCTTTGGCATTGTCTCGGAGAGGTGTGTTTTCAATACGCACTGCATCGCACTTTCGGATGAGCTTTGTTACACCCTTATGGTATTTTGCTGAAATTGGACCCTTTGTGCTATAGTTCCCTGCCATCTGCTGTACTAAAAGCTGGCACCATGGCGTAGACATCTTTTTGCAGCAGGGGGTACCCGACCTTGTTGCCAAGGAGATGGCGACTTCTCCTCGGGTGCGGAACTCCTTCAGCAGGGAAGTCTGGGTCACTTTAACCCTGTTTCTCCCGTAGGTCACGTCCTGAGGGGTATGTTTCCTACCGAAGACTCATCTCGTTGATCTCCGCTTCCCATACTCGTGTGAGTTAACACGGGACTATTCTCCGACGAGGTACTGATGAAGAGGACCCTTGGCCCAAATTTAGTTGCGGCCATCTTCGATCTAACTGCTGCGTCTCTTTGACCACGACAGAGCGTGGGAATTCGAGCATGAAGACCATGGTAATAGTTAAGAGGACATTCGGCCTCAGGTAGGAAGTCCCTGCCATGGTGGTTTGGTCATCGGTTGGTCTTCTGGCACGGACGGGGACCTCGGAAGTCCTTGGTCCTTAGAACGCCAATCTTTCAACAACAATGGCCTGGGAGTGGTTTCCCACAGACAGTGCCAAATGATGGCGTTGGCCGCCATCAGGGTCTCCACTATGTGCTGTGAATACTGCAGCAAGGACTTCTGGAGGTGCAGATGAACCCAAGGAGAGGGTGCTTTGTGTGGATCACCTGGGATGGCCGGTAGCGTCTTTGGCTCGTGGTAGGAGGGCCTGCCTGAAACACTCGGAAAACAGGGGTTAGGAGGTCCCCGGAGTCTTTTTCTAGGGAGGAGCCTCCGACGCCCAAGTCAGTGCTTATCAGAGATGGAGAAAGAGTAGTAAGCACAAGAGGTTCTTACCTGTCATGGCCGTGTTCTCTTTTGAGGGCTGAGAAGAGAGGGGAGAGAAGCCCCTTTACCTCAAAGTATTTTTGGCGGAGAAAGAAGAGAGAGAAAGATAGAGCCCCCCCAGGCTCGGACCATTCTCCTGGTAAATATAGGAGGTTGTGAACCGTTCGGATGGCAACACGTGTATGAACGGATACCATCCGTACTTCTGGGCGTGGGGGCCCTTAGCCGCTTGCAGGCTCCTTGGGCCGCAGCGTAGCCCTACAGGACGCAGACTGTGACGGCGTGTCAGAGCGTGTCTGGGGCCATAAGAGTACGGTGTGTCAGAGGCTTCTTGATGGCTCCCGTCATATTTTCGAGGTCCACTGGGTTGACGTCTCCCTTCGGGGTGAGGGGTGTCACACCTCACACAGGCCCTGGCCTGTAAGTCCCCAACCTGACTCACAAGCCCAAACTAAAAACTGGGTAACTAGCTCTCGGCCTAACCCAAAGGAACTAAATTTAAGTCTTATTTTCTTAAGGTAATGGGCCTGGGAGGTGGCCCAGGTGGCTTTCAAACCAAACTAGTAATTACTTGCAGCGTAAGTAAGGCCCAACCACTTTCTTGCATAACAAGTAAGGCAACAAATAATGCAACTTCCAGTGCATACTTGGTGTGCAATCAAGTGTGCTACCTAGATGGCAACCAAGAAGCCCGCAATGTTGGTTTAAGTTTGGAAAACCACAAGGAGTAATGCATGTAGCTCTCGGCCATCAAACATACATACAAAGGTGCACCATAAAACTTGCAAGGTCATGCCATTAACAACACTCAAAAGTGCCAAGCCTTGGCCCATAATGCTTATAACACATATCCATACATATAATCATCCATACTCCCATACATAACTTGGCATACAAGGTTCTCAAAATAACATCACCATCTAGGTATCCAAGACTACAATATACACAACCAAAAGTGTAGTCTACCTAGCAAATAACATGGCTAATAATGCCAAGCACCCATAAGTTGTTCATGCCAAGTTATATACAGACCGAGACCAAACTCCTAGTGCTCAAACATCACCTTAAGGATCCCATACAAAAGCACACACTGCAACACCAAGCCCACGGCCATGTTCATGGTCATAAAGGTGAAAAGCAAAACCAGAGCTAAAGTCCAGATATCCATGCTCCCCTAGATAGTTCCCACTCTACAGCCTGCAAGCTTAAACCATAAGTCTCGGCCAACTCACAATAAGACTTGCAAGTAATTCTAAAGTGTCAAGCCAAGCACACATTGGCACATACCTTAGTAACAAAGCAAATAACACTAAGTGCACACACAAGGCAGCTTAGCACTACTCAGGCTGAATATCCTTGCCTGAAAAAAAAAAAAGAATGGAGAATGGGCAGTGAGTTTAACTCAGTAGGATTCACTTCATTATACCCAACTCTTAAAGAGTTTATTTAGTTAAGCCGAGTGAACACTCAAGGCTTAACCTCCAATTAATTAGCTCAACCTGCAAAACAAACACAAAGACAAGAAAAGCAAGTATAACCATATACAAATAACCATAATGGGGTTAGCATGCACAAGAAATCACCAAAGCACACAAGTACTCACACACCCTTCACATTGTTGCTCTCGGCCATATAAGCCATACATGTACCCGTGTGCAATCCTTGCACATAATCTTACCAATAACATTCCATATGGAGCTCCCAAAATGCCAAGCAAATAGGCCACATTCACTTGCATTTTTAGTACATGTACCATAGTCAATTAGCTAATCAACATTGCAACCAAATATAACCAATAAGCCCATCAAGTAACTAAGATCACATGGCAAATTTTAACCATCACTTAGCCACCTTAACACTTGAACCATGGCATATATTACCAAGCGAACTCAAGTGTAGTGAACCCTACCTCAAGCTCTCGGTCTCCAATAAAACTTCAAGTGTCCAAGTGCCTTTCAACCTCAATGCCTACCATAATAAGGCATAATCATTAACAACATAACCCATGGATCAAATACCATGATTTCAATGAAAGACACTATCACCCAACACTTTGAAGCTTTCGGCCATATAAGCCAAAATACTTAAACATAAGCTGCCCATTAATCTCACATACCATGAGCCATTATAATCTCCAATAAACAACAACCATGGCATTAATGCCAAGTAACCAAGTGAAATACACCATTTCACTCCAATTCAAGCTTTCGGCCAAAGCACACATTTTTATCTCATGGTACTACTCAACATTCCATTACACCAAATGAGTAGTCAAACAACTAATAAGCTTACTCATGGCACAATTACCATGTAACTAAGCAAAATACATGTAAACACCATTTCCACCCTTTCGGCCATAGTGCCCATTTCACATATACATGTTCTTCATTCAATCCAATGCCACACACATCTACCAATGCATCATTAAGCATGGTTCATGGCGTTAATGCCATGTAAACAAAGGTTGAACATGGGTTACCTCAAAATATACTTTCGGCCAAAGCACTAACTTGCGCAATCTTGGTGTTCTTCGCCCAAACAACCTATCACAAGGTTAAATGATCATCAACAAGCATCACACATGGATTAATTTCCATGAATTCCAAGAAGAACACCAAGAACACATGTTCATCATATTCGGCCATAACTAGGTTTTCCACCAAATAATTCAATTGCTTTAATCTCCAAGCTTAGCAACGTATGAGCATTCAAAATCCTTGTTCATGGAAAGAAATACCATGGATTCAAGGAAATACCAAGGTTACCTCAAGAACCCTAGCTCAAATGGTTCGGCCCTTCACCATTTCTTCATAAACAAAGCTTGATTCCAAGTGAGCTTATGCCGAGACAAGCCTTCCTAGCTTGGATTCTTCAAATGGCTTCAAGGTTCTTGAAATCAAGACAAGATTGTGAAGGAGCTCTCTCAAGAATGCTCTCGGTTTAGCAAAGGCAAGGAAGCCCGAAATGAAGCAAATGGACTTAGGCTAGTTTCAGCCGAAAGTCATTGGCTTTAGTTAGCCAAAATGCCAATTTCACTTCCATTTCTTTGCATGGCGCAATATAGCCCTTAAGTCCACTTATGCACAAGGCCACCACTCAAACTTGTGTCTAAATGGGCACTTAAGTCCACAGATGGCTCAAAGTGCCAAGCAAATAAACAACACAAGTACCAAGGTGTCATAAGCACCCATGCATGACCGGCCATGTAACTAACATAAAGACTGGTTAGTTTAACTAGTAACTAGTGAATAGTACACTAGTGGTAGACAAGATTTTGACTAGTAATCATTGTTGTCTCCCACAAATGGTCTAGTCTTGCACTAGCCATTATAGAAATTTGCATGGCCAACAATGCCATCTTTAAACTTGTGGTTTCACTTATACCACTTAACTTAGTGCACAGTTTGGTCCCCTTTCTCAGTTTTCTGTCAGCTTTCTCATAGTACATTTTCCATGTGCAACTAAGTCCTGATAGTTTCCAGTTTTGCACATAAGTCATTGTGCCAGTCTCCATGGCTCTTCTTTCTTCCCTTTCTGTTTTCTCTCATTTTCCTTAGTTCTCCTTGGCCTAAGCCAAGCACATAGGAGGTGCCTAACAATTTCCTCCCACCCAGAGTCATACCGCTACTTCGGCGTATTTACGGGTGCCGAAGTTGATCTCTTCAGGGGGCTTTCACCTGCAGAAGGTGGCTGGTGCTCCTCCTCGAAGCTAGTTTGGTTGCCCTCCCTATGGAGGCGCTATGGTAGTTTCTCGGGGTTAGTATTGGCGGGCTACCGAGGTCGCGTGCCTCAGGTGTTTGGCTCCCTTTCTTTGGGGGTCCTAAGGTGTTCGGGGCGATAGCACTTCGGCTATCACATGATTTGTTGATTTTGGATGCACGTGCTAACCTTATAATTTGTTATATATATGTTGTTAGTATCTTGTGTTTTTGTGTTTTAGTGTTTTCCTTTCTAGGGGCATTGTAGGCTTTAAGCTGATTTGATCCTTACTGAGTTGTAAAACTCACACCCAGTTCTTTTTTCTTCCAGGGTTGTTGGACTAACTAACAACTTGTGTGTTTATGTAGTTGGATTTCAGATACAATTAGTTATAAGGTCTTTGTTCTATTGTTATACTAGTGCTCAACCAAATTTGTAGTCAAGCTTGGTATATTACTCGACTTGCAAACACTATGTTGTTGTAACTGTGCAAACTAGCTAAAAGTATGTTTGTTTTAATGCCCAAGTGTCATGTGTTTAAGTGTTCAAGTGTTCATGTACATGCATAAGTTTAGTGTAATAGGGTGTGCCTCGTTCCTGTATGTGTTTTTGTAAGTGTAACTGAAGGTGGGCATTGGTAAGCCTACCTGAGTGTGCTCGATGTGAACCTTTTATCTGCACTAGGACATATGAAGTATGTACAAGAACTTACGTGATTGTTATGTTATTATTAATATTGAACTTGAAGCCTATTCCTTACTTAGCTTAATTTCATACTTTTGGCACTAAACAATTGTAAAGACTTGCCCAAGTAATAGTGATAAACTGAGGCTTGAGATAGTGCAGTCAACGTGTGCCCTAGGACACATGCCTTGAGCCACTCGATGCTGCCCTATGTAGCCTGTTTGATATTACCAAGGCCACCCTATAATGTCCTTTGGTTACAATAATGCCTTGTTCTTACAAAAGTGGTAACAAGGCATGGTCTCAGGTTCATTTAGGGCATGAAATTTTTGGGGCTTAGGATGCCCGTAATCCTTTGAGATCTATGTGGTCACTATAGTAATCTATGGTTAGGTTCCCAAAGACTGTGCCATTTGATGTCCATCAACCTCTTTAATAGGATTGACCATTGTCATTCTTTCTAACAGTTAGGCTCAACATTTCCATCACTAGTACAATGGTCATCAAGTTAGACCTAAAATATCAAAAAGAGAGAGCTACTAAGGGTCCCTTGAGATTTTCTAGGGAGTAAGCCTCAAAAAATTAAGTCAAACGAGATTTTAGGAGAGGAGTAAGGTAAAGAGTAAAAAAGAGTGTTTAGTTACCTTTCTCCTTAGAGTGAGGAAGTCACCTTATATTTATAAGGCAATGAGTGAATATCTCATAGTTCTACTCCTAAGACTAGGTGAAAAGCATGTCCAACTAGACTCAGATTTTTGAGATCCACACTAATACAAGCCATCAGCTAGCCATTGTTATGGCAATTGATATCATAGCCTCGGTGGCATTGTTTGGTGTACAGGTGTAATGGATTTTGACAGAGTTCCAATAGGTATTTTAGAGAGCTTGGTCTGATCTATCCTGAGTCCAAAATAGTCCCTACTCGAAGTACTTTGGAAGGAGCCCTTTAAGAAGAGGTCATCTTGGGACCTCTTTGATTCTCTGATGCTATCTGATCTGAGCAAGTTGAGGCCCCTACAAGAGAGGTCATCTAAGGTTCATCCGGAAGACAAGGTTTTGCAAGGTTATGAAAAATAAGGCAACATCTGAAGTACCCTACATGAGGCACCTCTTCAGCAGGCTCTCCTAGATAAGATTCCTCTTTTTTAACATCCCGTTGATGAGGTCACTCAAAGAAGGTCCCTTTAGTTGAAGTTACTCTGATGTGCTTTATGGTTGAGGTAAGTTGGTACCTTGGCCATCAAATTTTGGTAACTTGAAAGGTCATGATGGAGGCTAGGGGGTTCGATTTCACCCACTTGGTGAAGTAATCGACTGGCACAATGTAATATTTACATTGTACTGGAGCCATTGAAAGTGCCTCAATTAATCTAAAACCCACATAGCAAATGGCCATAGATCAATGGATAGAGATGCATTGGAGGAGGGTAGCCTCTGTATTTTTGAGAAGCTATGACGAGGGCTAGGATTTATTTCTGAAATGGGGGCTACCAAGACTTTGCCTTCTGGAAAGTCCGACTGACATAGTATATTGCCATTGTTCTATCCCATATTGTCTTATAAGTACACACTAATAGAGCCTTTTGTAACGGCTAAGTAAAGCACAAAGGGTTCAATAGGCTTCAGCTGCATTAACATGGAGAAGTGTTGTAGGTAATCCGTGATCTGCTTGAAAGCTTTACAACATTCATCAGTCCAATCAAATATTGCTTCCTCTTCAAGTATTTGAAAGAAGTGCTTGTAACGATCTAAAAAATGTGACAAAAACCATCCAATGGTTGTTAACCTTCCTGCTAGTTTTTGGACATTCTTTTTATTCTAAGGGCTAGACATCATGAGAATAGTCTCAATTTTATCTTGGTTTACATCAATCCCTCTTTCAGAGACCATGTAGCCAAAGAATTTTCTAGCCCCTACCCCAAATGTGCATTTTTTGGGGTTGAGTATCATGTTGAATTGGTGCATTCTATGAAAGGTTTCACAGAGCTCATCAACGTGACATTTTGTTGCCCTGCTCTTGAAGACAATCTTATCCACAAAGGTCCCCAGATTCTTCCCCAAGGATTCTATAAAGATCTAGTTCATAAGCCTCTGATGGGTTGCCCCAGCATTTTTTAGTCCAAATGGCGTTGCTAGTAGCAATACACCACCTCTTCAGTTATGAAGGCCATCTTTTGTTCATCCTCAAGGTGCATACGGATTCGATAAAGGCACCCATAAAGGATAGTATTTTGAATTCTGATATGGTGTCGACCAATTGGTATATGGAGGGTAGCGGGTACGGGTCCTTAAGCAGGCATTGTTAAGGTTTGTATAATCAACGCACATGCACCATTCACCATGTTCCGTTTTGACCAAGACAACATTAGGAAGGCATTCGGGGTATCGAACCTCCCAGATGATGCCTGCTTTCAGCAAACTTTCAACTTATTCTCTAAGAAAATCTCCTCTCAATTGCCATATTACATTTTCTTCTGTTGTATTGGTCAGCTAAAGGGGTCTACTTGTAATTTATTAGTGATAATTTCTGGGTTTATTTCAGGCATCTTGTTGGCACACCATGCAAACACATCTATATTTGCTTTTAGGAACTGAATGAATGACTATCTTACATTAGCCTGATGATCTTTGTCGATTTCTAACATCTTTCTAGGAGAGACTTCTACCAATTCAGTATCTTTAGACAATTTCTCGCCAGCTTTGCTCTTGTGCTTTGTTTTTTCCTCTTCTTTGCCTCCACTGGTGTGAGCATGTCATCTTTTGGCCTTTGCAAGGTGGCCATGTAGCTCTATCAAACTAAGGCCTTGTCAATGAAGATGGTGGAGTCCCTAACAGGGGTCACAAAAAGCATCATTGGCCACCTAACATCAGATCATATGTTGAATTGTACTTGGGCTGGCCTCCCGAGTATAGCATTCTTGGGAGAGGGGACATCTTGGACTAGAAACTATGTAGTCTGAGACTCACAAGCGACCTTTCCTCCCTTGTGCTTACCCACTAGCATAAGGGTTAAATTAATGGTTCTAATCATGGGGATGTCTTCTTTACAAACTCCGAAGGTAAGTGTCGATGCAAGGGCAAAGGTTGAACTTTAAATTTTGATTTTTTCAAACACGTTAGTGAAGATAACATTAATGTTTGCTCCAGTGTTGATAGCCAAAGGGCTATTACCCTCTGAACTCCTAAGCTCAGGTTCGAGCACCACCCTTAGTAAAGGTTGAGTATCACCCTCGAATCGGACTAGCAGCAACCTCGGAAAAAGAGGGTACGCAGTCCTTGACCCTCTAATCTCGGTAAACCACAATCCTCGTTGAGGTAGAGCTTCTCTCGAAAGTGCCTCGCTCCACCGAAGAACTCATCCTAATAGCCCTCGGTGATGATATCTAGCCAAAGGGGGCCTTCTACTCTGAAGGGGTCTCATACCCCAAAAGGGTCTTACGGAAATAAGACAAAAACGGTTAATAAGCCTCTGACACAGAGACCTTGCACATGCCCCTAACACACAGACCTCCCACGGCCCTGACTCCTGGATAGAACAGCCTATGGCTAGCTGGAGGTCCCCCATCCCCGAAGATACGGATCACACCCGACCAAACACGTGTCATGATCTAAGCGAGCTATGTCAAACGAACTCCTCCCAACGCTCTTGATGCGAACCCCTATGGTATAAAGACCATGAAACACCCCCAAGATGTTTTCAAGCTCCACAAGACATCAAAGAGACTGGGTTTGAAGACCCCCACCCCTAATCAACCTGTGACTAGAAACGAGAAGTATAGAACTCCAAGAACACAAGCACACTTGTGCACCAAGGCAGTCCACAAAGAACCAAAGAGAAAACCTCTCCAAAGAGCAATATTATTTCGGCATTAATCTGTGTGTTTACATCCAAAATATGTGCCTTTATATAGGCCTAAACTAGGGTAAAAATCTGGGCAAAATTCGCAGCCCAAGTCACCTAGGAAACCTAGTTACAAAGGACTCAAGAAAACCTAGTCAAACTAGGATTCCTACACCCTTTTAACACATGTTTAAGGTGTGCAGCGAATTCCATTTATCCTAAGTGACCTAAATCACTTCCATGGCCTAAATAAAATCCTAAATAATGTAAATAAATAGGAAAATAAAATAAAATATGTTACAAAACAAGATTGGCCATAAAAACCCCAAAATAGTCTTCTTGGGTGGTTCTTGCTTGTGTCTTCAACTTCAAGCTGAAATTAGAACTTGATGCAGCCACAATTTCTCAAAATTCAAAGCATTAAAGTTTTATCTCTCTTTATTAGATTTTAAATGACACCTGAATCACACAAAACAGACATCTAAAGCCAAAGATATGCCCAAAATACTGCAACTGCTTCTGAACCAGCGATAACTCGTAAATCGCGATTTTGAAGCTAAATTGGACCTCCTTAACGTGCAAACTGGCTTTCATGGTCTTCATATGATTTGTAGCTCCAGATGTTATCTTTCCAATGAATCATGAATCACTCAATTCTGATCTTTTTAACTCAAGATATGATTTTTCTACCAGAACATCGCCAATCTATCAACATCCGAGCTTGAAGTGCACTAGTGAGCTCCTTAGCCTTCTTCCTTGTCAATGGTCCACTAGTTATATTCAATGAATCATTGCCATCCTTAGTTGTGCCTTCTTTGATCGTATCAGCTCTCCTATAAATACTTGGAGAATAACCTTGGAAAAGAGAGACAACTCTCTCCACTCTTTTACTCCCCACTCTTTGCTCTTTACTCACCAAATACTGACTTGGGCGTCAGAGGCTCTTCCCCCAGAAACACATTCCGAGAAACTCCTAACCCTTGTTCTTTTGAGCATTTCAGGCACTCTCACACCAGAAGCCTCTACTTCAGGTTATCATGTCGTACAACGAAGATGCCGACGGGCATCATTTGGCACCATTTGTGGGAACTCACTGTCATGTAGCCGTTCTTAAGACTCGGCGTTCTAAGGATAAGGGACTGCCAAAGTCCCCATCCGCGCCGGAGAATCAACCAACGACTGAACCACCTACCGTAAGGACTTCTTTGCCTGAGGACGAACGCCCTCTAATGATCACGATGAGCTTTTTACGTGATTTTCAGCGCTCTGTTGTGGCTGAAATGACGCAACAGTGGGACCAAAGGTGGTCTCAACCACATTCGGGCCGAAGGGCGTCCTCACCAACTCCCCGTCGGGAGAAAAGCCCGAAGTCCACTCACCGGAGCTCAGGGAGTGGAGACTTTCACGACGAATCCTCAACGGATGACGTACCTCCTAGAGGCCGACATACCAGAGAAACGGCGTCAAAAGGGGCCAAAACTTCCCGCTGGTGAAGTTCATCACCGGAGGAGAAATCACAATCCCCCCTTCGCCGAAGTTATTCCCCGAAAAGAAGGCGTCGTTCTCCATTGCCGGAGGTCTCCAGGCAGAGAGAAGAGCCTAGCACCACCATCCTCATGGAAAAGATCCTAGAGAGGTTGGAGAAAGTGGAAAGGCAGATGGCTCGAAAGCCTGTCTGGTCAAGGTTGTCGGAAACCTTCACCGGAGAAGAGTCACCCTTCGTCTGAGCGATAGTTGAGGCACCTATGCCAAGCGACTTCCGGGTGCCACGCTTGGAGACGTACAATGGGTGAAGTGACCCCCAAGCCCACCTAACCAAGTACAGGCGTAGTATGGTGCTACACGGTGCTGATGATGCTACCCTTTGCAAGTGCTTTGAGGTCACCCTCTCCGGCCCGGCAACCGCGTGGTACAACTCCCTCACCCCTGGAACTATAATGAGTTTCCAAGAGCTGTCCATGGCGTTCACGCAGCAGTTCATCGGCAATAGGCCAACAGCGAAGATGCCGGTTCAAATGTTCTACATTGTGCAAAGAAACAGAGAGACCATTCGCGACTATGTCAAAAAATTCAACCGAGAAGCCTTGAATGTGCCGGACTTACACCCTGAAATATGCATCCTCGCCATGATACGAGGGCTTCGGCGAGACTCGCAACTCTTTTACGAGTTCTCAAAGGACCCCCCGGACACCCTCGGCGAGTTCTACCAAAGGGCCGAGCAGCATATGACGACCGAAGAGCTGAGGATGGGGGGGCCAAAGTCCGATGGCCATCAGCCTTGAAGGAAAAAGTCACCAAAATCGCTATTCTGTCGAAGGGCGAGGGAAGACCCCGGAAGCAGAAGGGGAAAAAACCCATGTCGTTCACCCCCTGAACACCTCTAGAACAAACATACTGCTGGCCATGGAAAGGCAAGGCAATCCAATCCAGCGTCCGAAGGCCATGACTTCGGAAAACAAGAAAAATATGAAGAAATTCTGCCAGTTCCACCGCGACCATGGGCATGACACGGAGGATTGCTTCCAGCTGCCGAAGTACATCAAGTCTCTCATAAAGCAGGGCCAACTTCGGCGCTACCTGCGGATGCCCTCCCCGAAGGGGAGGAGGGAAGAGGAGAGGAAAAGAGATGATGACTATGATTCGACAGACGTCGGGACCGAAGTCCCAAGAGGCATCCACCACCACCAGCAGGAGTAATCTAGACGATTACCACGGAGATACCATCGGCTGAAAGGAAGAGAAAGATGAGGGAAATCTCGGTCATGGAGTTCAGTCACCAATCGAACAAGCTTGTTCGGAAGGATGGATCCACCGTGATGTTTCCTCACGACGACCCACTCCTCATCATGGTGAGGATAGGGAGTTGGGATGTTAAGAGAGTACACCTCGACGATGGTCCCACCGCCGACATCTTATTCTGCCATTTGCTGCCGAGTTTGGGTATCACAAAAGGCGATCACAAGCCTGTCACCTCTCGTACCTTCGGGGTAGGACCGTCCGAACTCCCTATCCTTGGATGGGTTGACCTACCTTTGATGCTAAGAGGAACATCATCACAAAACAAAGGTGAACTCTTTGCTTCAATAATGAGAAGGTTCATCATCATAGATGTCCTTTCGTCATATATTGCAATCCTCGGGAGGCAGACGTAAGGAAATCTCTACATCCGTCCAGATGTGAAATACTTGACTGTCACCTTTGCCACAAATAAGGGGGATGGCGAGATCTTCATCGACCAAGGAGAAGTGAAGAAGGTCTTTGTGAAGGCAAGATAGGGCCCAACAAAGATCCACACACAAATTTCGGGAGCAAAGGTTGTGCTTGAAGAAGAGGCAAAGGGAGAAGAAACAGTAGACCTCAAAAAAATAGAAACAAAAGATGTGGAACTTGTCCTAAGCCGAAGTACCCGAGTGGGGAAGAAACTGGCCAAAGGTTACAAGGGAAAACTTGTATCTTTTCTGTTAATGAAAAATATCTGTTTGCCTACTCACCGAAGGACATGCCTGGGGTAAATCCTCGCATAATCCAACATAGTCTTAAGGTGCGCCTAAAGGCAAAGCCCGTTCAGCAAAAAAAGCGAAGCCTTTCGGCACATAAGAACAACTTCATCAAAACTAAAGTACAGCGCTTAATGGAAGCAGGCGTAATAAGGGAAGTCAAGTACCCCGAATGGCTTAGCAATGTTGTCATTGCTACGAAAGAAGGGAGTGATAAGCTCCGAATGTGCATCGATTTCTGAAACATAAACGATGCTTGCCCTAAGGATTCTTATCCTTTACCACCAATAGATCAGTTGGTGGACTCTACTGCCGAATACGGCCTACTTAGTTTCCTCGATGCCTTCAGTGGATACCACCAAATTCGGATGGATCCCGAAGATGAGGAGAAAACTGCTTTCATCACCGAAGTAGGAACTTACTGTTACGTTAGAATGCCCTTCGGTCTAAAGAATGCTGGTGCCACATACCAAAGGCTAATGAACAAGGTGTTCGACACCCAGATCGGGAGGAATATGGAAGTATATGTCGATGATATGATAGTTAAGAGCAAATTGCCTAGCGGTCATATCGAAGACTTAACTGAAACATTCCACCAACTTCGGGAATTTGGAATTCGTCTAAACCCGGAGAAGTGCGTGTTCGGAGTAAATGCAGGCAGGTTCCTCGGATTCATGGTGTCGGAAAGAGGAATCGATGCCAATCCAAAAAAAGTCAAGGCCCTGCTGGGATTCCGAACTCCCACAACAGTCAAGGATGTGCAAAGGCTAACGGGGAGAATCACTTCTCTTAGTAGGTTCATCTCCAGATATGGGGATCGGTGTCGACCGTTCTTCAAAGTGCTCACTAAAGCCGCAAAAAATGACAGTACCTTCGGTGCTGAAGAGCACCCTTGGAGCGAAGATTGCCAAAAAGCTTGGGATGAGCTGAAAACCTACTTAACCCACCTGCCGACACTTCGGCAGCCGAAGGATAGAGAACCCCTCATCCTTTACCTCGCCGTCAGCGAAAAAGCAGTAAGTTCGGTGCTTGTAAAAGAAGAGGGAGGGAGACAGTGGCCGGTATACTATGTAAGCAAATCACTACATGGAGCCGAGGTCAGGTACCCTCTTCTACAAAAGGCCATCTATGCCTTAGTACTGGCAAGTAGAAGGTTATGACCTTATTTCCAAGCACACCCTATTAGTGTTCGAAGTAACCTACCTCTTCGGGATATCATAAGGAGGGTTGATCACTCGGGAAGACTGTCAAAATGGTGCATTGAGCTCGGTGAATATGACATCACCTATGAGCCAAGAAAGGCCATAAAGGCCCAAGCATTGGCAGACTTCATTGCTGAGGTCCCAAAAATTGGAGATACCTTGGAGGAGCTCATAAAAGACGAACCTGAGTGGACACTATTTGTCGATGGAGCTTCGGGTTTCGAACACCAGGGAGCTGGAGTAGTTCTTTGAGGTCTTGAAGGAATGGAGGCCACAAAGGCTATCAAATTTGGGTTCAATGTCACCAACAATATCACCAAATATGAAGCCCTCATAGTAGGCTTACGGCTAGCAAAAAGGGTGGGTGTGAGAAATCTAAAGGCCTGCAGCGATTCTTAACTAGTGGTCCGATAAATGGCAGGAGAATATGGCGCAAAGGATCCAACCTTGGTAAAATATCACAACCTTGTCAAAGAACTCATCCAAGAATTTGATAGAGTGCACATAGAAAATGTACCTTGGCGAGATAACATGGAGGCTGACATACTGGCCAAGTCAAGAGAGTCAACAAAAGTACTGCACCATCCGAGTATAGCGGTAATCTACATAACAACTACGGGAAAAGGGTGGAAGGACCCTATCAAAAAATACCTCTCAACCTCGAAACTCCCCAAGGACTCCCTCGAAGCAGCCAAAGTGCGAAAACGATCAAGAAGATACTTCCTGATAGGGGAAGAGCTGTATCGACAAGGATACGCCACCCCATTACAGAGGAGTATCGGTGAAGAGGATGTCGAAGCGATCCTCAAACAAGTCCATGAGGGAGCATGCAGTTCACACATAGGAACCGACGCCCTTGCCAGAGTCGTCATTTAACAAGGGTATTTCTGGCCCACTTTGAGGAAGGACGCAAGGCAGTTCGTCAAAAAGTGCGATAATTGCCAAAGGCACGCTCCTGTCCAGAGACTACCCTCGAAGAAGATAACTTTGGCCAACTATCCTTGTCCCTTCGCCATATGGGGCATCGACCCCATTGGGCCTCTACCGACTGCTCCCGGAGGGGTCAAATTTTGTGTAGTTGCCATAGACTACTTCACCAAATTTATCAAGGTAAAGCCATTAGCAGCGATATCGGCAAAGGATATACAGAGATTCATCTGGAAAAGCATCATATGCAGATTCGGCATTCTTAGGGTAATAGTGGCCAATAACGGCTCCCAATTCACCGATAAAGGGTTCCAGGAATTCATTACCGACCTCGAAACTAAACTGCACTTCACCCTGGTAGCCCATCCTCAAAGTAATGGGCGAGTTGAAGTGTCCAACAGGACAATAAAGGATGGCCTGAAGAAGAGGCTAAAAGAAGCAAAGGGAAAATGGCCAGGAGAGCTCTCCAAGCGTGTTATGGAGCTACCGAACCACCCGAGGAGAGCCACGGGTGAAACACCCTTCTCACTCGTATTCGGTTTAGAGGCCATTATTCCCATAGAAATCATCCAGCCATCAGTTAGGGTGCAGGTGTTCGATGAAGAATGAAACAACCTTGGATTAAGAACCAAATTGGACCTCATTGACGAACATAGAGAAATTGTCACACCTCACATAGGCCCTGGCCTGTAAGTCCCCAACCTGACTCATAAGCCCAAACTAAAAACTGGGTAACTAGCCTTCGGCCATACCACATGGACTATCTTTAAGTCTTATTTTCTTAAGGTAATGGGCCTGGGAGGTGGCCCAGGTGGCTTTCAAACCAAACTAGTAATTACTTGCAGCATAAGTAAGGCCCAAACCACTTTCTTGCATGACAAGCAAGGCAACAAATAATGCAACTTCCAGTGCATACTTGGTGTGCAATCAAGTGTGCTACCTATATGGCAACCAAGAAGCCCACAATGTTGGTTTAAGTTTGGAAAACCACAAGGAACAATGCATGTAGCTCTCGGCCATCAAACATACATACAATGGTGCACCATACAACTTGCAAGATCATGCCATCCATATCATATAAAAGTGCCAAACCTTGGCCCATAACACTCATAACACATATCCATACACATAACCATCCATACTCTCATACATAACATGGCTAATAATGCTCAAACATCACCTTAAGGATCCCATACAAAAGCACACACTACAACACCAAGCCCGTGGCCATGTTCATGGTCATAAAGGTGAAAAGCAAAACCAGAGCTAAAGTCCAGGTATCCATGCTCCCCTAGACAGTTCCCACTCTACAGCCTGCAAGCTTAAACCATAAGTCTCGGCCAACTCACAATAAGACTTGCAAATAATTCTAAAGTGTCAAGCCAAGCACACATTGGCACATACCTTAGCAACAAAGCAAATAAACACTAAGTGCACACACAAGGCAGCTTAGCACTACTCAGGCTGAATATCCTTGCCTGAAAAAAATGGAGAATGGGCAGTGAGTTTAACTCAGTAGGATTCACTTCATTATACCCAACTCTTAAAGAGTTTATTTAGTTAAGCCGAGTGAACACTCAAGGCTTAACCTCCAATTAGTTAGCTCAACCTGCAAAACAAACACAAAGACAAGAAAAGCAGGTGTATCCATATACAATAACAATAATGGGGTTTAGCATGCACAAGAAATCACCAAGGCACACAAGTACTCACACACACTTCACATTGTTGCTCTCGGCCATATAAGCCATACATGTACTCGTGTGCAATCCTTACACATAATCTTACCAATAACATTCCATTTGGAGCTCCCAAAATGCCAAGCAAATAGGCTACATTCACTTGCATTTTTAGTACATGTACCATAGTCAATTAGCTAATCAACATTGCAATCAAATATAACCAATAAGCCCATCAAGCAACTAAGATCACATGGCAAATTTTAACCATCACTTAGCCACCCTAACACTTGAACCATGGCATATATTACCAAGCGAACTCAAGTGCAGTGAACCCTACCTCAAGCTCTCAGTCTCCAACAAAACTTCAAGTGTCCAAGTGCCCTTCAACCACAATGCCTACCATAACAAGGCATAACCATTAACAACATATTCCATGGATCAAATACCATGCTTTCAATGAAGGACACTACCATACAACACTTTGAAGCTCTAAAATACCCAAACATGAGCTGCCCATTAATCTCACATACCATAAGCTATTATAATCACCAATAAACATCAACCATGGCATTGATGCCAAGTAACCAAGTGAAATGGTACTTCAAGCTTTCAGCCCAAGCACACATTTTCATCTCATTGTACTACTCAACATTCCATTACACCAAATGAGTAGCCAAACAACCAATAAGTTTACTCATGGCACAATTACCATGTAACTAAGCAAAATACATGTAAACACCATTTCCACTCTTTCGGCCATAGTACCCATTTCACATACACATGTTCTTCATTCAATCCAATCCAACACACATATACCAATGCATCAATAAGCATGGTTCATGGCGTTAATGCCATGTAAACAAAGATTGAACATGGGTTACCTCAAAATGCACTTTCGGCCAAAGTACTAACTTGCACAATCTTGGTGTTCTTCACCCAAACAACCTATCACAAGGTTAAATAATCATCAACAAGCATCACACATGGATTAATTTCCATGAATTCCAAGAAGAACACCAAGAACACATGTTCATCACATTCGGCCATAGCTAGGTTTTCCACCATAATAATTCAATTGCTTTATTCTCCAAGCTTAGCAACATATGAGCATTCAAAATCCTTGTTCATGGAAAGAAATACCATGGATTCAAGGAAATACCAAGGTTACCTCAAGAACCCTAGCTCAAATGGCTCGGCCCTTCACCATTTCTTCATAAACAAAGCTTGAATCCAAGCAAGCACAAGCCGAATCCACTTCTCCTAGCTTGAATTCGCCAAATTGCTTCAAGAACTTCTTGGATGTCAAGTGGCAAGATTGTGAAGGAGCTCTCTCAAAAATGCTCTCGGTTTAGCAAAGGCAAGGAAGCCCGAAATGAAGCAAATGGACTTAGGCTAGTTTTGGCCGAAAGTCATTTGCTTTAGTTAGCTAAAATGCCAACTTCCACTTCCATTTCTTTGCATGGCGCAATATAGCCCTTAAGTCCACTTATGCACAAGGCCGCCACTCAAACTTGTGTCTAAATGGGCACTTAAGTCCACACATGGCTCAAAGTGCCAAGCAAATAAACAACACAAGTACCAAGGTGTCATAAGCACCCATGCATGACCGGCCATGTAACTAAAATAAAGACTAGTTAGTTTAACTAGTAACTAGTGAATAGTACACTAGTGGTAGACAAGATTTTGACTAGTAATCATTGTTGTCTCCCACAAATGGTCTAGTCTTGCACTAGCCATTATAGAAATTTGCATGGCCAACAATGCCATCTTTAAACTTGTGGTTTCACTTATACCACTTAACTTAGTGCACAGTTTGGTCCCCTTTCTCAGTTTTCTGTCAGCTTTCCCATAGTATGTTTTCCATGTGCAACTAAGTCCTGATAGTTTCCAGTTTTGCACATAAGTCATTGTGCCAGTCTCCATGGCTCCTCTTTCTTCCCTTTCTGTTTTCTCTCATTTTTCCTTGGTTCTCCTTGGCCTAAGCCAAGCACATAGGAGGTGCCTAACAGAAATGGCCGAGCTGAGAAAAAAAGCTTTCCAGTAGAGAGTAGCCGTTGCTACCAACTTACTTGTAAAATGGAAAGGAATCAAAAAGTGAGACCTCGTTCTCCGAAAAGCAGAGTTCGGACCTCGAAGACCATCACTTGGAGCACTTCGCGCAAATTGGGAGGGGCCCTATTTGGTTCTCGACGAAATACAACCAGGAGTGTACAAGCTCGGTGACACCGAGGGTGGAGAATTGAAAAATACATGGCATTCGGATTCTTTAAGAAGATTCTATACTTAAAAGGAAAATTTGCATTATTCTCCCCGTAGGTAATTAACCAAACATGGTGTAATGCGACTTCTTCTGAAGACATCTGAGCAAATAAATCTTGAACATACCCGCTCCCAAACAATGATAACACCCGATTTTATCATGGGTACGCCGAAGCGGTAAGCTCGTAAAAATGACCAGCCTTCAGCAAGCATATGACGATAGTGGTTACCAAAGGCGTTTATCCCCTAAAAGTGCCTAGATGGGCACTTAGAAAAAATTTTAAGTCATGTAAAAACACGAAGGAAGCATGACCAAGGATGGTTGTTCCTGAAGATAGGTGTTTCCCATGGTTGAACGTAGTTCCCGAAGGAGAATTTCCCCAGGTACGTGCTTGGAACTTGGAAATTTTTTTTGAAACAAATGCTATGAATGCTGAAGCTGGTCATTCAAGCATGTATACTACCGAACCGTACCTTTGTGTATAAAACATTGATCAGTCATGATTCGAACCAAGGTTATGTTTCACAAAAGACGGTGCTTTCTGAAGAAGTACTAACCAAATACAACAGAGTTTGAAGAAAGAAAATTTTATTAACATCGGTAAAAGAATACTACAGATGGATTACATGAGGGAAAGTGGAAAAATAAGGCCTATTCGCGATCCTAGGCATCCACCGGTTCCTCACCATCCTCAGCCTCTAAACCTTCGGAATCTTTATCAGTAGATCTGGGAGCTGAAGGTGGAATAGCAGGGAGGTTGAAGAACTTTATCTTTGACCACTGCCAAGATGGCCCTTCAGGGATGTCCAGGGCCGCCAAGAAGGAGAGGTCAAGATCTGGAAATCTTGATAAGACTTGGTGACGGGCGAGGCAAAAGCCGTCCTGATAAGACTTTTTGGTTGCTTGGTCAGACTTCTTCTTCTCCACGTCCAAATCCTCCAGATCTTTCCGAAGCTCCATGATCTCCTTCTCCAGCTTCTTATTCTTCTTCTCTCCCTCATTCTTCAACATCTCGACCTCAGCCTGAAGCTTAGAGTTGAGATCGAAGGCCTTCGCCACTTGGGCAGCAGCGTCGTCTCTCTCTTTCTGAAGAACCTCGTTGGGTGAGGTCATGGCTATCAACCTCGCTCCGAGGTCTAACATCTTCAAAGAGAAGTCTTGGATAAGCTCCCCTTGGCTTTTGAGCATCTCCTCTCAAAGATTGGCCAGATCGTCCTTGGCTATTTTATTTTGCTTGCCGTACTTAACGATAGAGCTAGCTAAGAGTTCCATGGCCTTTGCCAGAGACTCCTCGGAGTGAGTTCGGACAAAAGTTTGCTTGGCTGCCCAGGCCTGATAGTACCCCATGTACACCAAGAGCTACAAAAGGGAGATCCTAAGTAAGGAGCATAAGGCAAACAAAATAAAATCACAAAGTATCAAAAGGGTAGGAGTTTACCTGGGCAGCCTGCTCGGTCATCCTCGCAGAGAGGATCTCCTCATTCGGGCACTCTTCAGTCAGAGACTGAAAAGTGGCGTGCGTGATAAACCCAGTCGCCATCTGAGGAGCCATCTTCTAGCTATCCTCAGAGAACAAGTTCATGTCCTCCGTGAACGACCAGAAGGGCTTCATTGGGATCTTTCCCTTTGGGACTTTGGCTTCCCGAATGGCCCTCTTCCGGGCATGATCTTCCACCCAGGGAGCCTGCACTGCTTCACCTGCAAAGTCCCTCGAAAGTTCCATCAATACGTTATCCTTTAGCCACTCGTCTATAAGATCTAAAACACTTAAAATTCACAAACTTATAGAAGAATGGCTAAGGGACAAACCTGGTGGAAGTTCTGCATCATCACCTTCGGAGTCGCTGACTTCAAGGACCTCGTCAGGGACGTTTTTGCCTTTCCTTTTTCGGTGCTCATCTAGCTCCTTGGCTGAAAACCCCCCAATTGAGGTCCCTAAAGTCTCCAACGCGGTACCGGGACTAAAGGGAGTGGAATGGATAGCTGGTTCTGAGGGTGGATCCTCCTAAACATGGGTCTGGTCTTCAGTCCCCACGTCATCTTTGGGAGGTGGAGGAATGAGGTCCTCCTTCATTTTCTTCGACCTCGGAACCGAAGATGATCCCCTAGACGGCTTCTTTCTCATCGCCACCACCTTCTTCCAGGTCTACTCCCCCTTCTCGGCTTGGCCGAGGAAGAGGGACTTGTAGAAAAAGCCAGATTTGTCACCCATTTCTGCAAAAAGAAGAATATCAGTGTAAGTACGCATAGAGAGAGATGAAAATTTTGGAAAAGTGCTTCTTCTCTTTAAAGGCCGAGTACGTGAGTTTGCCCCAAAGGAGCATTACCAACCACGACTTCTTCACGTCAAAAAGAGGTTGCGGCATGTTCAGGTCGGTAATGTGCTCCTTGATCACCCCCAGTTCCTTAAGGACCTCTTTGGCCATTAAGTTCCATCTGATGGAAAAGGGGTACAGGGAACGGGGGGAACCTTGGGGTCCCAGTCTGCGACAACCTGAATACGGCTATTGAACTCCTCGAACTGGGCCTCCAATTCTAGGGTTAGCAATTTTCGGGGGTCAACTACATCTATAGGCAGTGTCCCCTACGCCCAGTTGGTTGGAATGTGCCCCCACTGGTCGGCCACCTTCTGGAAGAAGAACTTCCTTTACCGCCTTCGCCAACTATCCTTCGTGTTGAAGGTAAATGTAAACTTTTTACTCCCAGAACCCCGAGGAAGCAAAAAATAGAAGCCACCCTTCGGGACAGGGTAGAGTTTGTAGTATTGCATTAAAAAAATAAAGTGAGGTTCTATCTTAAAAACCCTACACATGCAAAGGAAAGCATTGAAGTAGGAGTAAGAGTTGGGAGGAAGCTGATTCACGGCTATGCCATGGAATTGGCAGAAATCACAAATCATCTTTGGCAGAGGAAACTAAAGTCCGGCCTTCAGTTGGGCCCAAAAAATGGTCACCTCGTTCGAATTATTCATGTAACTGAACAGGCTAGGAGTAGGTAGCCTGATAACTGAGTAAGAAGGGAGAGAGAATTTAGTTGTCCACTTCGCTAACTTCGCCGAAGTGCTACAACTCGGATGAGAATTAAGAGGAAGCCAGCTCTCGGGGACAGTCTGAACAGACATGAGCGAAATGGGGGAAGACATTTGGAAGAGAGAAACCTAACTTCAGAAAGGCTAAAAGAAAAGAAGGAAATAATGTCGAAGAATGACTTCGAAAGAAGGAGATGACTTCGGAAAAGAAGAAAAGGCTATAAAAATAGAAAATTGAAGGACTTCGGGAAGGAAAACCCACCAAAACTTTTGCCGAAGTCTGGATTTCTAGACGCCGTCGTGAAAACTTGCCGGAAATCACACCACCGCTACCACCACCGCAGGAAAAAGGGAGAAAATTCAAGAGCAGAAGAGAGCAAGAGAGCGTAAGTGTGAAAAAACTAATAAGGAATGGGGGATTTATAGGCCGAATGAGAGAGACGAAGCGTCACCATAATTGCCCCTTGAAGGCGAAGAGGAATGTCTGACAAAACAGATGCGACCATTCCCCAGTGACCAGGTGACACATGTCACCCAGCGCGGGAAACAGGGGCATGCCCCTGACAACTGTCAGACTTAGGCCCTTCCTAAGAAAACGCGTCAAGTAGACATGACGGTCCATTAACAGGCATTAAAAAGCCTGGAACAGACACACTTTAACTAAAGAGACAACCTCGGGAACACCATACACCTCTCCCGAAGAGATAAATGCCATTATCCTGGCAAGAACAGATGCTCAGGGTCAAAGAGACTCTCATCCGAAAATGGTGACCCTAGCCATTTCGGGCTCCTGAAAGGCCTCCAAAGGGCTCCACAATTGGATCTCGAAAGCTCAAACGCCGAAGACATATCTTCGGCTTTCCGAGGAGGGCATGTGATAGCCAAAGGGCTATTACCCTCTGAACTCCTAAGCTCAGGTTCGAGCACCACCCTCGGTAAAGGTCGAGTATCACCCTCGAGTCGGACGAGCGGCAATATTGGAAAAAGAGGGTACGCAATCCTTGACCCTCTAACCTTGGTAAACCACCATCCTCGATGAGGTAGAGCTTCTCCCGAATGTGCCTCGCTCCGTCGAAGAACTTATCCTGATAGCCCTCGGTGATGATATCTAGCCGAAGGGGGCCTCCTACTCTGAAGGGGTCTCATTCCTCGAAGTGGTCTTACGAAAATAAGACCAAAACGGTTAATAAGCCTCTGACATAGATACCTTGCACATGCCCCTGACACACAGACCTCCCACGGCCCTGACTCCTGGACAGAACAGCCTATGGCCAGCTGAAGGTCCCCCATCCCCGAAGATACGGATCACACCCGACTGAACACGTGTCATGATCTGAGTGAGCTATGTCAAACGGACTCCTCGCAACGCTCTCCTATAAATACTTGGAGAATAACCTTGGTAAAGACAGACAACTCTCTGCACTTTTTTACTCTCCACTCTCTGCTCCTTACTCATCAAATATTGACTTGGGCGTCGTAGGCTCCTCTCCCGTAAACACATTTCGGGGAGCTCCTAACCCTTGTTCTTTTGAGCATTTCAAGCACTCTCACACTGGAAACCACTACTTCATGTCATCATGTCGTACAATGAAGATGCCGATGGGCATCAAGTGTCCAAGTAAACCCTTTTCACATTAAAATTGTTGATTCGAGTCCTAAATACTGGTGGATCCATATGAAGGATGATAACCTGGGACCCACTGAGTCTCTTTAGGATCTTACTTGCATCAATTACTCTAGCTGAGCAATTTCCCACCATTGCCTTATTCTAGTCACAGAGGACTCTCCTTTAGTAATCATGTGGATGAATCCTGCTGATGGTTTAAGGTTCCTATGGTCCTTCAAGAGGGATCGCTATCTTCCTGGTCCCTTTTCCCTATCGTGTTTCTCTTCTTTATCCTTCCTGCAGACCTTTCATCCTATCTCTAACCAAGGGATTGTTGCTAAAAAAATATTCCTTTAAATTTCTTACATGGATCATTTCCTCTAGGAGTTTTTCACCCAACACTTTTAAGTGTCATGCCCATGTCTTTGTGGTATCTATAGTATTTCCATGTTTCCATTTTGTTCAGGTGTTGCATGCCCTTGTCCTTATGGTATATGTAGTATTTCCATGTATCCTTCTTGTTCGAGCGTTACACGTTAATGTTGTGCCCAAAAGCTAATTATGACATGATTGTATTTGCACATTAAGTCATGATATTTTATTGAGGCATTAATCCAGTAATTGTGTTTTTTGTTTTGTTTCTATGTGACATAATCAAATATAATTATAACGCTAGAATAATAGTATCATAAACATCCCTAGTCTAGTATTATTGTGAAGTGGGTTGCAATAATACATAAAGACTAGCATGTGTGGAGACTAATATGAGATATGTAGTCATATGGGTACAAGTTAGAGAATTTGTGTATTGGACTGACCCACCATGAGAACGCTACATGGATCGCTATATGAATGTCATAAGTGATTCTCATAATGACCATGGTATATGTAGTCCTTTGACCTAAGGTCATGAAGGTTCCTTACATGTGAATCATAATAATTAAGTGAACATGAAGGTGGTCATTGGGTATGTCATATATCATGCAAAGGGCTATGTATGATCAAGATGGAATTTGTCCCTCCTATGTAATATGAGTGATATCTTTGGGCCCCTTGATTGAGTGAGATGAAATGCACGGGCATGCTCAAATGAGTTAGTTTAGAATATCAATGTCATCAGTTTTAGCCAGTTTACTCAGTAATCATGAAACCTTAGATTAGGCTGTACAGGAGTGACACATTCCATGTCTCGTGCTCGGTCCTGACATCTTGGACAAAGGGACAATGACATATACGAATAATGATTATAGAGGTTTAGTTGAATCACGGTCACTTTGGTAGCAATGATGTGTTACTAGACACCGCTCATTGTTTATGATCATTGCCAATGTTGTTACCACCTCAACAAATGGGAAAATTACATTATAAAGGCATAAAGGTTATAAACCATTATATAGCATAATTTTCACCATAGTGAATGAAATATGTGAGGGGTGAAGTGAATAATCTACACGTCCGTAATAGATTACAATGGTTACTTGGTACTAAAGGGAGCCATAAAGGATTGCTTGTTTTACAAGTAATCTATGGGTCTTATTGCAGATTTTGACTTGGGTACTCAATTGTACAACTCTAAAAGAGATATTTTGGAAGGATTTGAATGGTATGGAAGCAATTTTTTGAGGTTGAATTTTATAAAGGAAACAAAAGCTATTATTCAAGAACCTAGGACAACTAGGTGTACAATTGTTCACAAAAATAACTTAAGGATGGGATGATTTTTTACAAGAGTCAAAGGAGGCCATTTCTAGCATTGTCCCAACCTTTTATTTCCAGGTTCTAGGGTCAAAAAGGTGGGCTAAAGATTATCCAAAAATTCTTTACTTAAGACATATTTATAGTGACCTAAGTGAGGGTTAAGGTTAAACTAATCAAGTCAAGTAAAATATCTTGATTTCTTGCCATTTCTTGCCCATTTTCATCCCCCACTAGGTGCAACCTGTTCCTTAGCTCCTTCATAAGCTTCCATAGCCACCATAGCTCAATCTCCCAAGAAATCATAAAGGAAGGCAATCGGGCAACAAGAAAGAGACAAAATCCTAATTTTCTGGTTTATTGTGTATCTCTTGAAGATTTCAGCCTTCACAGCTTAGGTAAGGGTTTTAACTTCATGTTTCATGGTTGTTTACTGTCATAATATGATGATCAAGCATCTATGAAGCTAAGACCATGCTTGGAAGAGAGCAAAAAGCTCAAGGAACCAAGTATGGCTAAAGGGGGAGTGCATGAACAAGGTTCCAGCCTTACTGTTTTTCATGCATTAAGATGGCAGTGTTTACAGGGGTTTCTAGAGCCCAAGTTAGTACTAACTAAGACCAAGAATTAACTTTAGGAGGGCTTCCATAGTGATTACACATTGTTTAATTGATTGTTTATGGACTAACCCTAATGATGTATTGCTGTCAGCATTGCATTTAATTGTGTTCTGTTTGTTGTACATTTGGATGGATATATTTCTGTATATGTGATTTTTTTTTGTTTTTTTATGTCTTTGGATTTTAGGTATGCTGGTGGGAATTCAAGTTTCTAATGATAAGCCCTTACTAAATTTCTTCAAAGAGACTTACCCCCTTTCTGTCCATTTCAGGAGCACCTGAAAGAGAGCATTCAAAATAATAGCTATCGTTTGAATTTCTCTGTGAAATTTCAGGTATAGTAACTTCCATATGTTTAGTTGTAAACTGGAAATTTTCATGATTTTTCCAGCACATTAGCTATTTTTAGTAATGGTACTTTTTACCTTACGCAGCAGCTGGTCCCTTCAAGTTCCTGGAGTCCTTAATGCTTTTGAAGTTCTCCAAGAAGCTTTGTGTACGTATTAACTAAGTTATTGTCATGTATGTGGTTCATAAATACATGTAAATGATCTGGGTATGTTGTTTGTGTAGTGTGAGAAGGATATATGGATCAATGGAGTGTGGTTTGAAGTGTGTATACAATGCTGTCCATATGGTGTTTATGGGCTGTTTTGATGGAATTTTTATGAATGATGGTTAGAAGGGCTCTAAATTCATGGGAATGGTTTTCCCATGTGTGTAAGACATATATGGACAGTACCAAGTGGGTTTTTCACCTGGAAATGAAGTGTATGAATATTATGAAATTTTGTATGAGCATAATGGTCAATAGTGGCTAAAATTTTGTACCTTGTACTCCAGCCGCCATAACTTTCTGTACATAAAGAATTTGGCTATGAAATTTTGACCACACTTAGAAAACTTCAAGAGGAATAAGGCTTTTGAATCACTATATTTAGTGCCCTGGCTAGAGTTATGGGCTGTCAAAATTGGCTGATTTTGCTGAGCACTGTTCATATGGTCATTTTTACCCGGTTAAGTGTAAAATCCATAATTGTAAACTTAGATGGATTTAATGTCTCAAACCTGTTTCCCTATGAAGGTTTAAGGGTATTAACGGGTTTAAAACTTTTAGGGCAGAGGAGAACTTGGGTGGAATTTGAGTTGAGCACGGTGTGAAAGTTAGGAAAAAAAAATGCACACTAATAGCATCATGTGTGCATATGATTGTACATGCATTTGGGGATTTCACTCAAATTTCATATTGGACAGGAATAAAGAATTTCATTGTAATCATTACTTCTAGATGAAATTATATGTGAATATGTGTGTGATGCTTAGACCAATATACACATCTTTGCATAATGACCAAGAGGGCCACTTGGGCAAACATAGTGCACATGTTCTGCTTGGCCTACAGGACATGGATTGCCTTGGGCTTGAGCTCACTAAAATTGATCACTGTATTTAAATACTCAGAGTGGTAACAAATGTGACAAGAGCCTATTGCATCACACACTTAGAGTCAATTGGATTGTTTGAGTGCATGGGCCAAATTGTTTGGTTTTGGTTCCATGATAATTTCAGATTAATAATTGGCCCAAAGATTGAACCATTATGAAGCTTGAAATTAGACCAAATTGGATTAGGGTTTTGAAGCCTATTAGGCTTGGGAGTTAAGCCTCACTATATATACATCATATAGTGAGAATTTTCATAGCCTTAGCCCTAGCCCTAGCCCTAGCCACCTAAAGGGAAAAATCAAAAGGGTTCTGAAAAATTCCATACGCACTCCTCTTCCCTTTCCTTAAGGGACACAAACTAGCACTACGGGGGCAAGAAGAATGCAACTGCTGAAACGTGGTGGAGGCGTATTGATCTGAACGGTTCATGTAGATATCGTAGAGAGCTTAAACACGTCAATTGTTCAAGTTTGTGATTCAACTTAATAGTTGGGCGAAAAATCCCAGCGGACTAGGTATAATAATTTTGAACACCCGATTTACTCCATTTTACTTAGATCCTGGAGGGTTTCGGTTAGTTTCCGCTGCGTTTGTTTGGCTCTTGAAACCCTGCACTACATTGGTGTAGGCCGCCTAGGAACTTTATTTATCCTTTTTAGGGCATACAGGATGTTTGATCTTGTCTCTTTTAAGGCAGTAGGATAGGTTTTGTCCTTTGCCCCTGCCTCTTTTTTTGGGTCCGCTTTCTAAAGTCTTTGGTTTCTCCCTTAGTACCATTGGTCAGTTGATTTTTCAGCATGCATGTACTGGGTAGTTTGATTATGGAACTGCTCTATGTCTATTAAAGGATTCCAGTGAAGGTCCTAGGCTAGTCTCGAGTCTCAGGCTAGTCCCTGAGTGATTATGACTAGATGTAACTCAAAGGACAATCCCTGCGCTTGCATGTCCTCAACATTCAATCTTCAAATGAAGTCTTTTAGAGACTCATTATGGGCTTATCAAATCTTCAGAAGGTGAGCCACCATCTTAAGGGTCAGTCTACTTCCCAAAAAGTGGCATAAGAATGCTTAAGGAATGTCTTTAAATGAGGAAAAACAATGCCTTCAGTTAGTTCCAAACTAGGAAGTGGTGGCTCTTGTTAGAGTTGAACTGAAAGCCCTACACATAATCACATCCATGGCCTGCTCTAACCTCATAAAGGTAACATGTCTTTGTAGATGGTTAACCAGGTCGATGAGGCCATCATATAGGTCAACCTTAGGCATGTGGAATCCCTTAAGGGTAAGAGCATTAATTATCTCATATGTAAAAGGCTAAAGCCACAAATATTCTACATTGATGCCAAGATTAAAACCTTCTCTTGAAGGCCCAGGGGAGCATATGCGCTGTTCCATCTGATCGAGCCTTTGCAAAATAGTGCTGATGTCACTACTCTCAGGGCCATCAGATTGATCTAAGGATATAGTTGGCTTAAGAACCCGGGCCCTCGAGGTAAGTCCTGAGGAGGGGCTCGACGGGTCTCTTCAGGCACTAAATGACTATCGACAACTCTTGGTAGTGCTCTCCAAATTTCTTGCTGCAGCGTTGTCTTCAGCTGCACAAATGAGGCATTTTTCAAGGCTTGAAACTAGCCATCATACAATGGTGTAGGGCCTTTTCCTTTATGAGGGTCCCTCTGAGGTGTTGTAGTCTCCTTAAGGTTAGCTCTTTGATGGGTCTCTTCGTCAATGGGCCCCATAGACCTAGTACAACAATGACTTTCCTGCTCATTTCCTAGTTGATCTTGATTCTCCAAGTGGACGCTCCAAATGTTCACCATGCTTCCCACAAACGGTTCCAAATTGATAGTTAACTAGATCATATGGACCTAGCCAAGAGATCCGGTGAACTTGAAACTGTGGTCCTATGCACAAAGAAAGGATCAATGCCCCAAGATCTTTTCCTAGGGAAAACCCTCCGGCGATCATATTGGATTTCCAGTGAGCAAAGAAGAGGAAAAAGGTGGGGAATTAGAATGTCATACCTCAAGATTGGCGACTGGGCTAGCTTATATAGTTAAAGCAGATCCGTGGGAATTACTCTTGGATAGGAACCACTTAGCTCATCCTGTGATTCCAAGATATTCTTTCCATCTAGAATGAGACTTTCTCTTATTGATCTCTTGGACTTTTTTATTTTCAGTCCACTAAATGTGGATTTGTCTGTTATTGGCCTTGTATTGGGTATATTTCTGACCAAGAATAAATCTAAAAATACAGTTAAGGCTAATAAAAGAATAAAGGTGAATGTGTGAGTCAGGCTCACATAAGACCTACTCTATTTCTAGATAGGGGGGAGAATCTTGGGAATCAAAGATATTGCCTTTAACCTTTAAGCTGTTTTATTAATGTCTTTGTCATTCAAAATAGAATATACCAGCAACTCAAGAGGTGCTTGCTCTTTGTTGCGGGCTTAGTGAAAATATATTATATTTTGTTACGTAAATGGTCACTCTTCCTCTTAAATATATGACCAATTTATAGAAATTTTTAGTTTTCATTTCAGATTTATTTGCCTATTTATTTTTTAAAGACAAACTTAGTTTTCAAAAATATGAAGAATCATACATCCCTTAAAAGTTTGTTAACATAATATGTAAATGACATATTATTTTTGTTGGCGCTTAGAAAACATTATTGAATAATATCACTTCGGCTCCAAATTATTTGCTCCATTTCTATTTTTTTATTTAAATTTGACTTGAATTTATTTATATTTATATTTTTTTTAAAAAAATAAATTTGGAAACAACGAGAATTATAGTTTTTAAATATAATTTTTTAATACTTTTATAAAATAATAATATAAGTAAATTAAGTCAAATTTAAGTAAAAAAACTAAAATGGAGCAAAAAAATTTGGAGAGGGAGAGTAGTATTAATAATACTAATAAGGAAAAAAATGAATAAACTATCAATGTTTATTAGGCAGCTCAATTAGCCAACTAATTTTTTTTTTCAAATAAACCATTAGCGTTATTGAGTTAGATTGAGTTACCCACTACCGTTAAGATCAATAAATTTTGAGCCATAAAACTTTGTTAGCTTTTGTATTTCAGCCCTATGATTTTAATTTTTCTATATAAATCCCATAGCTTTACTAACATCTACTTTGTTAGCAACCGATACAGACAAGCAGCGATCCTTCTTTCGTGCAACGAGCCACAACCAGCCGGGGCAGCGAGACTGCTAAGGGACCGGCTGTCACTGTCTAACCTACCCAAGGGCTATGCATTCTAATGGCATTCTACCATTTTAACATTTAAAATGCATATCTCCAAGTTTTACCAAGTAGATTAGGCAGTGATCACTAATATTTCACTAAGGTAGAACTAATAAAACAATGAAAACATAAGAATGAGTATTTTTGCCAATTAATTCATAAGTTGATTTCTAGGCCTTGTATTGTTTGCAAACTTTGCATACACGTTTAAGATAAACAGAAAGGCCTTATAAAAAAAAATATCAAATTGATTCTTTGCCTTGAAACATGGAGAGTCAACGTTTGGTCAACTATGCATAAAATAGAACATTAGTCAATACACATCAGACATAAAATAAAGTTCAATATATCAGTTCACTAATCATGATCCAAGGCTAAGAAGCCTGTATGTGCAAGACTTAAACCTTCAACGCAGCAGATCCACGAGAGAGCCACAGATTCTTCCAAGGCAACGGAACCAACCGTAGTAGCTGAAAACCATAACTCTTAAGGTAGGCGCTAAATAAAACGGTGACCAAATGAGTAATCATTCCCTCTAGTCTTAAATAGATATTCTAACATGGCCCAAATGCACTATTAGTCCTTCAAATTTTTCAACCTGTACGAGTTGCACCCTAATCTTTGAATTAGTACGAATTATCCCAATCTCCAGATTTACCTCGCCACGATGCTGTCCCTCTCCTCCGGGTTTAGTCGACTCTCCTTCGAGCTCACCCCCCCAAACCGAAAATCCTAGTTCCTCCACTAAGCAAGATCATTAGTTTTTGTTCAGAAACTCATTGACCAAAGATAGTACATTTACTACTTTGAACCAAATTCTAACCCACAAGGAAATTCAGAAAGAATTAATTAGCTCTTTAAACAACCTGCGAGGTAGAAGAGGGAGTGAGTTTCCTCTTGAAACTCAGTCAGGGACACTAATTGTCAATAACTCCCGAAACAAGTTCCTGCAAGATAGAAAATAACACCACAACTAGAAACAAAGTATACATACATATATGTGATAATACAATTCATCCTTCAGCCATCATTAAACTATTATCAAACATCAAGTCATCAAATCACATAACAAAATAAATAGAGTAGTTAAGAACACAGAATGCAATGCATGCTTGAATGATGCATGAGTATGTCAAAAAATAAAAAAAAAAACAGGTTCAACCTCCAAGGCCTAGCAAGTAACCCAATCTCATGCCAGTGGCCCACAATTCATAGCACTCAAAAGACCCAAAGACATCCCAAAAGGCACATCCAAGTGTTGGCCAGGCGCTGAGGATCTAGTCACCTCTAGGTCTTGGTTACTTGCCCATATTCATAAGCCAACTGTTACAATTAAGATGCTTATGAAGCATCAAAGTTGCCACTCTGTGCATCTAGCAAAAATTCACAATTTCAGCCATTTGGCCAGTCTGAAGTTAGAATCTCCCACTACAAAAGGAAACTTAGTTTCCCTACTTACTAATGTTGTTATAGACAGTTAGAATCAATAACTCCACTAGAATCAATGGCGCCACTGAAGCAACTGGGGAATTTAGTACTGTATTCTTCAGACAAGTAAATGTCCCTTACTACTTTTGCTACTGAAATCGAGACCAACGTGTAGCTCAGCCATACTTACGCTACCATCCTTGTGAGCAAAAATATGAAGCTTGAGCCACCAAACCAGTATGAAACAGCAACCACACCTTGAGACCTTGCATGGCCAATCAATCTTTATAATCACTAGAAACCAGGGACTATTGACTAAAATTCTCAAAAACCTTACTTGACAAATAAGCAACACCTTACCCAAACAAACTCGGGACATACGGTTTCAATCCCATCCAAAATCACCATTGAAGCTCTAATTCTAGCGTTTTCTATTATTTTTGGTGAAAACCAGGCTTAGGAAATGTTAGACGAAGAACAACTAAATTCTGAAATGATATGAAAAGTGCCCAACATGCCAACCTGCTGTATGCTGAGTGAAGTTCAAAACTCAAGCTGATCCCTCATCTTTTTGATTGATGACATTTAAATCTTTAAGTCTTAATCCTAGTTACTTAAGTCCTTAACTAAAACTAGCTGAAATTTTCCTCAAACATTTGACTCTGGTCTTATACTTCTCAAATAAGCCCCCTAACGTTTTATTTCATAACAATTCAGTCTCTTCCTTATTCATATAGGCCACTGGTTTGAAAATTTTGTCCTCATCTTCATAAGTTCTTGCAATGTAGCCCTTGACCTTAAAATTTCCCATGAAGCAATTTAATTTCCTTATAAAAGCAACCTAGCTATGGGTCTAGTTAGAATAATCAATTATTCAATTAGTGTCACTTACAATTTTGCACTAGCCAAGTATATAGTATCAAAGCTCTTATGTAATTCCAAGTGAAATTCAGCCTCTTCAACTGCCCTTCTGAAATAGTTATTAGCATGGGTTGCTGAAAATCAAAACTTTGTCTTGAGTGTTTCAACAAGTTCAGATTATGAGATTTTACATATCTGTTCAACTTTATGTTCTAACTCCCCTTGATAGGTCAATTCTTCAGTCAAACATTTAGCAGTAAGAGTTGATCCTGCAAACTTTTAGTTCCCTATAGAATCTAGCATCTTAGGTCAATTCTAGACTTCCTTGCTAAGTTTCAGATGCTTCTGAAGATTGGAGCTCAATGTAACACCTCAGTCAACCACTAATAGATATATAGCTTATGCAGAATTACTTGTTCTTCAATTTTGCTTATTAATCCTTCGGTTCAAACAAACTTAAATAGCAGTCTAAAACTTTTCTGCAAAGGTCTGAGACTTAAATTGAGTTTCCTTGTTGAATGTCAAGTCACGGTCAAATTTGATGTTTTCAGCTTGTTCTATAGAATCTTCTAGCATTCGACATTAAACTTGATGCCCTTCCACATCTTCATTGTGCAACATGATGAGCCTAGAGCAGGGACTTCCCGTGAGGGAACGCCTGGATGAGGAGCCTCCGGTGGGAGAAGGACTGCAAGGACTCAGAAAAGCAAGGGTTAGGAGCTCCCCGAAGTGTTTTTCAGGGGAAGGAGTCTCCGACGCCCAAGTCAGTGTTTGGAAATAAAGAATTAGTAGGGAGTGGAGAGATTTTTCCCTTAGAGTTGGATCCCGTTGCCTGGAGCGTTTTCCGAATATTTATATAGAGGTGTACAGGAGAAGTCCGTTTGCCACTGCCTACCAAGATCGTGACACGTGTTCGGTCAGATGTGGTCCATACCTCGGGAGAGGTGGGGGCTTCTAGCCAGCCATAGGCTGCCTGGCCTGAGGCCTAGGGCGACGTGTCAGAGCGTGTCCGAGGGCGGTGTGTCGGGGGCTGTACGAAGGTGGTGTGTCAGAGGCTCCTCAGCTCTTTTGTCGTACGCCCACGTGGCCTTTTCGGGGGACTAAACTCCTTTGGAGTACAAAGCTCATTCGGGGAGGAGAGCTCATTTGGAGAGGGGTCCCTTGTTTGCATGAGGCACCTTCGATTGGGCTCTCCCGAGGTCAGGCTCGGGTACCTGATGATGGCACTTCGTGTGCGCGCTCTAAGGGTGGCCCAAAGAGTATCCGAAGGTGGTTTTAAGCACGTGAGGTCGGTGTGAGGTCACCATCAAGGAAGGTGGTGACCCCTTTTGACTGAAGTTGGTCCCTTGGGTTTCCTAAGGGCAGCGCCTATCCGGCTTGTCCGAGGGTGCTGCAGCCCTCTCTTTGTCGGGGTTTTGTCGTGTCTGTTTCGGTCAGAGGTGGTACGCTGGCCAGGGGTGGTGCGCACATGCGAAGTCCTTTAGGGAGCGATAGCCCTTCGGCTACCACATGCCCCACCCTCGGAGAATCGAAGATGTTTCTTCGGTTTGGGGAGTTTTGGGAGCCTTTTTGTGGCAAACGATGCTTGGTCTTGCTACCACGATGGCTTCCATCCGAAGTCTCCTTCTTCCCAGGAGGGAACTCTGGCAAACTAAAGTGCTCAACCGAGGTAATTCCTCTGGTGTTTGAGTGGTGTCCTTGGCACTTCCTCCGAGGTCATCGTCTGAGGTGCGTACTTCCACTGACCTTTGTGTCAATGAATTGTTTTGTCTTCCCATTACATATGGGCATGTTACTTCGGATAAGGTTATGTATGACACGACCGCCCGTGCCCCTGCCCAGGAAGCCCTGTGGAGTTGGTCTCATGGTGGATTGCAATTGGCTAGTTATGTATGTGTGCGGATTAAATCCCATGATACTAGTTGATTAACCTAGAATATGTAATATGCATGCTCTTATGCTTTGACTTAGTTTATTAAAACCATAAAACATTAAAACATTAACTTGGCCAAGTAATTTCTACACAAAAATAAGTACAAATAGCCAAAGCATACAAAAATCAACGTTTGTGTGAGTTTACTACACATAACAACTCGTGAGAACGTTCATACATAAAGTAGACTAACGCCCTCACCCAAGAGCAATCTTAGAGTCGAGGACTCCTCATAACATAGACTATGGAGGCAAACTAAAGTACTGTATAAATACAAGACTATACTGAGATCTCTTTAACCTAACTCCCACCTTGGATACACATCCCAAAGGCGAGTCTCAAAATTCCTTTGCCAAGTGCTACTAGGCTCTACAGCCAAAGGAAGATACTAGTTAGTACTGTTACTTGACCAACAAGCCATCTAAGTACTTATGTAGACTAGAATCACAAGGATTCTCAACTACCATACCTGTACACACAAAAGAGTACTACTGAGATAATCCTCAACGATTACCCGGTCCAACAACTTCAGGCTCTGCATAACAAAACCAGGGAGTGAGAATTCGACAATTCTCAGTAAGGGATCTTCAATGTACCTGCAAGCAAATACTAGGACTCTTGCTGCGAGCTCACACAGCACGAGGGTTCTATTATATACACATATAACTAGGCCAAAAGACCTCTCCTCAAGCAGTCCTCCTCACGGAGCATCACTCTGCACCTAGCAAGTTTTGATCACTAACCTGCTCCTAGCAAGTCGAAGCTTACTGAATGCAATCATGTAGCCTTCCCATAGCCGTTATATAGGGGAATTATGGTGGGACCTGTAGACTAGGCCGCAGGGCCTCTTTGATATAGACTAGATGAACAAGGTTTCGCCTTGTGACCTCGTGGCTATGGCATGGCTAGGCTAACAAGGGTTCTAAACCTCTCACCTAAGCTAGTGGTAGCTAATTATGTTCCTTTCCAACAAAGTTTCCTTAAAAAATTGCGTTCACTTTGAGTTAATATAAATCTAAAACTTGGATATTTTAAGTGTTTTAAAACATTGAGGTGATAATACTCCCTCTTAGCTTCACGTGGAATCTTGAATCACCTCAATCGGACACCTGAGCGAAAAGTAATGCTGAAAACAAAACCGGGTGTGAAATACTGTTTTCGCGACGTGTCGCCACAGTTGTCGACATTCTGAGACAGTTTTCTGGATTGGTGACGCGTCACTGGTTTTCGACCTGTAAATGGCGACGCGTCACCAATCTACAGAAATGCATAAATTGGCGCATTTTGCTGCTATGAACTTTGGACGATTCCTACACATACCAAACATGCATGGAATGCCTCCAAATTTCATATACACATAGTACATGTTGCATAGAACATAACCAACTATCGAAAGCTAAGCTATGATGCCTAGAAACATCAATCCAATCCTTCAAAATCCTCTAGTCCACCACAATTCATCCAAAATGTTTGCCTAATGCCATAGCCTAAACTACTCGAATTCTTCAAGCAAACTCAAGCTAATGGCATTCAATGAACTTAAAAACATATCTCCCTTACCTCAACTCCAAGCAACAAGCAAGAATCAATCCCCTTTTCATTCAACCAAGCTCACCAAAGTTCTACACAACTTCCAATCAAAAACAATGGCACCAAACATCAAAACTTCACTCTCTAACCAAAACCCAAGTTTCAAACTAACTAACAAACACGAATTCAATCAAGAACACATTGCTCACCTTGTTCAAAAATAGGAAAAGTAGGAAAATGCCCTTCCAAGCCTCAAAAACATGGTTTCAAGCTTGAAAATGCTTCCTCCTAGCTTATATACTTTGAATTGCTTCTCTTGGCACCAAAAACTCTTTATTCCAAGCTTAATTTCAGAGCTAAATGGGGGTGAGATGGCTGGAAACGGGATTATGGTAGCCATAGTCCACTTTCCCCTTCTTAAACCCTCACTTAACCCAAAAAAAACCTCAAAGTATTAAGCTTGTTACAATTAAGTCCCCTATCTTTGTAACTTAGTAATTCTTGATTAAATGCTTGTCTATTTTTCAAGTTTGAGTTAAGGTTGAAAGTTGAGTTCTAAAAATTCATTTTAAAAAACTCGGGACTTGTCCCTACTATTCAGGATGCAAAATTACCATTTTGCCCCTGAACTTCGTTCAGTGCTTTATTTTTCTCGAAACTTAGTGAACTTTGTTAAACTTCTCTATTTTTGCTATGTAAACTTGAATTAAGGTTCTAAACTTAATTTAAAATGCTTTACCTTCCTCAATTGCGCCTCCCATTAGAAGGGCTATAACATTCTCCCCTCCTTCTTGAATTTGGTCCCCCAAATTCCATTCCAACTCCGGAAAAATACTAGGATATCTTTTCAGCATATCTTGCTCCGTCTCCTAGGTAGCTTCCTCCTCACTATGGTTAGACCAAAGGATCTTAACCATCGGAATCCACTTAGTCCGCAATTTCTTGACTTGCCTATCAAGTATCTGAACAGGTTTATCCTTATAGGTCAAGTTTTCCTGAATGCGTATCACTGAAGGATTTACTACCTGTTCCGGTTCCACTGTGCATTTTCTGAGTAGACTAACGTGAAACACATTATGCACTTGAGATAGGTTAGGTGGTAATGCTAACCGATAAGCAACCTTCCCTACCTTCTCCAACACTTCATAAGGTCCAATATACCTAGGAGCTAACTTGCCCCTTTGCCCAAAATGGCTAACTCCTCTCATGGGCGACACTTTCAAAAGTACTTTATCCCCAACTTCAAAACTCAAGTCTCTTCTCCTCAAATTTGCATACTTGGTCTGCCTGTGATTGGCTGTCTTAATCCGCTATTGGATCAACTTAATCTTAGCCGTAGTGTCTGCTATGATTTCAGGTCCAATAACTACCTTGTCTCCTGGATCTGCCCAACAATGAGGTGTCATACATCACCTTCCATACAAAGCTTCATAGCACATCATTCCAATAACAGTTTGATGACTGTTATTATAAGCAAATTCGATCAGTGGTAAATGCTGATCCCAATCACCTTTGAAATCAATGACACACATGCGTAGCATGTCCTCCAAAGTTTGAATCACTCTCTCGGATTGCCCATCAGTTTGAGGATGAAAAGCAGTACTGAGAGTAACCTTACTTCCCAATGCTTCTTGAAAAGCATTCCAAAATCGTGATGTAAATCGAGGATCTCTGTCAGATATAATCTAACCCGGTATCCCATGGAGTCTCACAATCTCCTTGAGATATAACTGAGCCAGTCTGTCAACCACTACCCATATAGCATCATGCTGACTCCGGGTATTCGGTAACCCCACTAGGAAATCCATAGTAACGGATCCCCACTTCGTCACTGGCAGAGGTAGACTCTGAAGTGTGCCTGCTGGTTTCTGATGTTCAGCTTTCACCATCTGACATGTCAAACACTTCGCCACATATCCTCGTACATCCCTTTTCAATCCTAGCCACCAAAAATGTGTCTTCAGATCTTGATACATCTTACTAACACCAGGGTGGATATTCAAAGTGCTACTATGTGCCTCATGTAGGACTTGCTACCTAAGTCCGTCCATATTCGGTATATAAAGATGATCTCCATAATGGAATACTCCATCCTTGTATCTGAATTCCTTCCTCATAGAGCCAAGCTTCGTTTCTCTTGAAATTTTCTTTAACAATGAGTCTTTCATCTGAGCTTCTTTAACTCTGACTAACCAAGCTGACCGGACTTCCAAAATATATACTAGGGATTTTTCTTGACTTTGCCATAATTCATACAAAGCTAAGAAGCAGTCCCTCAATACTCCTTTAGAGGAATTCGTAGCCTGATCCTTGGATAAGATCACTCCCGTGTACTTCCGGCTCAATGCATCTGCTACCACATTTCCCTTACCAGCGCAGTACTCAATCGAACAATCATAATCTTTGATGTATTCAATCCATCGCCGCTGTCTCATGTTCAGATCCTTTTGGGTAAATAAATATTTCAAACTCTTGTGATCGGTGAAGATTCTGAATGATCTCTCCATCAAATAATGTCTCCACAACTTTAGTGCAAAAATAATTGCTGCTAGCTCAAGATCATGAACAGGATAGTTCAGTTCATTAGGCCCCAGCTGTCTCGAACCATAAGCAATCACCTGACTGTCCTACATCAATATACATCCCAATTCGGAACCAGATGCGTTAGTATAAACTGTAAATGCTCTGTTCGGATTTGGTAAGACAAGTATAGGTGCACTAGTCAATCTTTCCTTCAACTTCATGTAAGCTTCTTCACACTTCGGTGTCCACTCAAACTTCTGAGTCTTTTTAGTCAATGCCGTCAGCAATGTAGCTATCATAGACAATTTCTCTATAAAACGTCTGTAGTAACCTGCCAAACCTAAGAAACTCCTGACCTCTGTAACTGTAGTCGGTCTTTTCCACTCAACTACCGCTTGAACTTTTTTAGGATCAACTGACAAACCCTGAGCACTGATGATATGCCCCAAAAACTGAATCCTTTCGGACCAAAATTCACACTTAGACAACTTTGCATAGTACTGATTATCCTTTAGCACTTGCAAAACTGTTCCAAGGTGCTTTTCATGCTCTGATGTAGACTGTGAATATACCAAAATATCATCGATGAAGACTTCAACAAACCGATCTAAAAATGGCTTAAAGATCCTATTCATGGCTTCCATAAATCCTGCTGGAGCATTCGTCACACCAAAAGGCATAACCGTATATTCATAGTGTCCATACCTCATCCTGAAATTAGTCTTTGGAATATCTTCCTCCTTAACTCTGATCTGAAAATACCCAGACCGAAGATTAATTCTGGAAAACACCTTCGCTCCCCTGAGTCTGTTAAACAAATCATCAATTCTAGGAAGTGGATACTTATTCTTGATTGTCACTACATTCAACTTCCTATAATCAATGCACAATCTGAATGTTCCATCTTTCTTCTTCACAAATAACATCGGAGCTCCCCACGGTGATACACTAGGCCTTATAAAGCCTTTCCTTAGCAGTTCCTCCAACTGCTTCTTTAATTCATCGATCTCAGGAGCTGACATCCTATAAGGTGGTATGGAAATAGGTTCAACCCCTGGTTGTAGATGAATTGCAAATTCAGTATCCCTCTTAGGTGGTAACCCAGGTAACTCTACTGGAAACACCTCAGGAAATTGATTAGCTACAGGAATTCTCCCTAGTTCCTCTCTATAGCCACTCCATTCAACGAATAATACTCATCTTCACCAACTATAGGGATGGTATCTATAAGTCTAAGGTGTAGACTCTTAGCACTAGATGCCAACCCTCCTGTGCAAGTCACTCTAGCTCCCTGAGCATCAGTAATGTCAACTGAGTGATTCACATAGTCAATTTGTGCCTTATGCTTACTCAACCAATCCATTCCCAACACTAGGTCATAAGACCTCAGTTCTATCACCCATAACTCACAGCAGAAATCATGATCGCCTAACTGCAAGGGATACCTAGTAACCACTTCATTGGTTACAATAAAATCCCTCCCTGCAGTCTTGTTGAGTCTTAACTCACCCAAGATTTCTCGCTGCAATTTAAACTTATCTACCAAGGCAGAAGATATCACTGAAAGAGTAGCTCCCATATCAAAAAGCACTATAACACTACTGTTCTGAAAAGTAAAATTACCTTGAACAGCGGGCGGTTCTCTGGCCACCTGACTCGTCAGGGCGAAAACCCTCGGCTCAACTGCTGCTGCGGCTACACCAGGCCAATTCCATATGGCAAGGGGTACAAGGGGTAAATTCCGAGGCGGACCAGACATCGGTCGAGCGCTTGGGCATTCTCAGGCCCAATGTCTTCTCTGACCACAGATATTACAAGCATCTGTCCCCACAGTACATGGTCTTCCACCATGGAACCGTCTGCACCTAAGACATAAACCCGTCTTCCTTCTCTTGAATGGACCTTGGCTTTCCACAATTGGTCGCTTCCTGGCACTCTTTCCTAAGTTGGCTGGTCCAACCTCCACCTTTTTCATAGATGCTCTGGAATCCTCAAATTCCCTTTCTAAGGCCAACGCCTTCGAAACCAACTGGCGATAGCTCCTGATATCCACTGTTGCCATATACCTCCTAAGTACAGGTTTCAAACCCCTGGAAAAACTTCTTAGCTTTCAGCTCATCATTGCCCAACATATATGGAGCATACTGGATAAGTGAATTGTACCGCTGCTCATACTCCCGCACAGACATCTCTCCCTGTGTCAGATTTTCAAACTGAATCCTCCTCTGATCCTGTGTAGCTTCGCTGATGTACTCTTGTCTAAACTTTTTCTCAAAGTCTGACCGCTTGAGTACTTTTTTCTTGTGCTCTGGGCAGGTACTATTACTTTCCCTCAGCAACTCCATCACATCATCCCACCATAAATTGTCTCTCCCCCTCAGAAAGGAAGGCGCCAAAGTCATCTTCTACTCTGACTCATAACCACCACAAGTGAAAAGTCTGTTCATCCTGGACAACCAATCCTCTACTCTGTCTGGATCACCTATCCCATCAAAGCTCAGTGGATCAACAGTCTTAAACTTCTCCAATAATCTCATCTAATGTGGAGTGTCTCCCCTACTTGGAGCCTCTATCACCTCTGGCTCCTCTTCCTCCTCATGAACATAATTTCTACGTTCATGAGCCCTAGGCACTTGCTATTGCTCAGCATGCCTTTCCTGCTCCTGATATGGGTCATCCTCCTCCTGAATAGCATCTCTGTCCTCATAATCTCTGAACATTTCAGTCACAAGGGTATTCATAACCTATGCCACCTGGGCCATAGTTTCTGTCAACCCCTGTAATACCCAGGATATCTCATCCAGCCTTGCCACTACTGGGTCACTAGAACCTTCACTAGGTTCCCTAGTTCCCCTTGAAGCTCCTGACCTAGTGTCAACCATAGCAACTTGGAACCACAGCCAGACAATGCTCCCCAGATGTTGGTCAGTACTAACTTCCTAGCACTTGGACTTTCCAAACTACATCTCAGTCTCAGCCTCCAATATCTATGAAATGAGTCCTAAGCTCTGATACCAAAAACACTGACACGACCGCCCGTGACCTTGCCCAGGAAGCCCTGTGAGAGTTGGTCCCACAGTGGATTGCAATTGGCTAGTTGTGTATGTGTGCGGATTAAATCCCATGATACTAGTTGATTAACCTAGAATATGCAACATGCAAGCTCTTATGCTTTGACTTAGTTTATTACAACCATAAAACATTAAAACATTAACTTGGCCAAGTAATTTCTACACAAAAATAAGTACAAATAGCCAAAGCATACAAAAATCAACGTTTGTGTGAGTTTACTACACATAACAACTCGTAAGAACGTTCATACATAAAGTGGACTAACACCCTCACCCAAGAGCAATCCTAGAGTCGAGGACTCCTCATAACATAGACTATGGAGGCAAACTAAAGTACTATATAAAGACAAGACTATACTGAGATCTCTTTAACCTAACTCCCACCTTGGATACACGTCCTAATGGCGAGTCTCAAAAGTCCTTTGCCAAGTGCTACTAGGCTCTACAGCCAAAGGAAGATAATAGTTAGTACTATTACCTGACCAACAAGCCATCTAAGTACTTATGTAGACTAGAATCACAAGGATTCTCAACTACCATACCTGTACACACAAAAGAGTACTACTGAGATAATCCTCAACGATTACCCGGTCCAGCAACTTCAGGCTCTGCATAACAAAACCAGGTAGTGAGAATTCGACAATTCTCAGTAAGGGATCTTCAATGTACCTGCAAGAAAATACTAGGACTCTTGCTGCGAGCTCATACAGCACAAGGGTTCTATTATATACACATATAACTAGGCCAAAAGACCTCTCCTTAAGTAGTCCACCTCACGGAGCATCACTCCGCGCCTAGCGAGTTTTGATCACTAACCCGCTCCTAGCAAGCCGAAGCTTACTAAATGCAAACATGTAGCCTTCTTATAGCCGTTATGCAGGGGAATTATGGTGGCACTTGTAGACTAGGCCACAGGGCCTCTTTGTTGTAGACTAGATGAACAAGGTTTCACCTTGTGACCTCATGGCTACGGCACGGCTAGGCCGACAAGGGTTCTAAACCTCTCACCTGAGCTAGTGGTAGCTAGTTATGTTCCTTTGCAACATAGTTTCCTTAAAAAATTTCCTTCACTTTGAGTTAATATAAATCTAAAATTGGGACATTTTAAGTGTTTTTAAAACATTTAGGTGATAGTACTCCCTCTTAGCTTCGTGTGGAATCTTGAATCACCTCAATCGGACACCCGAGCGAAAAGTTATGCTGAAAACAAAACTGGGTGTCAAAAGCAGTCTTGGCGACACGTCGTCACAATTTTCGATGTTCTGAGACAGTTTTCTAGATTGGCGACACGTTGCTGGTTTTTGACCTGTAAATGGCAACGTGTCACCAATATGCAGAAATGCATAAATTGGCGCATTTTGCTGCTATGAACTTTGGACGATTCCTACACATACCAAACATGCATGGAATGCCTCCAAATTTCATACACACATAGTACATGTTGCATAGAACATAACCAACTATCAAAAGCTAAGCTATGATGTCTAGAAACATCAATCCAATCCTTCAAAATCCTCTAGTCCACCACAATTCAACCAAAACGTTTGCCTAATGCCATAGCCTAAACTACTCGAATTCTTCAAGCAAACTCAAGCTAATCACATTCAATGAACGTAAAAACATATCTCCCTTACCTCAACTCCAAGTAACAAGCAAGAATCAATCCCCTTTTCGTTCAACCAAGCTCACCAAAGTTCTACACAACTTCCAATCAAAAACAATGGCACCAAACATCAAAACTTCACTCTCTAACCAAAACCCAAGCTTCAAACTAACTAACAAACACGAATTCAATCAAGAACACATTGCTCACATCGTTCAAAAATAGGAGAAGTAGCAAAATGCCCTTCCAAGCCTCAAAAACATGGTTTCAAGCTTGAAAATGCTTCCTCCTAGCTTATATACTTTGAATTGCTTCTCTTGGCACCAAAAAATCTTTATTCCAAGCTTAATTTCAGAGCTAAATGGGGGTTAGAAGGCTGGAAATAGAATTATGGCAGCCATAGTCCACTTTCCCCTTCTTAAACCCTCACTTAACCCAAAAAAAACCTCAAAGTATTAAGCTTGTTACAATTAAGTCCCCTATTTTTGTAACTTAGTAATTCTTGATTAAATTCTTGTGTATTTTTCAAGTTTGAGTTAAGGTTGAAAGTTAAGTTCTAAAAATTCATTTTAAAACACTTGGGACTTGTCCTGACTATTCAGGATGCAAAATTACCATTTTGCCCCTGAACTTCATTCAGTGCTTTATTCTTCTCGAAACTTAGTGAACTTTGCTAAACTTCTCTATTCTTGCTATGTAAACTTGAATTAAGGTTCTAAACTTAATTTAAAACACTTTACCTTCCTCAATTGCGCCTCCCACTAGAAGGGCTATAACAATTAATGACACGAAAATTTATCATGAAACGTATTAACCCAAATAAATTAGCCCATGCACATTAATGATCCAAATAGTTGCTCTATAGTCGTGCGGGGTACCCAATAGGCTCTTATAGGTCACGATTGGCAATGATCATTTTAAATCAAATTTTATTGATCATAAACAATGAGCAGTGGTGGGGTGTCTATGCAGTGCAGCACTATCATTGCTACCCAAGTGACAAGATTGTCGATGATTCGACTATTACCTTTATGATCGTCATCAATATATGATAGCGCATTGTCCCTTTGTCCAAGATATCAAGACTAAGCAACGAGAGACATGGAATGTGTCACTCTCGTACAGCCCCAATCTTTGGGTTGTCTTGATTACCGAGTAGATGTAAGTTAAACTGATGACATTGATATCGCATATCAACTCATGTCCTGCGAGCATGGCCCATGAATTTTCTAAGTCTCCACTCTATCAAGGGGAACGAAGAGGATATCGGCTCCTCGTTAGGAGGGACAAATCCCAGTCTTGATCATACAAATCATGAATCCGGCCTCTGTGATATGTGACATTACCCCGACCATGACCTCTCTTCAAGTTTAGTCAGTTACGAGCAACAAAGGAAAAGTATCAAAGTATGTGACTCACATGTAGGGAACCGGTGATGACCTTAGGTCAAAGGACTACAAATACCATGATCACTATGAGAATCACTTATGACATTCATATAACGATCCATGTAGTGTTCTCATGGTGGGTCGGTCCAGTACACAAGTTCTCCAACTTGTACCCATATGTAGACTACATATCTCATATTAGTCTCCACATATGCTAGTCGTTATGTTTTATTGCAACACGTTCCACAATAATAGTATACCGCATGAGGTAGCGTTTGAGAATTTTATTTTTCGAGGGTTACAATTTAGTTTGTTAAGTGGCGCGCCCAGGAGGAACGCAAAACAACGATAACATAATTACTAGAGGTTAAGTGTCTCAATAAAATATCATGATTTAATAGTGCAAAGACAGGAAAAGCAAATCGATCCCATGAACTGGGTCTTGTTTGCATTTTGCGCCACGGGACCACTTACACTTGAGAGAAGCGCCTTAGCCCACTCTAATTAGCTCGATACACTTAACGCCCAATACTTGAGCTACTTCTACAATTAATTCTTAATCTTGTTAGTACCTTCAGTGAATGCGTCGTAGGTCCAACCGATCGCTCACCAGAACATCTTACGACGAACACCCTTAGGCCTAGGGGGATGGGCTAATGGAGAGATTGTAGGAATTCTTAGCGGTACCTCTGGAAGCCTTACGGAACTAATGTCCATGTGAGACGACATCCGCACAGGAGCATCAAAAATAAAACTCAATACGTCGCTCAAGAATCCTAAGGGGTTACCAGAGAGTTTCATGGCTGTTTGTAGAGTAGAGAGGCAGATTCGTCGATAAATTCAATGACGCGATCGCCTAATACACGACAGCATTTGCAGCGCGATAGTGTGGCGGAACTTGCACGAACACTTCCTCATAATAACTTTTCCCATCCCAAGTCCAATTCACGTATGAGGGTCTTGTTTCTACTGCATTACTACATTATAATTATAATTTTATATGCATTATTTGAGGCTAAATTAACTTAAATCCATTACCTCAAATTCAGGCCAGGAGGGGAAAGCTAGAGGAGTTAAAGCAAAAGCTAATTTGATGGCTCGCAACCCGCGCTTCTCTTGAGTTCTAATCCTTAAAACCCAACATTGAGGCTATGGCCAGCCAAGTACCTTCAATGCAAGACTCATCTCTTCTGTACTAACCAAAACAGCATCGAGTGTGCAAGCTGTGGCAACAAACCGACCAAAAAGCGGGGCTTCGAGAGTAGTTTAAGCTGTCACAAAATAGGCATCCAATAGCCATTAGGATGTCTAGTCGAACATACAAGAGACCAAGGTTGGGAGGTCTTGTGCGCTTCACCTTGGCGCCTTTAAATTCAAAGAAACTTGTGTGGAATTGGGGAGGTTTGGAGCAAAAATTCTGGTGGGGATGGAGGAGAGATTAGATGAGCTACGAGTTGAAAAAGCACAAATGGTCAAGAGAGTCAAACTTCGCGACAAGAAATATCTTACCCATCCCACATAAGTCACGCTTCTTGGTTTTCTGGCCACTGAGCCCTCATAAGTTCGCCTTCGTTCAATTTAAGTCGCTACAAACACCTTGTACCCAAGAACCATCCCTTCGGCGTCTAATTCCAATTGCGCCTTTGCGAACTCTAGATGCGCAAAACCGACTTATGGACACTCCATTGATAATTTACGTAGCTTGTCTTGTTTTTGACGTCAACAAATGGGTGACTTAAACTTGATTTAGGGTAATAAGTAGAAAACACTATAAATAGAAACATTATTTACCCGTGGTTAAGTTATTTTATTTTTTTTTCCTATATGTTGACAGGAGAGCGGGTGTCACAAGCTTTTTACATTATAGTGGCCACATACGTCAATAGCCGTATATCTCATGCCAATTCCGTTGAAAATGGTTAGATATGCACTTGATGTCTCTCAGTGGGATCCAGTAAGCATTGTCACCCGCGGGTAGGTATATTATGACATCTTGTATTGAAGATAGATAGCAATTGACCCTCAACATGAGCCATAGGTAGATCAATGTTATAATTTCGTGGCACCCTATTTAATTATGTAGGAATATTTGGTTCAAAGTAATGGTTATAGAATGTAGACATTTCCTGGACCTAAGTATTCTTCGACAATTAAACCTTCAATTGCAGCTTTATTTTAGGCCTTTTACTTCAACGACCGCATGAGTCTGCCAAGTTAAAAAAATATAACAATTATTGACATAGAATATGCAAAAATTATTGACATATAATATATGAAAATTATTGACAAAAATATGAATGTAAAATAAAAAATTACCTTTTAAACGGATACATGCATCGAAATTGAACTAGACCACACTGTGAGAACCCTTATTTTATTAGGTAATTAATTTATTTTATTTACATAATCCTTGATAAGATTACACTTGCAAGCTAGGTTTAAGTCAAGTCAATGAGTCAAATTGTCCTTAGAGTTCATAGGATTAAAAATCTAAGGTAAATTGACCACAAGGGCAACTAGGGGCATTTTAGTAATTTGAAAATTCAAAGGTTAAAATGTGACCAAGATATATATAATTGAGCTTCTCAAGGTGAAATGAACATCTCGATGAAATTTGAACTCAATTTGACCAAAGATTAGTTTTTTCTTACTAAGAAAGTGAGAAAAGGAATAATGGTAATTTTTAGGTCAAATATCGTAAAAAAGGATCTAAGAAGGTGAGAAATGGTATTTGAAACCATTTGGCGAAATTTGGTGAAGTTTAAAGTTAAATTGACCAAGTTTGAGACTTTCTTATAAGTGAAGCTAAAAAAGGCATTTTGGTAACTTTGGTTAGTCAAACTTGGTCAAACCCAAGTCAAACCTAGTAAAACAGAGTCAACCTTGTTCAAGGGTAGGAAAATACATGGTTGGAAGTGGAGGAACAGAAAATCTTATTTTTGGGAAATTTTTTTTTGTGGTAATTTTTTTGTACATGCGATAATAATAAAAACAATTCCGGAAATATTTACGCACTTTTTTTATGTGATAGTGGTACTTCTTTTAACCGGAAAAGGAGGGAGTTATAAGGTCCACCGATAAAAAAAAGCACTTGTTTCAGTCGCCATCAAGCATCTTATGGGAAAGCGTTTCACTGAAAATGAACTGTAGGTAACCTGGTTTGTAAGTATTGTATAACGGCTTTCAAAACTTTGGAAGATCCTACATTTCACTTGGTTGAAGAGAGATCGTGATGCTCTGTAAATACACTATTAATACAGTATGTTGTGAGAGTGGAATGGGCCAAATCCGTCTACCATTTTATGAAGATTTCTGAGGATCTTATGATTACTTATCTCTTATGATAACATATTTTTATGTTATCTACTCATGTATATGCGACATTCATATTTCCAAGAAAAGATGTGCACCTTTCTTCTTGGTTATCTTTGGCAAAAACTTGAGGGAGAACTTGATCTTAGAGGAGCACCTTGAAGCTTGAAATAGAGATGAACAATCTCTATGTAAATCCACCCACAATGCTCTCAAGAAGTGTTAAATATTTCAGCCTCTAAAGGAAATAGGAGGAGAACAATTTTCTCTCAAGAAAATGGAGCAAATGGAGTGCAAATTCGTGCTTAAAATGGCTGGCCTCTAAAGGCTATTTATAGATGACCAAAAGGCACACCTTTACACCAAGAAAGGTGTCTTTTAAGCCAAAGAACACTTCCTTTGGCCAAGGGTCATGTATGGTGGCGAAAATACATGTCTTTTAGCCAAGGAACACTTCCTTTGTCCTATAACCACCCCAGAACTACCTTATGTTGAAAATACATGTCTTTTAGCCAAGGAACACTTCCTTTGGCCTATAACCACCCTATAACTACCTTATGGCTGAATATACATGTCCCTCGAAGTCATAGAACATCACTCTTGGTGCAATAACCACCCCAACCGCCCTCATGGCCGAATATACATGTCTTTTCACTCAAGGAACACTTCCTTTGGATGAAAAGGCATGTTCTTTTAGCCAATAGTCATCTTTTTTAATGAAGAGACAAACGTTTACACAAAAGATGTGTCTCTTGGTGTTTTTGAGCTAAAAGCAAGGTGAGCTGGCACAAAGCTAGCTCACTATGCTACTTATGCACCATTGAGCTCCTCTGAGCTCCAATCAAGCTCCATGAACTAAGGTCTAGTTCCCTGAACTGACCTTGAGCTGGAGTTAGCTACTCTCAGCTGAAGTGAACTGAAGTCTAGCTACATTCAGCTACCAAAAGTTGAAGTGAGCTGACTTGAGCTGACTTGAGCTAACTTGAGCTGAAGTCCAGCTACTTTGAGCTACTTATAGCTGAAGTGAGCTGACTTGAGCTAAAGGGAGCTACTTTTAGCTGCCTTAGATAGTTGTTCAAGCTAGAGTTAGCTCAATGAGCTCAAATCCTATCTTAAAAGGATCTTGGTGCGCCAAGAATTCCAACAAACTCCCACTCACACTAAGATGCTTTTAAGCTTCCATCTCCCACTCAAAACAAACTCCTTAATCCTAATAGCCGAAATGATCCAAACACTTCTACATATATAGAGTTATGGGTGCGACCTCAGGCACACACACTAAGTCTCTTCCATTGAGGTTGTTAGACTCTCAATAGAAGATTGTCCTCTCCTCATAGTTTGAACTTCTTCAAACTTTCCTTTGAACACATCAAATTCAAGTGTGTTGCATAAACACATCAAGCTTGCTTGAACACATCAAGTTATGCCTTTCAGACCCCAGACATATGATACACTTCTTAATCACAATCAGTCTCTTTCTTAGAATTTCAACTCCTTGAAATCCATGATTGTATTAAGCATTGAGTACTCATTTCAATCACTTGTCATTCAATCTAGCATACTACTCACAGTAATATGTGGGCCCAAGATTGAATTTAGTGAACGTGTATCATCTTAATGTCTTTCCTTTTAGCTTCAACTACTTAGGTCAATGAGTTAACATGATTACCCAAAAGGAGGATACTCCAGTCTCATTTCTCTAAGACCTTCGACAACCAATCAAAGTAATCATAATTAACTCAACTTCCTAATAGCAAGCCATAGTCACTAAGAGTCTGATTCGAAGAATCTCACACTAAGCAAGAATAGAGACAACTTGCTTAAATTCTTCTCTGGTCGTATTTCATAGTCATGGAACACTTGGAAACACATCCATTAAAGTTCCATAATACACTTCTAATGTGTTTTACTCATGCCACTCCCACTTGGAGTGAAAGTTCCATAATACACTTCTAAGGTGTTTTACTCATGTCGCTCCCACTTGGAGTGATCTTCATTCCAATTGAGGAGTGTGTCATTTCCCCCTCTTAAAACACCATGAAGTGTACTCCTCTTAACACATAAAAGGAGGACATGTCAATAACCATGAAATTTCTCCATGTAAGCCCTAGCTTACATCTAACATAGGCTAGGATGTATGAATGGTCATACAAACAGAATGCACCAAAGCATGGAATCTTGATTACTCATAATCAAGGTGACCATAAAAGCTAAAGTGTCATGTGTTGGAGCATGACTCCCACTTAAATGTATCATTCACTTAAGTTTCATTTAAGTCTTTAGCCAGTCTCATCCTTAATCTTACACAAAGATCAAGGGCGGATGACTTGTGTGAGAAAGTCATCCTCTGCCTATGTTTGACATGTTCATTTGTTCGTTGTGATTCACAAAATTGAACTGAGTATTTCATAAAATAATTTGTATTATTTCAAAGAAATACATAACATGTGTGACACCAAAGAGGTGAAGTACATCCAACATTAACATTCTTCTAAGACCCATTGCTCTAACGTGTCGAGCAAATACAAGTGGTGGCAATGGCTTAGTGAGAGGATCTGCCACCATCAGGTCTGTAGAAATGTACTCAATCCTAACTTCACCCTCTTCAATTGCATCCCTCACAAAATTATATTTCATGCTAATGTACTTGGTCTCTCAATAGAAACCCTGGACTCCAAATTTTTAAGGAAATAACCTAGCCAAAGGGCTTCTTGTACAGCTGAGGCACATGAAACAAATTCAGCCTCCATTATGGACAATGCTGTACAAGTTTGCTTCTTACTACACCAAGTAGTAGCCCCACCATTTAGCATGAAAAGATAACCAGATGTAGACTTGCTGGAGTCTTTATCTCCTCCCCAATCAACATCAAAATAGCCATGTAAACCAAGGTCTTTACCATGGTAACAAAGCCAATAATCCTTAGTACCCTTGAGGTATCTTAGGATCCTCTTGCACTCTTCCAATGCTTTAGACAGGGGTTGGAAGAATATCGTGCTAGAAGTCCAATTTCTTGGCTGATTTTTGGCCTTGTACGTAACATGGCATACATCAAGCTACCAATGGCACTTAGGTAGGGGATCTGAGCCATCTCTTCCTTCTCCTTTGGAGTCTTAGGACACAAGTCCTCTCCAATCTTGCAACCATATGCAAGAGGTGTACTCATGGGCTTTGCGTTTGTTAAGTTGAACCTTGCAAGAATCTTATCAATATAAGGTTCTTGAGAAAGGGCCAACAGCCTTGCCTTTCTATCCCTCACGATTTTAACCCCTAGGATAAAGGCAGCCTCCCCCATGTCCTTCATGTCAAAGGTGGACGACAACCATCTCTTGATGGTACTTAACAACGTAAGCCCATTACTTGCAATCAGTATATCATCTACATATAGAGTCAATACAGGAAAACTAGACTCAGATGAGTACAAGTATACACAATGGTCTTCATGCATCATCACAAAGCCATAGCTTGTGATTGCATGGTGAAACTTCAAGTACCATTATCTTGAAGCTTGCTTAAGACCATAGATAGACTTCTTCAGTCTACATACCTTGTCCTCTTGACCCTTTTGGACAAACCCCTCAGGTTGTCTCATATATATCTCCTCACTCAAATCACCATTGAGAAAGGCGGTCTTTACATCCATCTGATGTAACTCTAGGTCTAGATTTGCCACGATGGCAAGTAATATCCTGATGGAAGTGAATTTCACAACAGGAGAGAAGGTGTCTTTGAAATCAACACCCTCATTCTGTGTAAAACCCTTGGCCACCAAACGGGCCTTGTATCTTTCGATACTTCCATCAGAGTTCACCTTGATCTTGAGAAACCACTTGTTCCCAATTGCCTTATGGCCAGGAGGAAGATCACTTAGCTCCCAAACCCCATTGAGATCCATTGAATGCAACTCATCCTTCATTGCATTTAGCCACTCTTCCCTCTATGTACCCTCAAGAGCCTCCTTAATGTTACTTGGCTCATCTATCTCAGATGCAACCAAATTTGCCTCACTATCCAAGATCCACCATTCTTTAGGGGGTATAAATTTCCTCATTGATCTTCTCAATGTAGGCTGAGATGGAGGCAACTCATGCTCCATCTCTTGAGGCTCAACATTTTGCTCTTGAGTATCCTCAACTCCCTCTTGAACAAAACCTTCCTCTTGGAGGTCTTGCTCATGTTGGTCCACAACAACAGGCATTTCTGGAGCCATTGCTCCATGTGGTGGAGGTACTCCATCTAGAGTAAGTGCATGTGTCCCACGTGTCCTTATGACACTTGGTTGATCCTCATCTAGGATCTGGCTTAATGAGGTTAAGTCACCACACTCACCAACTTTGGGGAACTCATCCTCCACAAAGTTAGCATTCCTTGCATCAAAGATGTTCCCCATTTTATGACTTATATCCAAGAACACATAACCCCTAGATTGTTCAGCATAACCAAGGAAAGCACACCTCCTCCTTCTTGGACCCAACTTTCCCAAAGGGTGGTCCGTTATGTGAACATAAGCTAAACAACCCCAAGGGCATAAATAGCTTAGGTTAGGAGTTTTCTTCTTCCATAACTCATATGGAGAAGAGTTCACATTCTTGGTGGGTACTCTATTAAGGACATGAACTGCACATAGCAGTGCATCACTCCAATAAGTGATGTCTAAATTGGCCTTTGCCATCATGGAACGTACCATGTCCATAAGAGTTCTATTCTTCCTTTCAGACACTCCATTCTGTTGGGGTGTCCAAGGAAGAGTGAACTCCCTCTCAATACCCTTCAAGTCACAAAATGCCTTGAATGCATTTGATGTATACTCTCCACCCCTATCTATCCTCAAGGACTTAACCTTCTTATCTACTTGATTCTCAACCAAGTGCACATACTTCTCAAAGCATGCCAAGGTCTCTGCCTTGTTTCTCAGTAAGTAGATGTGGGTGAATCGAGTATAATCATCAGTGAATGTGATGAAGTACTTGAATCCATTTCTAGATTCAACCCTCATTGGCCCACACAGGTCAGAGTGAACTAAACTTAGTGCCTTACTTCTCCTAGTTGCTTTGCCAAAAGGCTTTCTTGTGGCTTTGCCCTCTAGGCATGATTGGCAACTTGGAAGGACTACCTTGGTCAAAGAACCTAGCAAGCCACTTTTGGCTAGCTTGTCCATTCTATCTTGACCAATATGACCCAACCTCTTATGCCATCCCATTTAATTTGTGACCTCTGTCACATAGCAACTAGGACTTGCAACAAAATGGTCAGTTGACTTCAACTCATAAAGCCCATTATTAACTGAGCAAGTGCAACCTGGGTGGTGGTTTTTGTTGTTCGTTTTGGCTTTTTTGTTTGGTTTTTTTTTGTTTGTTTGTTGGTTTTGTGTTGGCATTGCCCATTATTAACTGAGCAAGTGCATACTATCTGATTATCTTTAATAATAGAAACATTATTATTAAAGAAATTAAAGTAATAATTGTACTTCAATATACAACTTATAGAAATCAAATTTCTATAAATGTTTGGTACATACAATACATCTATTAGATACAAATATCCAATATCTATAGGAATTCTACATGTTCCTATGCCTTCTACTTGCAGCCTGGCATCATTTCCCACTGAAACATGCTTAGCTCCTTTTGAGAGCTTCCTGTAGGCCACGAACCAGGACTTGTCCCGGGCTATGTGGTCTGTTGCTCCCGAGTCTACAATCCACAAAGAATTGCACTCAGTTAGTAATGTACATGACACAACATGTACAATGGAAGTAGAAGGGTATGTATGTACCTTGGGAGTGGACCCTTTGTGATGGCCAGGAGCCTCATCGTTTATAGTCATAGGGTGACAGGTGGAGGGACTTCTGGGAGGAAGAACGCCTGGTGGACTGGACCGCCCAAAGGAGAGTGCCTGAAAGCTCAGAAACAAAAGGTTAGGAGGCCCCTGGAGTGTTTTTCCGGGGGGGGAGCCTCCGACGCCCAAGTCAGTGGTGGCTGAGAGAAAGGCAGAGAAAATAGCACAAAGGGCTGAGGAGTTTTGCCTGTAATAATGGGAGCCGTATTTCGCCAGCCAACCACCCCCTGCCAAGTATTAACTCCTGGTATTTATAGGAGTGCCTAGCCCGTTCAGATCGCGACACGTGTTCAATCGGGCGTTCCTGACTTTCTGGGCATAGGGGACAGATAGCTGGTAGTAGGTTACCTTGAGCCATGTGCTGAGACGGCCATGATGTGATTTGGATGGCGTCAGCGTGGCAGAGCGCCTTTGAGGCGGCTTGTGACGTCTGTGAATGGATGTGTCAGAGGGTTCCTTAAATGCTTCCATAAATACACCCTGCCGTACTCCCGAGGGTCCATGGCGTGAGGTCGTCCTTTGGTAAGGACAGAGCCTCTTCGGGAAAATAATCCCTGAGTTCGGGGGTTTCCCAGCTTCTGGGAGTTCCGCCTTCGGGGATATCATGTTCGGCTCGCTGTGTCTAGTGCTGCATTTCTGAAGGCGATCTGTTCATGACCCTGGGGGGGGGGGGGCGAGTAGTGTCCTAGCATGCCGGGCTCAGAGCTCTTCGGCTACCTCCCGAAGTGCCTGATCACAACTTTTCTCGGCTAGCGCCAGCTTCTTCTGGCCAGTACAGTGGCAGGGAGTTCGGGCAGATAGAGGCGATAGCGTTCGTCTATCAAATGCCCCCCTTTGGAAATCCGAAGTGAAGACTTCGGTTTTGCGTCTCTTTCCGAGGTCGTTTATGGGTGTCTTTTTGGAAGCTTAACCTGTTCCGAGGATGTGCCTTTTGCCCGAAGATCACGGGCTCTACGGTCTTGGCCTTTTCTTTGGCGTCCTCGAGGCGGAGTCTGCGTTTTGTTTCTGCAGGTCTGTTCGGCCAAGCGTGTCAGTCTGAGTGGCGCGTCCCAGTTTTCCAGGGATGTCAGAAGACGTGTCCCAGCTTTCAAGGGACGTTTGGATGACGTGTCCCCTATTTTTGCGCAGCGGTTGACACATGGCGCTTTGCCATTGGAGGAGAGTCACGTCGGTTACAGAGGGCGCGCCTTTTCAGGTGCAGAGAGCAGTTACGGTGTTGGTTCGCCTCCAAAGGGTACTTATGACGATGTTTCGGTTACCCACCTCTGGCTTATAAATAGCCCATTTCATCATAAGTTCCTTTTGCTTTTTCTTCTGCTCTTTTCTCTGCTTTGCCTCTGTTCTTGCATTTTCTTGCTTTCTGTGGCGGAGCTACCTTAATCAGAGCCCATTTTTTCCAGCCAACTTTCACGACGGCGTCCTCAGATTTTGGCAAATCTTTTGGTGGGTTTTTGTTTTCCAGAGTGTTTTAATCCCTGTGTTCTTTTGAGTTTTTCTCTGGAAACTGTTTTTCTTCCGTTTTCAAACTCGTTTTCATGTCGAAAATGCCCATTCCTGAGAGCTGGCAGCCTCTTTTAGCCCATCCTTGTTGCGCCACCCCTGCAAAGTTAGAGAGGTGGAAGAAAAAATTCTTTCTTCCCTCTTACGCCATTACTAGGCTGCCTCGTTCTAGCCACTATGCATTTTCAAACCATAGTAAGGAGGTTACCGTTTTTCGAGCCCAGCTGAAGGCCGGTCTTCGGTATCCTCCCCCGAAGATGGTGTGCGAGTTCTGCAAATTTCATGGCATTGCTGTGAACCAGCTTCCCCCGAACTCGTTCTGCTATTTTAACGCCTACCTCTGCATGTGTGGCATCTTCGGGATAGAACCCCATTTCATAATCTTTATGCAGTACTACAAGCTCTCTGTGGTCCCGAAGGGTGGCTTCTATTTCATGCTGCCTCGGGGATCCGGGAGCAAGAAATTCATGTTCACCTTCGCCACTAAGGATAGCTGGCGGGGGTGGCAACAGAAGTTCTTCTTTATGAAGATGGCTGAGGCCTGGTCGTATGTTTTGACCAAATGGGCTCAGGGAACACTGGATGCGGACGTTGGTGATCCGAGGATGCTGCTGACCCCAGAGTTGGCTCCCGTGTTCGCGGATTTCGACGCCCGCATTCGGGCTGTCTCTGACTGGGATCCCGAGGTCTCTCCGCGCGCCCTTTACCCTTTTCCAATCAACTGGAAGTTGATGACCGAAGAGGTCCTTCGGGAACTAAAGGTGGTAAAGGAGCACAAGACTGACCTCGGGATGCCAGCTCCTGCCATTGCCGGGAAAGATTCCTGGTTGGTCAAGCTTCTTAAGGAGGAGATTTCTTTCGAAACGCTTGCCGAAAGTGAGTTATCTTCTACTCCTTTGCTGTTTTTTCCTCGGACTTACGCTGATGTTTCTCTCCTGTTTCAGAGATGGGCGACGACACTGCCGCCTATTACAAGTCCCTCTTCTCCGGCCAAGTGGAGAAGGACGATCAAACGAAGAAGGCGGCTTCCCGAAGGCGGAAGTCTACTGGCGCGGGTCCTTCGAGGAAACGGGCAAAGAGAGCTGCTCAGGTTCCTCTAGAAGAAATTCCCGAGGAGACTGCCGAGGAGCCTGGGACAGCCGAGGTTCCGGCGTCTGAGGCTGCTGCTTCCGAGGTCCCTCCAACCGACGTCCCTCCTCAAAGTCCTTACTGCGTCGCAGGCCCTCCTTGATGTAGTGGTAGAAGTACCTTCTGCCGAGGAGCGGCGCAAGCAGAAGGGTAAGGGCATTTCGGCCGAGGAGGCCGAGGACTCCGAGGACGATGTTGCCGAGGTCCCGCCAGGTTTGTTTCCAGACAAAGTGTACTTCCTTTGTTTTTTCTGGAATTGCCTTTGTCTCTGACCTGTTTTTCTTTTTCGCCCTGCAGGGGAGTTACTTACCCCGAACTGGGCGGCCGAACACGCGGAGGCGAGGGCCCGTCGCGACGCCAAAGTCCCGCAAGGGAAGATACCAAAGGAGCCTTTCTGGACATTCACGGAGGACATGAACTTGTACTCCGAGGACTGTCCTGAAATGGCGAAGCAGATTTCGAAGGGGGTGCTCACCGAGGCCTCCTTCAAGGCTATAGCGGCGGCCCACCCGGGGGATAACACCCTTGCCGCAAAGATCACCGAGCATGCTGCTCAGGTATATCCTTCACAACTCTTCCCTTTCAATTTTTTCCTAAGTGTTTGGCTCTTACTGACCTTGCGTTTTATCTCCTTTGCAGCTGCTGGGGTACGCCGGCTTTCTCCGAGTTCGGGTAGCCAGGCAGACGGCATTCCGAGCTTCGGCCTCAGAGGCCCTAGAAAAGGCGAAAGCGACGTGCTCGGAATTGACCGCCAAGAACCAGCAGCTGGCAGATGCTGCGAAGGAGGAAGCTGCCACCCTTCGGGAGGAGTTCCGAAAGGAGAAGGAAGTTTTGATGGCGGACTCCTCCCTGAAGATTGCCGACCTCCGCAATCATGTGGCGGGGCTGCGCGCTGCAAACCAAGACCTTCTCCAAGACAAGGCAAAAAAAGAGAGAATATCATAGTCACACTCTTGTCTGAGAAGAAAACCCTTCAAGCCGAGGTCCAGTCTTTGAAGAAGGAGCCGAAGGGGGAGGAGCGGATAAAGGTGCTGGAAGAGGAGGTCGGGGATCTGAAGGACGAGCTTGACGACCTTGAGCTTAAGAAGAACAAGTCTGATCAAATGAACAAGGTCGCGTTTTAGGACGGCTTCTGCCTCGCTCGGCACCAGGTTCTCCAAAGGTTCCCAGGTCTGGACCTCTCTTTTCTAGAGGGTCTAAACATTCCTGGGGGACCTCCGTGGAAATGGTCCAAGATCGAAATTCTGAAGCTTCCTCCAATTCCAGCGCGGAAGGTGGCGGAAAAGGGTGGACAAACGAGTGGCTCTCAGGACGCCGCGAACCCTTAGGCTTCTTTAGGGCCCCTTTTCCTTCCCTTCTTTTTTGTACTCCTTCTTCGGGCACTTCTTTATTGTAAGGCAGCTTTGCTCTTAACGGAGATTTTTTGGCTAAGTGTTTCTTCAAGTTTCTTTATTTCCATTGTCCCGAACACGTTCGCTCAAGAGACTTCGGAAAACCTGCGATCAAAGAAACTTTTTTACCTTCCTTTGTCCCGAGTACGTTTTACTCGAGAGACATTCTGGAAAGTCTGAGAAAATTTGACTAAGTCTTTTTTGCAGGCTTTTTGCATTTCCAATTTTTCCCGAACATGATTGCTCAAGGGACTTCGGCAAACCTTTAGTCAAAAATTTTTGTTTTTCCAGTTGTCCCGAGCATGTTTGCTCAAGGGACTTCGGAAAACCTTCCGCGAGATTTTTCACTTCCCATTTTCCCGAGCACGTTCGCTCAAGGGAGCTCGGGAAATTATCTCAGCGCTGGCTACGGCGAGTACTTCTGCGAGATTTTTGTTTTCCATCTTTCCCGAGCGTGGCGGCTCAAGGGACTTTGGAAAGCCATATCTACGCTTTATCATGGCGAGCATCTTTCACGGAATATTGTTCATTTCTGCACTTAAGAAATTTTCTCAAGATACTACTATATATTTAGAACATTTTTTGTTCAACATACCTCCTCCGCTCAACCTTAAGCGTAGAATTTTTTCAAGGCGCCCGAGTGCCAATTGCTCTTCAATTCTATGCCTTCGACGTCGCCAAGCTTGTACACGCCTTTTCGTTGTTTCGGCGAGGGCCAGATAGGGTCCTTCCAAGTTTGCGCGAAGTACGCCATGGGATGGCCTTCGGGGTGCGAAGTCGGCCTTTCGGAGAACGAGGTCTCCCTTCTTGATTTCTTTTGGCCTGGCCCGTAAGTTTATAGCCGCGGCCACTCTTTGCTGGAAAGCTTTTCTTCTCAGCTCGGCTATTTCTCTGTGTTCGCCGACGAGGTCGAGCTTGGTTCTGAGGCCGAGGTCGTTTCCACCTTCATCAAATACTTGCACCCGTACTGAAGGTCTGAACTATCTCTACTGGGATAATGGCCTCTGTCCCGAAGACGAGTGAAAAGGGAGTTTCCCCTGTGGCTCTTCGGGGCGTCGTTCGGTAGCTCCATAATACGCTTTGGAGTTCTCCTGGCCATTTCCCTTTTGCTTCCCCCAGTCTCTTTTTCAGGCCATCTTTTATGGTCCTGTTCGATACTTCCACCTGCCCGTTGCTTTGGGGGTGAGCTACTGGGGCGAAGTGCATCTTTATTCCGAGGTCGCTGATAAATTCCTGGAATCCTTTGTCTATGAATTGGGATCCATTATCAGCTACTAGTACCCTCGGTATGCCAAATCTGCATACGATGTTCTTCCATACGAACTTCTGCACTTCTTTTGCCGAGATAGTTGCTAGTGGTTCTGCCTCTACCCATTTTGAGAAATAGTCCACTGCTACCACGCAGAATTTCACGCCTCCGGGTGCTGTGGGGAGTGGCCCAATAAGGTCTATACCCCAGACTGCGAAGGGCCAAGGATAGTCTGCCGAGAGTTACCATTTCCGAGGGTGTCCTCTGGATTTTTGCATGTCTCTGGCAACTACCGCATTTCCGGACGAACTGTCTTGCGTCCTTTCTCAGGGTAGGCCAGAAGTATCCTTGGCGGAGTATCACTGCTGCAAGGGCATCAGTTCCAATGTGTGAACCACACATGCCTTCGTGAACTTCTTCAAGGACCATTTCAGTATCCTCTTCATTCACACATCTTTGCAGCGGGTTCGCATATCCCTACCGGTATAACTCTTCGCCAATCAGGAAGAATCTTCCGGAGTGTCTTCGCAGTCTTACAGCATCGCCGGGGTCTTCGGGGAGCAAATTCTCTGCGAGGTATCTTTTTATTGGATCTTTCCACCCTGTTCCCGAGGTCGCTATGCTCAGCACTGAGATGCTCGGATGGTCTAGCACCTCGGTGTATGTTTTCGACTTCGCCAAGCAATCTGCCTCAGTGTTATTCCGCCGGGGTACATTTTCGATCCGTACGGCGTCAAACTCTTGGATGAGCTTTGCTACCAGCTCGTGGTATTTTGCCAAGGTTGGGTCTTTCGCGCCATAGTCTCCTGCCATCTGCCGGACCACCAGCTGGGAATCGCTATGGGCTTTCAAGTTTCTCACGCCAATTTTTCTGGCCAGGCGTAATCCTGCTATCAGGGCCTCATACTCGGCCATGTTGTTGGTGGCGTTGAAACTGAACTTGATGGCCTTCATTACTTCTAGGCCTTCGTTACTTCTAGGCCGGGGCCTCTGATAATTACTCCAGCTCCCTGGTGTTCGGATCCTGAGGCTCCATCTACGTGCAAGGTCCATTCTGGCTCACCCTCTTTTGGATCTGAATGGCTCTCCTCAGTGATGGGTATTTCGGCGATAAAATCTGCCAGTGCTTGAGCTTTTATGGCCTTCCGAGGCTCATACGTGATTTCGTGTTCGCCCAGCTCTATGCACCACTTGGAGAGCCTTCCCGAATGATCAACCCTCTTCATGACATCCCGTAGCGGCAGACTACTTCGGACGATGATGGGGTGAGCCTGAAAGTATGGTCGCAGCCTTCTCCCTGCAAGCACCAAGGCATATATAGCTTTTTAAAGCAAAGGGTACCTGACTCCGGTGCCATGCAGGGACTTGCTGACATAGTAGACCGGCCATTGCTTTGGCCCTTCTTCTTTCACAAGGACCGAGCTCACAGCTTTTTCTGTGACGGCGAGGTAGAGTACGAGGGGCTCTCCCTCCCGAGGTTGTCGCAGAGTCGGCAGGCTGGCCAGGTAGACTTTGAGTTCTTCCCAGGCCTTTTGGCAATCTTCATCCCAAGGATGATCATTCCTTCCGAGGTCGCCTTCCATTTTTGCTGCCTTTGTGAGGACTTTGAAGAAAGGTCGACACCTATCTCCGTACTTGGAAATAAACCTGCTCAAAGAGGTTATTCTTCCGGTCAGTCTCTGCACGTCTTTGACTGTGGCAGGAGTTCGGAATTCAAGCAGAGCCTTAATCTTCTCGGGGTTAGCATCGATGCCTCTTTCGGATACCATGTACCCAAGGAATTTCCCCGAGGTCACCCCGAAGATGCACTTCTCAGGATTAAGGCGGATCCCGAAGGCTCTGAGCTTTTGGAAGGTTTCCTCTAAATCTGCAACGTGGTAGCCAGGCAGCTTGCTCTTGACTATCCCCATTTGGTCTTTGAAGACCTTGTTCATCAACCTCTGGTAGGTGGCTCCTGCATTTTTGAGCCTGAAGGGCATCCTGATATAGTAATATGTTCCTCCCTCGGTGATGAAGGCAGTCTTCTCTTCATCTTCGGGGTTCATCCTTATCTGATGGTAGCCACTGAGGGCGTCTAGGAAACTTAGGAGCCCATACTCAACAGTTGAATCTACCAGTTGATCTATTGGCGGCAGAGGGTATGAGTCTTTTGGGCAAGCATCGTTCAAGTTTCTGAAGTCGATGCGCATCCGGAGTTTGCTGCTACCTTCTTTTGGGGCCGTGCCCACGTCGCTCAACCATTCGGGGTACTTGACCTCCCTGATAACTTCAGCATCTAGGAGACGCTGGACTTCAGTTTTGACAAAGTTGCTTTTGTGGGATGAGATGCTTCGTTTCTTTTGCCAGACAGGCCTTGCTTCCGGGCTTACTTTGAGGCTGTGCTGTATTATGCCAGGGCTTACCCCCGGCATGTCTTTTGGCAAGCAGGCAAACAGATCTTTATTTTCTAGCAAAAAGGATACAAGATTTTCCTTGTCACCTTCGGCCAAGCTCTTCCCTATTTGGGTAGATTGACCTGGGACAAGCTCTACTGCTTCCGTTTCTGCTTTGGCGAGATCTTCTTCTTTGCCTTTTTCTAGCACCTTTGCCTCCATCGTTTGCGCGAGGTTGCTCGCCGGAGTTTTTCGTGCTTTTACAAACACCTTTCTTACCTCGGCTTGGTCTAGGAAGACCTCTGCGTCTCCATCCTTGGTCGCGAATGTGACAGTCAAGTACTTCACATCAGGGCGAATATGCAGGCTCCCCATTGTCTGTCTTCCAAGGATGACGTTGTACGAGGATGGGACGTCCATGACGATGAATCTCGCCATTGTGGATGCGTACAATTCAGCTGCTCCTCTTACCGAAGTCCCTTTCATCATCAACGGGAGATCGATCTATCCGAGGTCGTGGAGTTCGGATGAATGAACCCCAAAAGTGGACGAGGTGACAGGCTTTAGTTCGCTGCTGGAGATGCCCAAGCTCGGCAGCAGGTGCGAGAATAGGACGTCAGCTTTTAAGCCATCATCAAGCAACACTCTTTTGACGCCTCAGTTCCCTATCTTTGTCGTGATCAGCAGCGGATCGTTGTGGGGGAAGACGACGGTGGAGCTATCTTTGCGAGCCAGTTTCTTTGATGGACTTTTGATACTCCATGACTGCAATTTCTCTGGCTTTCCGCTTTCTTTCCGAGGATGGGAGCCCCGTGGTGATGGTTTGGATCACCCCTGCTGGAGGTGGGGGGCGCCTTTTTGGACTTCGGTTTCTCCGCCTGTCGGAGTCATAGTCCTCATCTTCAGCCCTTTCTTCCTCCATTTTTCTGCCTTTCGGGGGTGACATCCTCAGGTATTTCCGAAGTTGGCCCTGTTTTATCAGCGACTCTATGTACTTCTTCAGCTGGAAGCAATCTTCGGTGTCATGGCCGTGGTCGCGATGAAACTGGCAGAACTTCTTGGCATTCTTTTTGTTATCGGCGGCCATGGCCCTTGGCCGCCGAATTTGCTTCCCCTGCCTTTCCAGCGCCATGAGAATGTTGGTCCGTGTAGTGCTCAATGGTGTGAAACTTTGGGGTTTCCTTCCCCGCATCCTCCGAGGTCGTCCTGCCTGTTCGGTAGGATGCCGAGCTTGTTGACTGGACCCTTTGGCGTGGTGATGATCAGATTCTGGCCCAGCCATCCTCAGTTCCTCGACTGTCATGTGTTGCTCCGCCCTACGGTAAAATTCTCCGAGGGTCTCCGGGGGGTCCTTTGAGAACTCATAGAACAGCTGTGAGTCTCGCCGAAGGCCCCGTGTCATAGCAAGAATGCGGATTTCGGGCCGGAAGTCTGGGACGCTCAGAGCTTCTCTGTTGAATCTTTCGACATAGTCTCGGATGGTTTCTCCGTTCCTCTGCTCTATGTCGAACATCTGTACAGGCATCTTCGCAGTAGGTCTGCTCCCAATGAACTGCTGGGTGAAGGCTGTGGACAACTCCCGGAACTCAGTAATGGTCCCTGGAGGCAAGGAATTGTACCACGCCGTGGCTGGCCCTGTGAGGGTGACTTCGAAGCACTTGCACATGGTAGCGTCATCAGCACCGTGTATTATCATGCTCCGTCTGTACTTCGTCAGGTGGGCCTGCGGATCAGTACGACCATCATAAATTTCCAACCGAGGTACTCTGAACTCGCCTGGCATGGCTGCCTTAACGACGGCCTGAGTGAAAGGGGAGTCATCTTCGCAGGATGTTCCCGAGGGTCTGGCCCAAACGGATTTTCTGGCCACTTGTTTTTCCACTCTGTCCAGCCGTGCTAATATCTTCTCCATGAGCACTGTGGCGCTAGGGCCTTCTTCAGGGAATGGGGATCGTCGGCGCCTCTTCGGGGGGCGAGTTCGGCGCTGAGGGGACAAGGACCTCGCCTCAGGTGACGAACTGCTTCGCTGTGAGACTCTCGGCTGCTTGGACCTGGTTTGTCCCACAGAACGTTTCCCGAGGGCCATAATTTCTGTGGATGATTCTTCGCGAGGGTCTCCATTCCCCGAACTGCGATGTGTGGGCTTGGGGCTCCTCTCCCGAGGGCGTGTCACTGAGGGGGGTCTCTGGGCCTGTGCTTGCTGTGGCCACCTTCGGCCGATCTGCTGTGTCATTTCAGACACGACCGAACGCTGAAAGTCCCTTAAGAAACTCATGGTGACTACCAGAGGGTGGTCTTCCTCGGGCGCAGAAGTCCCTGGGAGTGTTTGCTCAGCAGCCGGTTGTATCTCAGGCGCGGACGGGGACCTCGGGAGTCCCTTGTCCTTAGAACGCCGAGTCTCAACGACGGCGATCTCAGAGCGGGTTCCCACAGACGGCGCCAAATGATGGCCAGGGGCCTCATCGTTTATAGTCATAATGACTGGTGGAGGGACTTCTAGGAGGAAGAACGCCTGGTGGACTGGACAGCCCAAAGGAGAGTGCCTGAAAGCTCAGAAACAAAACGGTTAGGAGGCCCCCGGAGTGTTTTTCCGGGGGGGGGAGCCTCCGACGCCCAAGTCAGTGGTGGCCGAGAGAAAGGCAGAAAAAATAGCACAAAGGGCTGATGAGTTTTGCCTGGTAATGGGAGCCGTATTTCGCCAGCTAACCAACCTCTTGTCTGGTACTAACTCCTGGTATTTATAAGAGTGCCTAGCCCGTTCAGATCACGACACGTGTTCGGTCGGACGTTCCTGACTTTCTGGGCATAGGAGACAGATAGTAGGTTACCTTGAGCCATGTGCTGAGACGGGCCATGATGTGATTTTGATGGCGTCAGCGTGGCAGAGCGCCTTTTGAGGCGGCTTGTGGCGTCTGTGATTGGATGTGTCAGAGGCTTCCTTAAATGCTTCCATAAATACCCCTGCCGTACTCCCGAGGTCCCTGGGTGAGGTCGTCCTTTGGTACGGACAGAGCCTCTTCGGGAAACAAGCCCTCAGTTCGGGGGTTCCCAGCTACAGGGAGTTCCGCCTTCGGGGATATCGTGTTCGGCTCGCTATGTTTGGTGCCACCTTTCCGAAGGCGATCTGTTCACGACCCTGGGGGGGGCGAGTAGTGTCCTGGCATGCCGGGCTCGGAGCTCTTCGGCTATCTCCCGAGGTGCATGATCACACCTTTTCTCGGGTAGCGCTAGCTTCTTTTGGCCATGACTGTGGCAGGGAGTTCGGCCAGATAGAGGCGATAGCCTTTGGCTATCACGCCGCTCCAGACTGACACGTCTGGTTACGAGATGCGACGTTTTACAGACCTACAAAAATAAAGAAGTAGGTTACCCCGGAGACACCAATGTTTGAACAACCCGCGTCTTCGGACAAAAGGAGCACCTTCGGCAAGAGTGCTATACCCAAGGCCCCGAAGTACTCCCTTTGAAAGCTGCTAAACCGAAGTTCCCACTTCGGCTTTCTGGAGGGGAGCTGGTGATAGCCGAAGGACTGTCTCCTCTCCCAGTGCGTACTTCCTAAGTATGATCAGGAAGCCTGGCATCACCCGAAAGAGGCACTATCACTGACCTTCGGCAAAGATGGTGCCGGCTCCCTCGTGGGACCGAACGAATCACCTTCGGTTGCAGTGAATTAGCTATCGCAAACAGAAGGGAATCTCCCTGAAGGCGGAACCTCCGAATAATGGAACCCCCCGAAAAAGCACGAGCATAACACCTGAAGAAGGGCGACCATGTTGAAGAACGACCTCGCCCAGAGGACCTCGGGAGTACGGCATGAGCATTTAAGGAGCCTCTGACATGCCGCCCACAGACGCTACATGTCACCTCAAACGGCGATTTGACACGCCGACGCCGCCCAGGTCTTGCCACGACTTGTCTCGGTTCAAGGCTCAAGAAGCCTGTCACCAGCTACTCGCTCCCTACGCCGAGAAACTCAGACAACATCGGACCGAACACGTGTCGTCATCTGAACGGGCTGGGCTTCTCTATAAATACCAGGGAACAGACCCTGGCAAAGGGCTCGACTCCTCCTCCTCGAGAAAATAGAGGCAAGCCCACTGAAAACTCTAGTGCTTCCCCCTCACCTTCTCAGGAAACTGACTTGGGCGTCGGAGGCTCCTCCCTGGAAAAGCACCCCAGGGACCTCCTAACCCTCTTCTCTGAGCTTTTCAGGCACATTCCCCTGGGAAATTTCAACTCCAGACGCTCTCCTCCACAGGAAGTCCTCCCGGAAGTCACCATGCCTTCCAGCAAAGATGTCTCAGGGCATCAGTAACCCCCTATTTTATTTATTCCATTATCAAGTAGATGCTTAGATAAAACCAAGGAATCTTTTTTTACATCAATAGCCCACCTATGGACTAAATTATGGATTTTTTCAGTTGGTTACGAAATTCTGATCAAATGAACAGTAACTTAGCCAACTTTGTAGTTTCATAACTTTGGCTATAGGGCTCCAAATCCAGGAATTCCAAATCCAAGTTAAACCTCTATATGTTCTCTAGGTTTGATCAAAATTTCATACCAATTTTAACTTTACAAAGGGAGATATTAAACTTTAGGTACATGGTCAAAAACCTGGCCACTTTTGGACTATTTTGCCCATACAATTTTTCCAAACCATGCAACAAGTTCATTCACAAGGGGTAAGCCATCAAAGGCCATCCCATATATATCCATTACACATAGGAAATACATGTACTTTCATTTAACAACCATATGTAGCTAAAATAGAACTTATAAGTAAGTAGCCCATTATTCACACTTAGGCAGCTTTGCACCACATCACTTACATAGCCAAAACATTGGTCAAATGTTCACATACATACATGCACTACAAAATGTTCTTAACTCAGCTAAATACACACCCTAAGTTACAGGAGTGCCCGAGATACAATGGACTCCACAAACAGGATTCCATACAGCTGCTGCATACCACAACAAGCACCATCACTAAAAATAGAAAATATGCTCCTAATATCACCAAAATTTCCAAATCATAACTACACATATGGAAGTTTTAGTACCTAAAGTTTCAGGTCAAAACTCAAAGGAAAAAGGTTATTTTGAAGGTGATCTTTCAGCTGGACCTGAAATGACAGAATTGAGGGGAGTAAGTTTCATTGAGAAACTTAGTAAGGGTAGCACTTGGATTCAATAGGCAATGTAACCATCATCAAAACCTGCATCCAAAGACACTAAAACACAAAACCACAATGCATATATACAAGATATAGCAACCAAATGCAGCAGCCATTCACAACCAACAAACACTTGAAATGTGGCAGCAACATATACCATAGATTAATCCATAAAACACATAATAAACATAACCAAATCACTATGGCAGCCCTCCTCAAGCTAATGCTTGGTATTACGAGGATTTTAACACTAGTTAGTACTAACATTTGGCTTTAGAAACCCTTGTTTAACTGCCATCATTGTACACTTCACACTAGGTCACAAAACCTTCAATAAGTGCATTCCCCTCACTAAGCTTGGTTCATCAAGCTCATGGCTCTCTATCAAGCTTAGCCCTAGTTCCACGGTTGCTTGAAAATATATAAAACAACCCATGGGACCAACAGAACCCTTACCAAAGTGGATAGACCAAAAATCAAGCTTGATCCTTGAACCTTTACCAAAGTGGGTAGACCAAAAATCAAGTTTGAAGGTGTGGTGGCTATGGAGGAAGCATGCCTATGTTCCTGAAATGGAGGAGGTAGAAAATGGGAGAGAGATAAGTGAGTTGGCCACTTAAATGGGATTAAATGAGCTTAAGGGCACAAAACACACTTAACAAGCTTAACCTTACTTTATGTTGTTTTCCTTCTCACTAATTATGGTTTCTTTGTCTTAAACACATTGGTACACATGTGCCTAACATTTTTGACCCATTTACAAGCCATACCGCCCCTCCCTATTTGGGAAAACTCCAAATTGCTCCATTTGACTTAAGTATAAAACCTACACATCTTAAGGCCCACATTAGAACACTTGGGTCATTTATTCCTTTTTGTGTTTTCTTTGTCCTTTGTTGTTTTCCATGAGCAATTTGGTCCTCTAATAGCACTTTCATAACATTCATATACTTCCCATAACACTCCAAAGCTCTTTTGTGAAAGTTTTGCAATTAAGTACCTGAATTTCCATAACATTATAAAAAAGTCCGTAGGTTGCTTGACAAACAAGTAATCCTTAAGACTTTTCTTGGGGACCAAGTTACCAACGTGGAACACTTTTAAGAAGGTGTTGATTATACCTGTTACCCCTCACACTTCAATCACTATGAAGAGAATTACACAATATAATGGTTTTTAGCCATTATGCCACACTCGTAATTCTCCCTTTTTTGTGAGGTGGTAACAACCAGGGCATTGATGTGCAGGTGTCCAAAATACACTCTTAAGACATCTATCACTAGCCCATGGTGCCCTCCTAGGACACTAGGACCTATATGCCTTATGTCCACCCCAAGGAGATTACATGTGTCTATCACTACACAAGGGCACACTGCTAGGCACCCACCAGGACACATACAAGACACATACAGACACGATGCCAAGGCACAGGGGGCACGCCCTAGGAAGCCTACCTGCCCTAGTGTCCGAAACACACATGCAGACTAAGGCAACGTTCTTATGCAACATGTTATGTATTTGTTCTCTTGTGCCAATCAGGTGTGCATACATACTTGCATGACAACCAAGATACCCAGTGTAGTTTTGAAAACACATACTTGGATTTGCATGTGCACAATCAAGGGAGGTTCACAAACATCGACAAAAACTTAACTTGAAACATTACATTCAAATCCAACAACATTCATACAAATCCATCACGTACATAGGCATTCTCGTAACATAGCCCCCCAAAACATATATACAAGAACTTGGTAACCATACCATGACCATCAAAAGCCATAATATCCACGAGTTGTCATTATTGCCTATGTACTTAAATGTACCCAAAGGCTATTATAAACACTTGAAACAAGGGCAAAGACTCTAGTATAAGTCCCAAAAAGGAGCACAGGCTCATAAGAGCAAACCAAAGTATATACGAAAAAGTGCACACATCCGTTTCACTAGACTTGTTCCCATAATCCTACTCACAATGCCTGTAAGCAACGTAATACATGTGAGCTTACAAAACTGAGACTTGCACTTGAAGTTATGGAGCAAAACACTTATGTAAGCATTCAAACCTTCCTTAACCGAATCACAATCCACACTCACAAGCACTATTACTTTTCAATGCCTTTGCCTATGACATAAGATATAGGGCAAGAGTTATATAAATAACTTAGTAAGGAATCAACAACATACAAAGCCTATTTAGTTAAGCCCAAAAGCTTAATCTCCAATGCTCTTGCATAGAAAAATGAAAACAAAAAATATATCTAGCAATGTATCAACTACCCAGGTTATATGGGTCAGCACACACTTAAAGTTTATTCATTTATCAAGTTGAATTAATTAATTAACCCATAGAGTGCTCCAGATTCACACATGAGTTGGCTGACCCATGCTAGAACCCTAGTAATTTCCTTTCTCATAGCTAGCTAGCACAAATTTATTGCTTAACCGAAGGTAAACATAGCCCTTATAGAATCAAAGGTTCACTTAGCTCATTAGCTATCACCTAAGTGCCTAGTGTTCAACATTAAACTACAAATTCAATGAAGAACACATGATTCCTTACCAATTCAAAGCCCCTAGCTCTCAGGCAACCTTCAATTGTGAAGACCAAGCTTTAAAATCAGGCTTCCTTGGTCGCCTATGGCCTAATTCCCCTTGTGTAAGCTTGATTCTTTAATCCAAGCTTAAACCTTCAAGAACCTTCATAAATGCACCATAAACCCGACATTCCTCCACCAGCAACATCTCATTGAATTGGCTTGGCACTTTTGACCCAAAATGTAGCCAGCCAGGGAAGTAAAGGCATGCATAATTCTCTTGCATGACACGTGGCATAAAAATTGCTCCAAATGCTAGCTCGGTTAAGCTTGCTTTTTGCATGGTGCAAGTTAGTCCCCCAATAAAAGATTCCCCCTTATAATAGCACCTGAATACATGCACAATAAAACCCTTAATCTTGTGTTTCCACCATACGTCTCCTAAACAGTTCACACATACAAATATGCGTACCCGGGTATGCCTACGCTTGATATTACCTTATATGTCCTCAAGGCTTACTAAGCGCATCACTTGGCTCTTGTACTAAGTTTTATCTCCCACCTTAAATAGCCTAGGCCTAGCACAAAAAGAGGGTTATGACAACCTCCCCTCCTTAAGGAATTTGGTCCTCCAAATTCCTCAATAGCTTTTGGTATACGTTAGCGTAACATTTGGAATTTCTTCCTCTACTTCCCAAGTTGCCTATTCTTGAGTGTGGTTACTCTAGTAGACTTTCACCATGGAGATCCATCTACTCTTTAACTTTCTTGTGTCTCTAGCTAGGATTTGGATAGGAAGGTCTTCATACGATAAGTTTGGTGTAATAGGTGCATTTGTGGGTAAAACCACTTGTTTAGAACTTGGAACATACTTATTTAACAAGCTTACATGAAATGTATCATGAACATGTCCAAGTTTAGGTGGCAAATCAAGTTTGTATGCCACATTTCCAATCCTAGATATCACTTGGTATGGCCCTATGTACCTTGGTGCTAGTTTCCCCTTTTTTCCAAATCTCACCACTCTTTTGCTAGGAGATACTTTGAGCCACACCCAATCTTCTTCCTAAAATTCTAGGTCTCTTCTTATTTTTAGGTTTGTAAAAGACTACTGTCTATCATTAGCAGCTTTGATCCTAGCTTGGATCAACTTTATCTTCTCAGTTGTCTCTCTTATAAGCTCCAGCCCTAACTCCAACCTATCCCCTTGTTCATGCCAACAATGTGGAGCAATGCATCTTCTTCCATAAAGAGCCTCATATTGTTCCCACCTCATAAAATGGGAGAATTACAAGTGTGTCATAATGGCTAAAAACCATTATATTGTGTAATTCTCACCATAGTGTTTGAAGTGTGGGGGGTAAAAGGCATGAACAACACCTCCTTAAAAGTGTTCCAAGTTGGTAACTTGGTCCCCAGGAAAAGCCTTAAGGATTGCTTGTTTGTCAAGCAACCTATGGACTTTTTTGTAAGGTTTTGGAAATTCGGGTACTCAATTGCAAAACTCTCAAGAAAGAGACTTGGAGAGTTATGGGAAGGATATGAATGGTACGAAACTGCTATTGGAGGACCAAATTACTCATGGAAGACAAGTTTGGACAAAGGAAACACTAAAGGCAACAAGGACCTAAATGTCCTAGTGTAAACCTTAAGGTGTTTAAGCTTTTGACTTAAGTCTAAGGGTGGAATTGTGGGGTTATCCCACTATGGGGAGGCAGCGAAGACTTGATAATTAGTAAAAAATGTTGGGCACATGTGTACCAATGAGTTTAAGATAAAGAAACCATAATTAGTGAAAAGGAAAATGACATAAAGCAAGGTTAAGCTTGTTTAAGTGTGTTCTGGTGCCCTTAAGCTCATTTAGGGCCATTTAAGTGGCCAAATCACTTATTCCTCTCTCATTTTTGTCCCCCCCCAGCCCAAGAATACAGCCATACTTCCTTCATAGCCACCACATCTTCAAACTTGCAATTGATTGAAATTGAAGGCAAAAGGAAGTAATTGGAAGCAAACTAGAGCTATTTCTTGCATACTTCAAGGATTAAGCCTCAAATTCGGCCTAGTCACTTTGGTAACGGTGCTCTCGCTCTCATGGGTTGTTTTCTATATTTTCAACATCCATGGAGCTAGGGGCTAAGCTTGGAAGAGAGCCATGAGCTTGATGAACCAAGCTTAGTGAGGGGAGTGCACTTATTGAAGGTTTTGTGACCTAGTGTAAAGTGCACAAAGATGGCAGTGAAGTAAGGGATATCTTGCTTTCATGGACTATTTTCTGCAATTTTCAAACATCCATGGAGCTAGGGCTAAGCTTGGAAGAGAGCCATGAGCTTGATGAACCAAGCTTAGTGAGGGGAGTGCACTTATTGACAGTTTTGTGACCTAGTGTGAAGTGCACAATGATGGCAGTACAGTGAGGGTTTCTAGAGCCCATAGTTAGTATTAACTACTATTAAAATCCTCCTAAGACCAAGAATTAGCTTGAGGAGGGCTGCCATAGTTATTTGGTTATGTTTATTATGTGTTCTGTGGACTAACCTATGGTATATGTTGCTGCCACATTTCATGTGTTTGTTGTTTGTGTTTGGTTGCTGCATTTGGTTGCTATATCCTGTATATATGCATTGTGGTTTTTTTGTTTTAGTGTCTTTGGATGCAGGTTTTAATGAGGATCACATTACCTTAAGAAACCAAGTGTTACCCCTACTAAGTTTCTCAATGAAACTTACTCCCCTCAATTCTGTCATTTCAGGTCCAGCTGAAAGATCACTGATGGCCAGGGGCCTCATCGTTTATAGTCATGATGACTGGTGGAAAGACTTCTGGGAGGAAGAACGCCTGGAGGATGGATCGCCCAAGGGAGTGTGCCTGAAAACTCAGAAACAAAGGGTTAGGAGGCCCCCGGAGTGTTTTTTCGGGGGGGGAGCCTCCGACGCCCAAGTCAGTGGTTGGCTGAGAAAAAGGCAAAGGTAATAGCACATAGGGCTGAAGAATCTCGCCTGGTAATTTTCTCAGAGTGTGGGAGCAGTGTTTTGCCAACCAACCTCCTGCCAAGTATTAATTCCTGGTATTTATAGGAGTGCCTAGCCCGTTCAGATCGCGACACGTGCTCGGTCGGATGTTCCTGAATTTCTGGGCGTAGGAGACAGATAGCTGGTAGCAGGTTGCCTTGAGCCATGTGCTGAGACGGGCCATGATGTGATTCTGATGGCGTCAGTGTGGCAGTGCGCCTTTTGAGGCGGATTGTGGCGTCTGTGAATGGATGTGTCAGAGGCTTCCTTAAATGCTTCCATAAATGCTCCTGCCGTACTCCCGAGGTCCCTGGGTGAGGTCGTCCTTTGGTACGGACAGAGCCTCTTCGGGAAACAAGCCCTCAGTTCGGGGGTTCCCAGTTTCAGGGAGTTCCGCCTTCGGGGATATCATGTTCGGCTCGCTATGTCTGGTGCCGCTTTTCCGAAGGCGATCTGTTCACAACCTTGGGGGGGCAAGTAGTGTCCTCAGGTTTTCCTGGCGTGCCGGGCTCGGAGCTCTTCGGCTATCTCCCGAGGTGCATGATCACACCTTTTCTCGGGTAGCGCCAGCTTCTTCTGGCCATTCTTGTGGCAGGGAGTTTGGCCAGATAGAGGCGATAGCGTTTGGCTATCACATGCCCCCCTTTGGAAAGCCAAAGTGAAGACTTCGGTTTTGCATCTCTTTCCGAGGTTGTTTATGGGAGTCTCTTTGGAAGCTCAACCTGTTCCGAGGATGTGCCTTTTGCCCGAAGATCATGGGCTCTTCGGCCTTGGCCTGTTCTTTGCTGTCTTCGAGACGGAGCCTGTGCCGAAGATACACCTCTTGCCCGAAGGTCATGGGCTGTTCGGCCATAGCCTGTCTCTTGGCGTCCTCGAGTTGGCCTGCTCTTTGTTTCTGCAGGTCTGTTTGGCCAAGCGTGTTAGTCTGAGCGGCGCGTCCCAGTTTTCCAGGGATGTCAGAAGACGTGTCCCAGTTTTCAAGGGACGTTTGGAGGACGTGTCCACCATTTTTCTGTAGCGGTTGACACATGGCGCTTTGCCATTGGAGGAGAGTCGCGTCGGTTACAGAGGGCGCGCCTTTTCAGGTGCAGAGAGCAGTTACGGCGACGGTTCACCTCCAAAGGGTACTTATGACGATGTTTCGGTTACCCACCTTTGGCTTATAAATAGCCTATTCCATCATAAGTTCCTTTTGCTTTTTCTTCTGCTCTTTTATCTGCTTTGCCCCTGTTCTTGCACTTTCTTGCTTTCTGTGGCGGAGCTACCTTAATCAGAGCTTTTTTCCAGCCAACTTTCACGACGGCGTCCTCAGATTTTGGCAAATCTTTCGGTGGGTTTTTGTTTTCCAGAGCTTTTTGATCCCTCTGTTCTTTTGAGTTTTTCTCTGGAAACTGTTTTCTTCCTTTTTCAAACTCATTTTCATGTCAAAAATGCCCATTCCTGAGAGCTGGCAGCCTCTTTTAGCCCATCCTTGTTGCACCACCCCTGCAAAGTTAGAGAGGTGGAAGAAAAAATTCTTTCTTCCCTCTTACGCCATTACTAGGCTGCCTCGTTCTAGCCATTATGCTTTTTGAAACCATAGTAAGGAGGTTACCATTTTCCGAGCCCAGCTGAAGGCCGGTCTTCGGTATCCTCCCCCGAAGATGGTGTGCGAGTTCTGCAAATTTCATGGCATTGCTGTGAACCAGCTTCCCCCGAACTCGTTCTGCTATTTTAACGCCTACCTCTGCATGTGTGGCGTCTTCGGGATAGAACCCCATTTCATAATCTTTATGCAGTACTACAAGCTCTCTGTGGTCCCGAAGGGTGGCTTCTATTTCATGCTACCTCGGGGATCCGGGAGCAAGAAATTCATGTTCACCTTCGCCACTAAGGATAGCTGGCGGGGGTGGCAACAGAAGTTCTTCTTCCTGAAGATGGACGAGGCCTGGTCGTACGTTCCGACCAAATGGGCTCAGGGAACACTGGATGTGGACGTTGTTGATCCGAGGATGCTGCTGACCCCAGAGTTGGCTCCCGTGTTCGCGGATTTCGACGCCCGCATTCGGGCTGTCTCTGACTGGGATCCCGAGGTCGCTCCGCGCGCCCTTTACCCTTTTCCAATCAACTGGAAGTTGATGACCGAAGAGGTCCTTCGGGAATTAAAGGTGGTAAAGGAGCACGAGACTGACCTCAAGATGCCAGCTCCTGCCATCGCCGGGAAGGATTCCTGGTTGGTCAAGCTTCTTAAGGAGGAAATTTCTTTCGAAACGCTTGTCGAAAGTGAGTCATCTTCTACTCCTTTGCTGTTTTTTCCTCGGACTTACGCTGATGTTTCTCTCCTTTTTCAGAGATGGGCGACGGTACTGCCGCCTATTACAAGTCCCTTTTCACCGGCCAAGTGGAGAAGGGCGATCAGACGAAGAAGGCGGCTTCCCGAAGGCGGAAGTCTACTGGCGCGGGGCCTTCGAGGAAACGGGCAAAGAGAGCTGCCCAGGTTCCTCTAGAAGAAATTCCCGAGGAGACTGCCGAGGAGCCTGGGACAGCCGAGATTCCGGCGTCTGAGACTGCTGCTTCCGAGGTCCCTTCAACCGACGTCCCTCCTCAAAGTCCTACTGCGTCGCAGGCCCTCCTTGATGTAGTGGTAGAAGTACCTTCTGCCGAGGAGCGGCGCAGGCGGAAGGGCAAGGGCATTTCGACCGAGGAGGCCGAGGACTCCGAGGACGTCGTTGTCGAGGTTCCACCAGGTTTGTTTCCAGACAAAGTGTACTTCCTTTGTTTTTTCTGGATTGCCTTCTTTGTCTTTAATCTCCTTCTCATTCTTACCACGCAGGGGAGTTGACTACCCCTGACTGGGCGGCCGAACATGCTCGGAAGCGAGCTCTTCGGGACGCCAAAATCCCGCAAGGGAAGATACCCAAAGGAGCCTTTCTGGACGTTCACGGAGGACATGAATTTGTACTCCGAGGACGTTCCTCAAATGGCTAAGGAAATTTCGAAGGGGGTGCTTACTGAGGCCTCCTTCAAGGCTATAGCGGCGGCCCATCCGGGGGATAACACTCTCGCCGCAAAGATCACCGAGCATGCTGCTCAGGTATATCCTTCACAGCTCTTTCCCTTCAATTTTTTCCTAAGTGTTTGGCTCTTACTGACCTTGCGTTTTATCTTTTTGCAGCTGCTGGGGTACGCCGGCTTTCTCCGAGTTCGGGTGGCCAGGGAGGTTGCCTTCCGAACTTCGGCCACTCAGACCATGAATGAGGCGAGGATCGCACTCGCGGAGTCGGCCGCCAAAAACCAGCAGCTGAAAGAGGCTGCTGAGAAAGAAGTGACTGCCCTTCGGGAGGAGTTCCGGAAGGAAAAAGAAGAACTTCAAAAGGATTCCTCCCAGAAGATCGCTGACCTCGGTGATCAAATAAAGGGGATGCTCACCGCCAACGAAGATCTTCTCAAGCACAAGGCTGGTTCTGACAGCCTTATAGTGTCGTTGACGAGTGAGAATAACACTCTCCGGGCTGAGGTCGAGTCTTTGAAGAAGGGGTCCAAGGGGACGTTGGAGATAAAGGCGCTGAAGGAGGAGATTGCTGAACTGAAGGACGACCTTGACGACCTCGAGCTTGATAAGAACGAGTCTGATCAAATGGCCAAGGTTGCCTTTCAGGACGGCTTCTGCCTTGCTCGTCACCAGGTCCTCCAGAGGTTCCCAGATCTGGACCTCTCTTTTCTAGAGGCTCTAAACATTCCTGGGGGACCTCGGTGGGAATGGTCCAAGGTCGAACATTTGAACCTTCCTCCTTCAATTTCAGCGCCGAAGGTGGTGGAAAAGGGCGGGCCAGCGAGTGGCTCTCGGGACGCCGCGAACCCTTAGGCTATTTTTTAGGGCCCCTTTTCCTTCCCTTCTATTTTGTATTCCTTCTTCGGGCACTTCTTTACTGTAAAGCAGCTTTGCTCTTAATGAAGATTTTTTGGCTAAGTCTTTTCTTGCAAGTTTCTTCATTTCCATTGTCCCGAACACGTTCGCTCAAGAGACTTCGGAAAACCTGCGATCAAAGAAACTTTTTTACCTTCCTTTGTCCCGAGTGCGTTTGCTCGAGAGACTTTCTGGAAAGTCTGAAAAATTTGACTAAGTCTTTTTGCAGGCTTTTGCATTTCCATTTTGTCCCAAACACGTTCGCTCGAGGGACTTCGGAAATTCCTTAGTCAAAAAATTTTCCTTCTTTTCCTTTTGTCCCGAGCATGTTTGCTCAAGAGACTTAGGAAATCTTTCGAGAGTTGTTTTCCATTTTTCCCGAGCGTGATGGCTCAAGGGGCTTCGGAAAACTGTCTCTACGCTTATTTCGGCGAGTACTTCTGTGACGTTCTTATTTCCCATCTTTCCCGAGCATGATGGCTCAAGGGACTTCGGAAAACTGCCTCTGTGAGATTTCTCCATCTTTTCCCGAGCGTGATGGCTCAAGGGACTCTGGGAGGTCAATCTGCGCTTTATTACGGCGAGCATCTTCGCGGAATTCTGCTTTGCACAATTTTGGATACTTAAGAACTTTCCTTAAGAGCATTCTGTACTTACAATTCCTCCGCTTCATCTTAGGCGTAGAATTTTTTCAAGGCGTCTGAGTGCCAAGTATTTTTCAATTCTACGCCTTCGGCGTCGCCAAGTTTGTACACGCCTTTTCGTACTTCGGCGAGAACCAGATAAGGTCCTTCCCAGTTTGCGCGAAGTACTCCGTGGGACGGCCTTCGGGGTGCAAAGTCAGCCTTTCGGAGAACGAGGTCTCCCTTCTTGATTTCTTTTGGCCTGGCCCGTAAGTTTACAGCCGCGGCCACTCTTTGCTGAAAAGCTTTTCTTCTCAGCTCGGCTATTTCTCTGTGTTCGCCGACGAGGTCGAGCTTGGTTCTGAGGCCGAGGTCGTTTCCACCTTCATCAAATATTTGCACCCGTACTGATGGTCTGACTATCTCGACTGGGATAATGGCCTCTGTCCCGAAGACTAGTGAAAAGGGAGTTTCCCCTGTGGCCCTTCGGGGCGTCGTTCGGTAGCTCCACAATACGCTTTGGAGTTCTCCTGGCCATTTCCCTTTTGCTTCTCCCAGTCTCTTTTTCAGGCCATCTTTTATGGTCCTGTTCGATACTTCCACCTGCCTGTTACTTTGGGGGTGAGCTACTGGGGCGAAGTGCATCTTTATTCCGAGGTCGCTGATAAATTCCTGGAATCCTTTGTCTATGAATTGGGATCCATTATCAGCTACTAGTACCCTCGGTATGCCAAGTCTGCATACAATGTTCTTCCATACGAACTTCTGCACTTCTTTTGCCGAGATAGTTGCCAGCGGTTCTGCCTCGACCCATTTAGAGAAATAGTCCACTGCTACAACGCAGAATTTCACGCCTCCGGGTGCTGTGGGGAGTGGCCCAATAAGGTCTATACCCCAGACTGCGAACGGCCAAGGATAGTCAGTCGAACTTACCATCTCCGAGGGTGCCCTCTGGATGTTCGCGTGTCTCTGGCAGCTACCACATTTTCGGACGAACTGTCTTGCGTCCTTTCTCAGGGTAGGCCAGAAGTATCCTTGGCGAAGTATCACCGCTGCAAGGGCATCAGTTCCGATATGTGAGCCACACATGCCTTCGTGGACCTCTTCAAGGATCATTTCAGTATCCTCTTCAGCCACGCATCTCTGCAGCGGGTTTGCATATCCCTGCCGGTATAACTCTTCACCAATCAGGAAGAATCGGCCGGAGCGTCTTCGCAGTCTCGCAGCGTCGCTGGGGTCTTCGGGGAGCATATTTTCTGTGAGGTATCTCTTTATGGGATCTTTCCATCCTTTTCCCGAGGTCACTATGCTCAGCACTGAGATGCTCGAGTGATCTAGCACCTCGGTGTATGTTTTAGACTTCGCCAAGCAATCTGCCTCAGTGTTATTCCGCCGTGGTACATTTTCGATCCGTACGGCGTCAAACTCTTGGATGAGCTTTGCTACCAGCTCGTGGTATTTTGCCAAGGTTGGGTCCTTCGCCCCATAATCTCCTGCCGTCTGCCGAACTACCAGCTGGGAATCGCTGTGAGCCTTTAAGTTTCTCACGCCAATCCTTCTGGCCAAGCGTAATCCCGCTATGAGGGCTTCATACTCAGCCACATTGTTAGTGACGCTGAAGCTGAACTTGATAGCCTTCATTACCTCCAGGCCTTCGGGTCCTCTGATTACTCCAGCTCCCTGGTGTTCGGATCCAGCTCCAACATGGTGTTCGGATCCCCGAGGCTCCGTCTCCAGCTCCCTGGTGTTCGGATCCCGAGGCTGCAAGGTCCATTCTGGCTCACCCTCTTTTGGATCTGAATGGCTCTCCTCAGTGGTGGGTATTTCGGCGATAAAATCTGCCAGTGCTTGGGCCTTTATGGCCTTCCGAGGCTCATATATGATTTCGTGCTCGCCAAGCTCTATGCACCACTTGGAGAGCCTTCCCGAATGATCAACTCTCTTCATGACATCCCGTAGCGGCAGACTACTTCGGACGATGATGGGGTGAGCCTGAAAGTATGGTCGCAGCCTTCTCCCTGCAAGCACCAAGGCGTATATAGCTTTTTGAAGCAAAGGGTACCTGACTTCGGCGCCATGCAGGGACTTGCTGACATAGTAGACCGGCCATTGCTTTGGCCCTTCTTCTTTCACGAGGACCGAGCTCACAGCTTTTTCTGTGACGGCGAGGTACAGTACGAGGGGCTCTCCCTCCCGAGGTTGTCGCAGAGTCGGCAGGCTGGCCAAGTAGACTTTGAGTTCTTCCTAGGCTTTTTTGCAATCTTCATCCCAAGGATGATCATTTCTTCCGAGGTTGCCTTCCATTTTTGCTGCCTTTGTGAGGACTTTGAAGAAAGGTCGACACCTATCTCCGTACCTAGAAATAAATCTGCTCAGAGAGGTTATTCTTCCGGTGAGTCTCTGCACGTCTTTGACTGTGGCAGGAGTTTGGAACTCAAGCAGAGCCTTAATCTTCTCAGGGTTAGCATCGATGCCTCTTTCGAATACCATGGCCCTTGGCCGCCGAATCTGCATCCCTTGCCTTTCCAGCGCCATGAGGATGTTGGTCCGTGTGGTGCTCAGGGGCGTGAAACTTTGAGGCTTCCTTCCCCGTATCCTCCGAGATCATCCTGCCTGTTCGGTAAGATTACGGGCTTGCTGATTGGACCCTTCGGCGCGGTGGTTGTCTGACTTCCGCCCAGCCATTCTCAGCTCCTCGACTGTCATGTGCTGTTCGGCCCTTCGGTAAAATTCTCCGAGGGTGTCCGGGGGGTCCTTTGAGAACTCGTAGAACAGCTGTGAGTCCCGCCGAAGGCCCCGTGTCATGGCAAGAATGCGGATTTCGGGCCGAAAGTCTGGGACGCTCAAGGCTTCCCTGTTGAACCTTTCGACATAGTCTCGGATGGTCTCTCCGTTTCTCTGCTCTATGTCGAACATCTGGACAGGCATCTTCACCGTTGGCCTGCTCCCAATGAACTACTGGGTGAAGGCTGTGGACAACTCCTGGAACTCAGTGATGGTCCCCGGAGGCAATGAATTGTACCACGCAGTTGCTGGCCCTGTGAGGGTGACTTCAAAGCATTTGCACATGGTAGCGTCATCAGCTCCGTGCATTATCATGCTACGTCTGTATTTCGTCAGATGGGCCTGTGGATCAGCGCGGCCATCATATATCTCCAGCCGAGGCACTCTGAAGTCACCTGGCATGGCTGCTTCAGCGACGGCACGAGTGAAAGGGGAGTCATCTTCGCAGAAGGTCCCCGAGAGTCTGGCCCAGACAGGTTTTCTGGCCATTTGCTTCTCCACTCTATCCAGCCGTGCTAGTATCCTCTCCATAAGCACTGTGGCGCTATGGCCTTCTTCAGGGAATGGAGATCGCCGGCGCCTCTTCGGGAGGCGAGTTCGGCGCTGAGGGGACAAGGACCTCGCCTCAGGCGACGAACTGCTTCGCTGTGAGACTCTCGGTCGCTTGGACCCGGTTTGTCCCACAGGCCGTTTCCCGAGGGCTATATCTTCTGTGGATGATTCCTCGCGAGGGTCTCCACTCCCCGAACTGCGATGTGTAGACTTGGGGCTTCTCTCCCGAGGGCGTGTCGGTGAGGGGGGTCTCTGGGCCCGTGCTTGCTGTGGCCACCTTCGGTCGATCTGCTGTGTCATTTCAGCCACGACCGAACGTTGGAAGTCCCTCAGGAAACTCATGGTGATTACCAGAGGGCGGTCTTCCTCAGAGGCAGAAGTCCCTGGGAGTGTTTGCTCAGCAGCCGGTTGTGTCTCAGGCGCGGACGGGGACTTTGGGAGCCCCTTGTCCTTAGAACGCCGAGTTTCAACGACGGCGATCTCAGAGCGGGTTCCCACAGACGGCGCCAAATGATGGCCAGGGGCCTCATCGTTTATAGTCATGATGACTGGTGGAAAGACTTCTGGGAGGAAGAACGCCTGGAGGATGGATCGCCCAAGGGAGTGTGCCTGAAAACTCAGAAACAAAGGGTTAGGAGGCCCCCGGAGTGTTTTTCCGGGGGGGGGGGGGGGGGGGGGGGGGGGGAGCCTCCGACGCCCAAGTCAGTGGTTGGCTGAGAAAAAGGCAAAGGTAATAGCACATAGGGCTGAAGAGTCTCGCCTGGTAATTTTCTCAGAGTGTGGGAGCAGTGTTTTGCCAACCAACCTCCTGCCAAGTATTAATTCCTGGTATTTATAGGAGTGCCTAGCCCGTTCAGATCGCGACACGTGTTCGGTCGGATGTTCCTGAATTTCTGGGCGTAGGAGACAGATAGCTGGTAGCAGGTTGCCTTGAGCCATGTGCTGAGATGGGCCATGATGTGATTCTGATGGCGTCAGCGTGGCAGAGCGCCTTTTGAGGCGGATTGTGGCGTCTGTGAATGGATGTGTCAGAGGCTTCCTTAAATGCTTCCATAAATGCTCCTGCCGTACTCCCGAGGTCCCTGGGTGAGGTCGTCCTTTGGTACGGACAGAGCCTCTTCGGGAAACAAGCCCTCAGTTCGGGGGTTCCCAGTTTCAGGGAGTTCCGCCTTCGGGGATATCATGTTCGGCTCGCTATGTCTGGTGCCGCTTTTCCGAAGGCGATCTGTTCACAACCTTGGGGGGGCGAGTAGTGTCCTCGGGTTTTCCTGGCATGCCGGGCTCGGAGCTCTTCGGCTATCTCCCGAGGTGCATGATCACACCTTTTCTCGGGTGGCGCCAGCTTCTTCTGGCCATTCTTGTGGCAGGGAGTTCAGCCAGATAGAGGCGATAGCGTTTGGCTATCAATCACCTTACAACTAACCCTTTTAGTTTGAGTTTTGATCTAAAATTTCAGATACATGAACTTCCATATTTCTAGTTATGATCTGGAAATTTTTGTGATTTTAGGAGCACATTTGGTATTTTTAATGGTGGTACTTATTGTGTTGCGCAGCAGCTGTCCAGCATCCTGTTTTTGGAGTCCATTGTGTCTCAGGACCTCCTGTAACGTAGGGTGCATATTTAGTTGAGTTAAGACCATATTTTAGTTCATTTATGCATATACATGTATTGTATGTAAGATGAGACAAGTATGTGAACATTTGAGTAATGTTTTGGCTATGTAAGTGATGTGGTGCAAAGCTGCCTAAGTGTGAATGATAGGGTGCTTACTTGTAAATTCTGTTTTGGCCACATAAAGTTGCTAGATTCAAGAGAGTTTAATTATTATGTGTAATGGACATATATGGGATAGCCTTTCATGGCTTTCCCCATGTGAATGAAGTGTTTTCTTGGTTTTGAAAAATTGTATGGGCAAAATGGTCCAAGAGTTGCCAGAATTTTGACTCTGGACCTAAAGTTGAATATCTCCCTGTGTAGAATGAATCTTGGTATGACATTTTGACCACACCTAGAGAACATCTAGAGGTTGAACTAGAATTTGGAATTTCTGGATTTGGATCCTTTTACCCAAAGATATGACGTTGAAAAATTTGGCTGAGTTACTGTTCATTTGGTCAGAATTTTGTAACCAACTTCAAAAATCCATAACTTGGTTCATAGGTGGGCTATTGATGTAAAAAAAAATTCCTTGGTTTGATCTATGTCTCTACTTCATAATGGAGCAAATAAAATAGGGGGTATGAGGCTAGAATGATACAGTTTATCTGTAGAAGTTACCGGTGCAGTAGCTGGCCACTAGAACTTAACAAGATTGCCTAATGTGTGGAAGCCAAAACTAAGGCTTGTGCTAGTGTTTTCCTTCTTTGCTGCCATGGTGTGCATGAAATGTGAATATGTGTGTGATAGTTGGACCAAATATGTATGTATTTACATAGTGCCCAAGAGAGGCCACTTGGGTATGCACAATAAGGGTAGTGTTCTGATGGCCTACAGAACGTTACCAATCCTGGGAGTCCAAATGCACAGTTTTGGCACCATAACTGGACTACCCTGAAGCGGGTAACACATATGGTGCCATTCCAATCACTGAATGGTATCCATTGTTGTATGAGAATTCCACTAAGGGTAGATTCACATCCCATTCTCCTTGAAAGTCAATCACACAACATCTTAGCAAATCCTCTAGAACTTGAATGGTTTTCTCTGTTTGCCCATTTGTCAGTGGATGGTATCCTAAGCTGAACTTGAGTTTTCTATCCAATGCATGATGTAGGGATTTCCAGAACCTAAAAACAAACTTAGGATCTCTATCTAATACAATATCATCAAGCACCCCATGAAGCCTTACTATCTCCTTAATGTAAAGCTAGGTAATCTTATCCAGTGAATTTGTGAGGTTCATGTCTAGAAAATGGGTTGCCTTGGTCAGTCTGTCCATTATGACACAAATGCTATCATGTCTCCTACTTATTAGTGGAATTCCTACCACAAAATCCATAGATATAGATTCCCACTTCCTCTCAGGCATAGGTAAACTTTAAAGTTTCCTTCCTGGTTTTTGGTGCTCAACCTTCACTTGTCAGCGTAGTTCACACTTAGCTACATATGTCCCCATATCATGCTTCATATATGGCCACCAAAAGTATAATTTAAGAGCATGGTACATCATAGTAGCTCCTAAATGCATACTTATCATGCTTAAGTGTGCTTCTTCCAGAATTTGAGGCCTAAGATCATCCTTTTCAAATACATACAACCTATTCTGGAAGTACAAAAGTCCTTGTTTGTAGGAAAAGCCTTGGAATAGCTCTCCCCTCATTTGGCCAGACACCATATCAATCTTCTCATCAATAAGTTGTGCCTCCCTAATGATTTTCTTCCATTCAGGGGTAATAGTGAGCACATTCAATTGCTCAGGCTCCCGTTCATCCATTACCTTGCTAGGCAAGTCAAATTAAGGTTCTTGGCCTTGTTTCCTTCTTCACCACCCTTAAGCACTCTAGTATAACTACAACTGCATTGGCCTTGGCAGCTGTGTATTCAATCAAACGGTCAAAGTCTTTAAGGTACTCCAACTATCTTCTCAACCTCATGTCTAAATCCTTTTCGGTAACATGGTACTTGAGACTCTTATGGTCTATATAGACCTAAAACTTGTTACCCAACAAGTAATGTCTCCATTGCCTTAGTGCGAAGACCAAAACTGCCAATTCTAGGTCATGCATTGGATAATTCTTCTCATGTAGCCTCAATTGCCTTTAACAAAAAGAAATTACCTACTTGTGCTGCATCAGGACACAGCCAACCCTACTTACGATGCATTAGTGTACACCTCATAAGCCTTTATAGGGTTTGGTAACACTGACAGAGGAACCATAGTTAATCTCCTCTTAAGCTCTAGAAAGCTATCCTCACAATGACTTCCCCAGACAAACTTTTGGTCTTTCCTTGTCAATTTTTCATTGGAGCTACTATTACAAAGAACTTCGGCACAAATCTCCTGCAATAGCCAGCTAACCCTAGGAAACTCCTAACTTCCTTAACACTCTAGGGTTGCTTCCAATCCAAGATGGCTTTAACCTTTTCTAGATTAACTGCCAGCCTTTGATCATTGATCAAGACTTGGAAGAAGTCAGCCTACCTTATAGGTCTTCTCCTAATAGGTGGCCTCCTCTAATCTTCGCTCTTGTAAGCTCTTTGTACAACTCTCTAGCAAAGCTCGGCATTCTCTTCCAATTTGAAGGTAGCAATAAACACCTTCTGTGTGGAGGATACTTCCATCCCCTTAAAGATTTTCTCTACTTGGTAAACCTAGGACTTAGTGTTAGGCACCTTCTAAGTGCTTGGCTTAGGCCAAGGAGAACCAAGGAAAAATGAGAGAAAACAGAAAGGGGAAGAAAGAGGAGTCATGGAGACTGGCACAGTGGCCTATGTGCAAAACAGGAGACTTTCAGGGCTTAATTGCACATGGGAAATGTACATTTGGAAGACTGACAGAAAACTAAGAAAGGGGACTAAACTGTGCATCAACTTAAGTGGTACAAGTGAAACCACAAGTTTAAAGATGGTATTGTGAGCCATGCAAAATTCTATAATGGCTAGTGCAAAACTAGACCATTTGTGGGAGACAACAATGATTACTAGTCAAATTCTTGTCTACCACTAGTGTACTATTCACTAGTTACTAGTTAAACTAACTAGTCCTTATGTTGGTTACATGGCCGGTTATGCATGGGTGCTTATGACACATAGGTACTTGTGTTGTTTAATTGCTTGGCAATTTGAGCCATGGGTGGACTTAAGTGTCCATTTGAGTACAAGTTGGAGTGGCGGCTTTGTGCTCTAGTGGACTTAAGGGCTTTAATGCGCCATGCAAAGAAATGGAAGCCAAGTTAGCATTTTGGCTAACTAAAAGCATTTGTGTTCGGCCGAAACAAGCTAAGTCTTTGTTCATTTCGGGCTTCCCTTGTCTTTGCGAAACCAAGAGCACCTTTGAGAGTTCCTTCACAATCTTGCTTCTAAATCCAAAGTTCTTGAGCTTTTGGGTGGATTCAAGCTTGGAGAAGTGGATTTGGCTTGCGCTTGCTTGAAATCAAGCTTTGTTCATGAAGAATTGGTGAAGGGCCGAGCAACGTGAGCTAGGGTTCTTGAGGTAACCTTGGTTTTTCCTTGAATCCATGGTATTTCCTTCCATGAACAAGGATTTTGAATGCTCATTTGTTGCTAAGCTCGAAGGATTAAGCATTGAAATGCTTGGTGGGAAACCTAGTTATGGCCGAAAGTGATGAATGTGTGTTCTTGGTGTTCTTCTTGGAATTCATGGAAATTAATCCATGTGTGATGCTTGTTGATGATTATTTAACCTTGTGATAGGTTGTGTGGACGAAGGACACCAAGATTGTGCAAGTTGGTACTTTGGCCGAAAGTGAACTTGGAGGTAACTCATGTCCAATTGTTGTTTACATGGCATTGACGCCATGAACCATGCCTAATGATGCATTGGTATATGTAGGGGGGGGGGGGGGGGGGGGGGGGGGGGAGGGGGGGGGGGGGGGGGGGTGTTGGAATGGAATGAATGCGGAACATGAGTATGTGAAATGGGTACTATGGCCGAAAGGGTGGAATTGGTGTTTACTTGAAATGTTGCCTATTTTGCATGGTAATTGTGCCATGAATGAGCTCACTAGTTGTTTGGATACTCATTTAGTGAATTGGTATGTTGAGTAGTACAACTATGTGAAAATGTGTGCTTTGGCCGAAAACTTGAATTGAAGTGAAATGGTATATTTCACTTGTTTACTTGGCATGTATGCCATGGTTAGTGTTTATTGGTGTTTATAGTGAATTATAGTATGTAAGATTAATGGGCAGATTATGTTTAAGTATTTTGGCTTATATGGCCGAGAGCTTCCAAGTGTTGGTTGATGGTGTCCTTCATTGAAATCATGGTATTTGATCCATGGGTTATGTTGTTAATGATTATGCCTTATTATGGTAGGCATTGTGGTTGAAGGGCACTTGGACACTTGAAGTTCTATTGGAGACCGAGAGCTTGAGGTAGGGTTCACTACACTTGAGTACGCTTGGTAATGTATGCCATGGTTCAAGTGTTAAGGTGGCTAAGTGATGGTTAAAATCTGCCATGTGATCTTAGTTACTTGATGGGCTTATTGGTTATATTTGGTTGCAATGTTGATTAGCTAATTGACTATGGTACATGTACTAAAAATGCAAGTGAATGTGGCCTATTTGCTTGGCATTTTGGGAGCTCCATATGGAATGTTTTGGTAAGGTTATGTGCAAGGATTGCACACGGGTACATGTATGGCTTATATGGCCGAGAGCAACAATGTGAAGTGTGTGTGAGTACTTGTGTGCTTTGGTGATTTCTTGTGCATGCTAACCCCCCCCATTATGGTTATCTGTATATGGCTATACTTGCTTTTCTTGTCTTTGTGTTTGTTTTGCAGGTTGAGCTAATCAATTGGAGGTTAAGCCTTGAGTGTTCACTCGGCTTAACTAAATAAACTCTTTTAAGAGTTGGGTTTATATTTAAGTGAATCCTACTGAGTTAATCTCACTGCCCATTCTCCATTTATTTTTCAGGCAAGGATATTCAGCCTGAGTAGTGCTAAGCTGCCTTATGTGTGTACTTAGTGTTTAATTGCTTTGTTGCTAAGGCTGTAGAGTGGGAACTGTCTAGGAGAGCATGGATATCTGGACTTTAGCTCTGGTTTTGCTTTTCACCTTCATGACCATGAACATGGCCGTGGGCTTGGTGTTGCAGTGTGTGCTTTTGTATGGGATCCTTAAGGTGATGTTTGAGCACTAGGATTTGGGGTCTCGGTCTATATATGTAACTTGGCATGAACAACTTATGTGTGCTTGGCATTACTAGCCATGTTATTTGCTAGGTAGACTAAACTTTTGGCTGTGTATATTTGTAGTCTTGGATACCTAGATGTTGTTGTTTTGGAGGACCTTGGTATGCCAAGTTATGTATGAGTATGGATGGTTATGTGTATGGTTTTGTGCTATGAGTATTGGGCCCAAGTTTGGCACTTGTGTGATATTGTTGGCCTTGACCTTGCAAGTTTTGAAGTGCACCTGTGTATGTGAGTTTGATGGCCGAGAGCTACATGCATTTTACTTTGTGGTTTTTAAAACCTAAACCAACATTGTGGGCTTCTTGGTTGCCATATAGGTAGCACACTTGATGCACACCAAGTATGCACTGAAAGTTGCATTATTTGATGCCTTGCTTGCCATGCAAGAAAGTGGTTTGGGCCTTACTTACGCTGCAAGTAATTACTGGATTGGTTTAAAAGCCACCTGGGCCACCTCCCAGGCTCATCACCTTAAGAAAATAAGACTTAAGGTTAGTTCTGTTGGTTAGGCCGAGGGCTAGATGCCCAGTCCTTAGTTGGGCTTGTGAGATAGGTTGGGGACTCACAGGCCAGGGCCTGTGTGAGGTGTGACACTTAGCTTCCTCTGGGTCACACCCACCTCTAAATACAGGAAGTTTCAATGCTAGGAATTCTTCTAACTGGCCCTCCCTAAGACCACCTTCTCCTAGTCTTCCTCCTTTTGCATCCATGTATTGGGTTCCACCTCTTGGTGGCCTTTTTCTTGTAGGAACCTCTGTACAAGGCTCAGTCCCCCTTAGAGCAATGTCTATGTCCACTTCCTCCACATCTGGGTTCTCTTTTACCTGCACTCTACTTTCTTACCTAACCTCTAATCTTACTCTCCTAGCTTTCGGATGTCTCCTTTCTTCATCACTCTCATCCTCATTTCTATCTTTCTTATTCCTGCTTGCTTGATCATGATGTACTGGCTCTTTGCCATGTCTCCTTCCCCTTTGGCCTTCTTCTACTTCTCTAACGTCTTTTGCATTCTCATGTGTCTTGGGTTGGCCTCAAGCCAAGGCTTACACACCTTCCACCAATTAGGCAATGGTGGCCTACATAGCTTCCATCATTTGTTCCATTCTGCCTTATCCACCTATACTAGGTCCAAGCACATTGGCCTTAGCATCAGGATCTTTAGCCCTATCAGGCTCTAAGGCCCCCTACTGCCTTTTAAGCTTATGCTCATGCTACCCATCTCTGTGATGGCTTCCTCTACTCGCTTCCTGCTCATGAACTTCTCTTTCTTTGCCTTGGGTTCTCATCCTACACATGAGGACATATAACATACATATGCTCAATAAGCACAAGTCTTAATAATCCTAGGTGGGAACAAGTCTATCAGACCCTTAGGTCCTAGAAAGGCTTTGACACCAATAATTCTGTCATGCTCTATATAGTCCCCAACCCAAATGCACCCATCGCTGGCCACAAGAGTAGCATTGATGTGCTACTCTGGGCACTAAAGTGCTATATGCTCAAGATGCACTCAAACATGTACTTTTACCACCTATCGCTAGTGCTTGGTGCCCACCAAGGCACCTACCAGGGCACTGATGTGAATGTATCAAAAATACACACTTAAGACATCTATAGCTAGGCCATGGTGCCCTCTGAGGACATTGGAACCTATATGCCCTATGTGTGCCCTAAGGAGTGTACATGTGTCTATCACTACACAAAGGCACACTGCTAGGCACCCACCAGGACACATACAAGACACATACATGACACATTGCAATGGCACAGGGGTCACCCCCCAGGAAGCCTACCTACCCTAGTGTCCAAAACATACTTGCACACTAAGGCAAGGTTCTAATGCAAAATATCATGTGTTTGTGCTCTTAAGCCAATCAGGTGTGCATACATACATGCATGACAACCAAGATACCCAGTGTAGTTTTGAAAACACAGATTTGCATTTGCATGCGCACTATCAAATGAGGTTCACAAATATAGACATAAACTTAACTTGAAACATTGCATTCAAATCCAACAACATTTACACAAATCCATCGCTTACATAGGCATTCTCCTAACATAACCCCCCACAACATATATACAAGAACTTGGTAACCATACCAAGACCAAAAAAAGGCATAATATCCATGAGTTTTCATTACATGCCTATGTACTTAAATGTACCCAAAGGCTATCATAAACACTTGAAACAAGACCAAGGACTTTAGCACAAGTCCTACAACAAAGCACATGGTCATAAGAGTGAACCAAAGTACATATGCAAAAGAGCACACATCCATTTCACTAGACTTGTTCCCACAATCCTACTCACAATGCTTGCAAGCAACATAATACACGTGAGCTTGCAAAACCAAGACTTGTACTTGAAGTTATTGAGCAAACCACTTAGGTAAGCATTCATACCTTCCTTAATTGAATCACAATCCACACTCACAAGCGCTATTACTCTTCAATGCCTTCGCCTGTGACATAAGATACAGGGCATGATTTATATAAATAACTCAGCAAGGAATCAATAGCATACAATGCCTATTTAGTTAAACCTGAAAGCTTAACCTACAATGCTCCTGCATTGAAAACATGAAAACAAATAAGATATATAGCAATATATCAACTAACTAGGTAATATAGGTCAGCATATGCAAACAAAGCACCAAAGCAAGTGACACACACACAACACCCCAGCCTTAGTCTTGGCCAATAGGGCCTAGCAAGTACACACTTAAATTTTGTTCATTTATCAAGCACAATTAATTAATTAACCCAAATAGAGCTCTAGGTTCATGCATGAGTTGGCCGACGCATGCTAGAACCCTAGTACTTGGCTTCCTCAAACCTAGCTAGCACAAATTTCTTGGTTAGTCAAAGATAAACATAGCCCCTACAGCGTCAAAGGTTCATTTAGCTCATTAGCTATCACCTAAGTGCCTAGTGTTCAACATTAAACTACAAACTCAACCAAGAACACATGATTCCTTACTAATTCAAAGCCCCTAGCTCTCGGGCAACTTTCAATTTCCAAGACCAAGCTTTGAAATCAAGCCTCCTTGGTCACCTATGGCTGAATTCCCTTTCGTATAAGTTTGATTCTTCAATCCAAACTTAAACCTTCAAGAATCCTTCATAAGTTCACCATAAACCCGACATTCCTTCAACAAGAAAATTTCATTGACTTGGCTTAGTGTATTTGACGAGAAACATAGCCGGCCTTGGAAGTGAAGGCGTGCATAATTCTCTTGCGTGACACTTGGCATAAAAATTGTTCCAAATGCTAGCTCGGGTAAGCTTGCATTTTGCATGGTGCTAGTCCACAAATAAAAGATTCCCCCTTATAATAGCACCCAAATACATGCACAATTAACCCCTTAATCTTATGTTTCCGCCATACGTCTCCTAAACACTTCACACTTGCACATATGCACACCCGAGTATGCCTACCCCTAACATTACCTTATGTGTCCTCCAGGCTTACTAAGTGCATCACTTAGCTCTTGTACTAATTTTTATCTCCCACCTTAAACAGCCAAGGCCTAGTACGAAAAGAGGGTTATGTCAAACAAACTACACAATACAAACAAAAACATAGTAATAACAACAAATAGTTCGTATAATGAATGGATGGATGAATTAATGAATTATGTACATGCATATACTCTTAGGGCTTCCTTACACCAAAAGGTGCTTATAGCTATCGTGAGCTTTTACGGCTACAACACTCTAGATACTGGCATCCTCATATCAAATGCTAGCACTTAACTTAACCTTATGAAGTCCTCTTATAGGTAACCTTGATTAAGTTGTCTCTTACATAAGCCTTACCCACATCTGACAAGCTACTTAGAGTTAGTCATCACTTATTTACCTATTACTCTTTTGTTCCTCGTTGTGTAGGGTAACTAACTTGGTAGTCATACTTTGCCAAGTTTCTTCTAACTTGGCTTTGGTTCCTTAATGGATCACTTACCAAGCCCATCAGCTCTGTCGGGACCTCTTGGGGACCACTTCAATGTCTAAATATTCTTGACCTTTACTCTTAGGTCCTTAAGAGTCTTAAATCTACTAGGTTCCACCCTACCATCAGAGGTTCATGACCTCATCCCCTGGAAATTGGAGAACCTAAATGTTTCTTAGTCCCACAAGCCTTTTAGGCATTGCAAGCCCTATTGAGTTCTAAAGAATCCTAACTTTTAGTTGCCTTGAATTCTTTGATTGAGGACTTTATCTTGAGTCACTTGGCTCCCTCTTAAGCTACTCACGTCCTTCAAGATCCAATCCTAGCAGTTTACACCACAAACTTTTCTACTAGTTCTCATCAATCTACTTGAGACTCTTTGATAGTGGGTATACTTCAGACCATGGGGATCATTTTTCTTATGAACCTTTAAAGTTATCCCAGGCCAGCACTCTTAAGTCTTATTTCTAATTTCCTTGAACTCTTTACCACCAAAGAACATCGTTCAAACCATTTATACTCAACATGAGCAGCCTTAGGCCAACTCAGACCTCAATAAAACTACTAGGCCTATTCCAATTACTTGGATTTCTTCTTACCACTTCATGTGCCTTTTAATAGTTATTGTGTCACAGTTTTACACTCCATTAGAATACCCCTTTCTAAACTTACTTGGTTTATCTTTCTAAGGCTCAAGGATTTTGGCTCCCTCTTGGTTCCTTCTTGCACTCCTTTGTCTAGTTGCACCTTTTACGCATTTAGGATATCATCCTTCGATCCTAGATTTCTAGTCAACCCCTTAAAATTTGACCAACTTACCAACTAACTTCCATCCTTAAGGAACAGAACCTATAGGTTATAGGACTTAACCTTTTCTTAAATCACTTATCATAACTATAGTTGATGCCCTTCGGCATCTCCTTCGTGTGTCATGGCAGAGGCGGCAGGGGCTTATGGAAATGGAGAAAGGTCCGGGATGAACGTGCTCTGAGAAGATCACTTGAAAGTCACAGAAAGCAAGGGTTAGGAGGTCCCCGGAGTGTTTTTCCGGGGAGGAGCCTCCGATGCCCAAGTGAGTATATTTTTTAGAGGTAATGAGATGATCAAGAGTAAAGAAATATCTTATCTCATATAATGTCCCCCCTCTTCTAGAATAATTACCAAGTATTTGCAGAGGGGTGAGTAGCAATAGTCCTTCTCAAATGGCTGGCCCAGATCGTGACACGTGTTCGGCGAGATGCGTTCCACGTCTTTTAGGCAATAGAGGACCCTTAGTCGGCATGGGCTGCCAGGCTAGGGCTCTGGAAAACCTGAGAGTGGCGTGCTAGAGTATCACTACAGGCGGTGTGTCAGGACGTGACTAGGGACGGATTACCGGGGATATGTCAGAGGCTCCTTAAATGCTTATGACGTACTCCCGAAGCCCCTTTTTGGTAGAGGAGACCTCTTCGGAGAACTTGTCTTCCGAGGTCGCTTTTGGTATCGCAGGAGTATATTTCCCGAAGGTGACCTTCCTCGGTGACACCCCCATTTCCAAGGATGACTTACTCGGCCCCCGAGGTTGGCATTGTCGTTTCCTGGAATGGAGAAACGCCGAGGCTGGATTTCGGGGAGGTCGAACATCCTTCCTTCCGTGGTGGGTGATTTCTCTTCCGAGGTCAGTGCTTTGTCCAACCCGTGTCTTCAGGGGGTGATCGGCACCTTGGCTATCAATAGTGAGTTCTTAGGGTACCATTTCCATTTCCTTAACCTACAATACCAAGAACCCCTTAAGTAACTCTTGGCTTATAACCTTATTATCCTTAGCCATTGTGCTTGGAGATCTTAATCTATCCTTTTTGGTAACCCTTATAAAGCAGTGATGAACACTTCCCGAAATCAGGATGGTCATGAATCATCTAAGAGCTGTCCTTCTTTGAATCATCCCTAAAGTGCATAAAACACCTTAAGGCTGAAGCTCACGGTATGACTTCCCAACTATCCTATGATAGTCACCCTTACCCTTAAAATACTACCAATGTTCACTTATGACTTCATAGTTAAGTTGGCCTATATGCCCTTTGATAATTTACTTTCTAAGTGTCACATCACCATTCAAACAAAACCACAACTATAAGTCACACTATGTTTACTACTCCTGAGTTACTAGGCAAAATCTTTTGCCAACCTAATGGCCTAACCAAAGCTTACCATTAGAGTTATTATGGGTTTACTTATCCTCATTTCCCATGTGATCTTAGTTTTCTAAGCAGGCTAATCCCAACCACAGATAGAGTAGTTAAACAACACAAAACTACTTACTACATTACCATACACTTAAAGGTACCTATCTTTTATTGTTGACTCCTTGACCATTTCACTGGTCTAAGCAAATCTTCATGGTTACTCTTGAGTACTGTTGGTGCTTCCCTAGTGACTAAGGCTTTCTTAAGCTTAGCCTTTAACACAGCCCCTCATGGGCCTACCCAGGAAGCCTATGGGAACTTGTCCCACACTAGTTGTAATTGGCTAATTGATTATGTCCGCACCAGTTAAAACCTTTATGCTTCTAGTTGATTAATCCTACTATGCAATCATTCATGAGTATATGCTTTAACTTGAATGGTAAAATAAGTAATAAAAAGATAAAACATTGCCCAAGATCTTCACTAAAATCCAACTTTCAAAGCAGTCAAAGCATACAAAAAAACTATGGAATTAACTAGACATAATCAATCTTGTGCAAGCATCCAAACAAGAGTTGACTATGCTCACACCCAAGAACAACTCTAGAGTAGACTACTCATACATGAACATTGGAGGCAAACTAGTGTATAAGAGCTATACATTAAACAACACTTCTAAGATCTATAACTAAGCATCTACCTTAGAGCAAACTCCTAGTGCCAAGCATTAAAGCCCTCCCTTGTGCTTCACTAGCCTCTGTTGACCACAAAGATGACTGTAGTTAGTACCATAACTTAACCAACAAGCAAGCCATAAACTAGAATCATAAAGATTCAAATTAACCATATACCTGCCCGCGAGCCTAGCTCAACAACCCTCAATGGTTGCTAGCTTAACAACACCTAAAACTATGCAACAAAAGCTAAGGGAATGATAATTAAAGATTTTCAGTAAGAGATCCCTCGACCTGTAAGAAAATACTGAGGACACACATATATACAAATATATGAAGTTTACCGTGCTTGCTTGCAATCTAAGGGTCTAATATATTGGCATATACCTGAGTCCCTTGGTACTCCTCCTCATCCTAGTACCCCCATGAGCGTCATTTCATGCCTAGTGAGTTCTGGCCACTAACTTACTCCTAGTAAGCCTTAACTTACTAATGTAGTAACTTAACCTTCCCATGGTGTTATGCAGGTGAACATGGTGGATGCAACTTGCTTACGTTATAAGAAACTCACTAACTGTACTAGGCTACCACATGGTGCTTTAAGCCTTTGGCTCACATGAGCCACTATGGAACTAACCCTCTACCCAAAAAGGCGCACTAGGTTCCTGTTAGTGTTGTGCCCAAAAGCCAATCATGAGATGATTGTATTTTTGCACATTGAGTAATGATATTTTATTAAGGCATTAATCCAGCAATTATGTTTGTTCTTTTGTTCCTGCGTAACTTAACAAACATAATTGTAACCCTAGAATAATGATATTCTTAAAAGTCCCTGGTCTAGTATTATTGTGGAGCGGGTTGCAATAATACATAACGACTAGCATATGTGGATACTAATATGAGATATGTAGTCTACATATGGGTACAAGTTGGAGAACTTGTGTACTGGACCGACCCACCATGAGAACACTACATGGATCGTTATATGAGTGTCATAAGTGATTCCCATAGTGATCAGGGTATATGTAGTCCTTCGACCTAAGATCATCAAGGTTCCCTACATGTGAGTCACATACTTTGATACTTTCCTTTGTTGCTCGTAACTGAGTGAACTTGAAGGAGGTCATTGGGTATGTCACATATCATGCGGAGGGATTTGTATGATCAAGATGGGATTTGTCCTTCCTATGTAACGGGAGCGATATCTTCGGGCCCCTTGATAGAGTGAGACTTAGAAAATGCATGGCCATGCTCGGATGAGTTGATATGCGATATCAATGTCATCAGTTTAAGTTAGTCTACTCGGTAATCAAGAAACCAAAGATTGGGCTATACGAGAGTGACACATTCCATGTCTCGTGCTTAGTCTTGATATCTTGGACAAAGGGACAATGGCATATATCGGTGATGATCATAAAGGTTTAGTCGAATCATCGACAATCTTGTCACTTGGGTAGCAATGATGTGTTGCTAGACACCGCTCATTGCTTATGATCATAAATGTGATTTATGATCATTGCCAACGTGATAAGAGCCTATTGGGTCGCACACATAGAGCAATTTGGATCATTAGAGTGCATGGGCTAATTATTTGGGTTATGGTTTTACTTTAATTTTGTATTAATAATGGGCCCAAGAGTTGAGCCATTATTAAGCCCGAAATTAAATCCTAATTGGATTAGGGCTTTGAAACTCATTAGGCCTGGAAGTTGAGTCTCACTATAAATACAACTTTTAATTGAGAAATTCGCAGGTCTCCTTGCCCTAGCCTCCCAAAAGGACAGTCGCACTCTTCTCTTGCAATTCCTTGGATGACGCAAGCTAGCACTGCGAGCACAAGAGAAACGCATTTGCCGGGATGTGGTGGCAGCATGGTGATCCCGAGAGGGTCGTGTGGATACCATAGAGAGCTTGAACACGTCAACTGTTCAGGTTTTGTGATTCGACTCTACAGTTGAGTGAGAGATCTCAACCGAAAATTAGGTATGAAAATTTTCGAACACCCGGTTTACCCCGTTTCACTTGGATCCTGGAGGGTTTTGGTTAAATTCCACTGCGCTGTTTGGCTCACGAAACCCAACAGTTCCCACTTGGTGTCTTGAGCTAATAAGCTTACCTAGACCAAAAGGTGTTAAGCTTCGCCATTTAACCTACCATGGATACAGTAAGCGTTCACTTCTATCTCAAGTCACAACTTGGCTAGGTAACAAGTGCACTAAGCCTTCGTTGGTAGTGCTCCCCTAACCACCATTACTTGGTTCACACTAGTGGAAGGGCAATGATCATGGATGGACTGATTTACTAGGTTTTTTGGAACCCACTTAGGTGTACTAAGGTTCTCAAATTGTAGACTCAAATCCAAAGGCCCAACTAGGCTTTGATGGTACTAAATCTTGCACCCAACTAATGGTGCTTTATTGTGGCCAAACATACCTTCACTTTGAGCTAAAATAATTTTAGACATAGGTAATTACAAGCTTGGTGAAGGCATGTGATAGCCAAAGGCTATCGCCTCTATCTGGCCGAACTCCCTGCCACAGTCATGGCCAGAAGAAGCTGGCACTACCCGAGAAAAGGTGTGATCAGGCACCTCGGGAGATAGCCGAGGAGCTCCGAGCCCGGCATGCCAGGACACTACTCGCCCCCCCCAGGGTCGTGAACTGATCGCCTTCGGAAAAGTGGCACCTAACATAGCGTGCCGAACATGATATCCCCGAAGGCGGAACTCCCTGAAGCTGGGAAACCCCGAACTCAGGGCTTGTTTCCCGAAGAGGCTCTGTCCGTACCAAAGGACGACCTCACCCAGGGACCTCGGGAGTACGGCAGGGGTATTTATGGAAGCATTTAAGGAAGCCTCTGACACATCCATTCACAGACGCCACAAGCCGCCTCAAAAGGCGCTCTACCACGCTGACGCCATCAAAATCACATCATGGCCCGTCTCAGCACATGGCTCAAGGCAACCTGCTACCAACTATCTGTCCCCTACGCCCAGAAATTCGGGAACATCCGACCGAACACGTGTCGCGATCTGAACGGGCTAGGCACTCCTATAAATACCAGGACTTAGTACCAGACAGGAGGTTGGTTGGCTGGCGAAATACGGCTCCCACTACCAGGCAAAACTCCTTAGCCCTTTGTGCTATTTTCTCTGCCTTTCTCTCAGCCACCACTGACTTAGGCGTCGGAGGCTCCCCCCCGGAAAAACACTCCGGGGGCCTCCTAACCATTTTGTTTTTGAGCTTTCAGGCACTCTCCTCTGGGCTGCCCAGTCCGCCAGGCGTTCTTCCTCCCAGAAGTCCCTCCACCAGTCACTATGACCATAAACGATGAGGCCCCTGGCCATCATATGGCGCCGTCTGTGGGAACCCGCTCTGAGATCGTCGTCGTTAAGGCTCGGCGTTCTAAGGATAAGGGACTCCCGAGGTCCCCGTCCGTGCCTGAGATACAACCGGCTGCTGAGCAAACACCCCCAGGGACTTCTGCGCCCGAGGGAGACCGCCCTCTGGTAGTCACTATGAGTTTCTTGAGGGACTTTCAGCGTTCGGTCGTGCCTGAAATGACACAGCAGATCGGCCGAAGGTGGCCACAGCAAGCACAGGCCTAGAGACCCCCCTCGGTGACACGCCCTCGGCGGAGGAGCCCCAAGTCCATACATCGCAGTTCGGGGAATGGAGACCCTCGCGAAGAATCGTCCACAGAAATTATGGCCCACGGGAAACGTTCTGTGGGACAAACCAGATCCAAGAAGCCGAGAGTCTCACAGCGAAGCAGTTCGTCACCTGAGGCGAGGTCCTTGTCCCCTCAGCGCCGAACTCGCCCCCCGAAGAGGCGCCGACGATCTCCATTCCCTGAAGAAGGCCCTAGCGCCACAGTGCTCATGGAGAAGATATTAGCACGGCTGGACAGAGTGGAAAAACAAGTGGCCAAAAGATCCGTTTGGGCCAGACCCTCGGGAACATCCTGCGAAGATGACTCCCATTTCACTCAGGCCGTCGTTGAGGCAGCCATGCCAGGCGAGTTCAGAGTACCTCGGTTGGAAATTTATGATGGCCATACTGATCCGCAGGCCCACCTGACGAAGTACAGACGGAGCATGATAATACACGGTGCTGATGACGCTACCATGTGCAAGTGCTTCGAAGTCGCCCTCACAGGGCCAGCCACGGCGTGGTACAATTCCTTGCTTTCAGGGACCATCGCTGAGTTCCGGGAGTTGTCCACAGCCTTCACCCAGCAGTTCATTGGGAGCAGACTTACTGCGAAGATGCCTGTACAGATGTTCGACATAGAGCAAAGGAACGGAGAAACCATCCGAGACTATGTCGAAAGGTTCAACAGGGAAGCCCTGAGTGTCCCAGACTTTCGGCCTGAAATCCGTATTCTTGCCATGACACGAGGCCTTCGGCGGGACTCACAGCTGTTCTACGAGTTCTCAAAGGACCCCCCTGACACCCTCGGAGAATTTTACCGAGGGGCTGAACAGAACATGACAGCCGAGGAGCTGAGATTGGCAGGGCCAAAGTCCGATCACTACTGCGCCGAAGGGTCCAACAAACAAGCTCGCCATCCGACGGAACAGGCAGGGCGACCTCGGAGGATGCGGGGAAGGAAACCTCAGAGTTTCACGCCCCTGAGCACCACACGTACCAGCATCCTCATGGCGCTGGAAAGGCAAGGGACGCAGATTCGGCGGCCAAAGGCCATGACCGCCGATAACAAAAAGAATGGCAAGAAGTTCTGCCGGTTTCATCGCGACCACGGCCATGACGCCGAAGATTGCTTCCAGCTGAAGAAGTACATAGAGTCGCTGATAAAGCAGGGCCAACTTCGGAAATACCTGAGGATGCAACCCCCGAAAGGCAGAAAAATGGAGGAAGAAAGGGCTGAAGATGAGGACTATGACTCCGACAGGCGGAGAAATCGAAGTCCAAAAATCCGCCCCCCACCTCCAGCAGGGGTGATCCAAACCATCACCACGACGCTCCCATCCTCGGAAAGAAAGCGGAAAGCCAGAGAAATTGCAGTCATGGACTATCAAAAGTCCATCAAAGAAACTGGCTCGCAAAGATAGCTCCACCGTCGTCTTCCCCCCACAACGACCCGCTGCTGATCACGACAAAGATAGGGAACTGAGGCGTCAAAAGAGTGTTACTTGATAATGGCTTAAAAGCTGATGTCCTATTCTCGCACCTGCTGTCGAGCTTGGGCATCTCCAGGAGCAAACTAAAGCCTGTCACTTCGCCCACTTTTGGGGTCGATTCATCCGGACTCCCTGACCTCGGATAGATCGATCTCCCGTTGATGATGAGATGGACTTCGGTGAACGGAGCAGCTGAGTTGTACTCTTCCACAATGGCGAGATTCATCGTCATGGACGTCCCGTCCTCGTACAACGCCATCCTTGGAAGGCTGACAACGGGGAAACCCGCACATTCGCCCTGATGTGAAGTACTTGACTGTCACATTCGCCACCAAGGATGGAGATGCAGAGGTCTTCATAGACCAAGCCGAGGTAAGAAAGGTGTTTGTGAAAGCACGAAAAGCTTCGGAAAGCAACCTCGCGCAAACAATGGAGGCAAAGGCGCCAGAAAAAGGCAAAGAAGAAAATCTCACCAAAGCAGAAACGGAAGCAGTAGATCTTGTCCCAGGACAATCTACCCGAATAGGGAAGAGCTTGGCCGAAGGTGACAAGGAAAAACTTGTATCCTTTCTGCTCGAAAATAAAGATCTGTTTGCCTACTCGGTGAAAGATATGCCAGGAGTAAACCCTGGCATAATACAGCATAGCCTCAAAGTAAGCCCGGAAGCAAAACCTGTCCGGCAAAAGAAACGAAGCATCTCAGCCCACAAAAGCAACTTTGTCAAAACCGAAGTCCAGCGTCTCTTAGATGCTGAAGTTATCAGGGAGGTCAAGTACCCCGAATGGTTAAGCAACGTGGTCATTGCCACAAAAGAAGGTAGCAGCAAACTCCGGATGTGCATCGACTTCAGAAACTTGAACGATACTTGCCCGAAAGACTCATATCCTCTGCCGCCAATAGATCAACTGGTAGATTCAACTGCTGAATATGGGCTCCTAAGTTTCCTAGACGCCTTCAGTGGCTACCATCAGATAAAGATGGACCCCGAAGATGGAGAGAAGACTGCCTTCATCACCGAGGGAGGAACATATTGCTATATCAGGATGCCCTTCGGGCTCAAAAATGCAGGAGCCACCTACCAGAGGCTGATGAACAAGGTCTTCAAAGACCAAATGGGGAGAAACATGGAGGTGTATGTTGATGATATGATAGTCAAGAGCAAGCTGCCTGGCTACCACGTTGCAGATTTAGAGGAAACCTTCCAAAAGCTCAGAGCCTTCGGGATCCACCTTAATCCTGAGAAGTGCATCTTCGGGGTGACCTCGGGAAAATTCCTTGGGTACATGGTATCCGAAAGAGGCATCGATGCTAACCCCGAGAAGATTAAGGCTCTGCTTGAGTTCCGAACTCCTGCCACAGTCAAAGATGTGCAGAGACTCACCGGAAGAATAACCTCTCTGAGCAGGTTTATTTCCAGGTACGGAGATAGGTGTCGACCCTTCCCCAAAATCCTCACAAAGGCAGCAAAAATGGAAGGCGACCTCGGAAGAAATGATCATCCTTGGGATGAAGATTGCCAAAAGGCCTGGGAAGAACTCAAAGTCTACCTGGCCAGCCTGCCGACTCTGTGACAACCTCGGGAGGGAGAGCCCCTCGTACTATACCTCGCCGTCACAGAAAAAGCTGTGAGCTCGGTCCTCGTGAAAGAAGAAGGGCCAAAGCAATGGCCGGTCTACTATGTCAGCAAGTCCCTGCATGGCACCGGAGTCAGGTACCCTTTGCTTTAAAAAGCTATATATGCCTTAGTGCTTGCAGTGAGAAGGCTGCGGCCATACTTTCAGGCTCAGCCCATCATCGTCCGAAGTAGTCTGCCACTACGGGATGTCATGAAGAGAGTTGATCATTCGGGAAGGCTCTCCAAGTGGTGCATAGAGTTGGGCAAGCACGAAATCACGTATGAGCCTCGGAAGGCCATAAAAGCCCAAGCACTGGCAGATTTTATCGCCGAAATACCCACCACTGAGGAGAGCCATTCAGATCCAAAAGAGGGTGAGCCAGAATGGACCTTGCACGTAGATGGAGCCTCAGATCCCGAACACCAGGGAGCTGGAACAGCCATCAGAGGCCGCCCTGAAGTAATGAAGGCCATCAAGTTCAGTTTTAACGCCACCAACAACATGGCCGAGTATGAGGCCCTGCAGGATTACGCCAGGCCAGAAAAATTGGCGTGAGAAACTTGAAAGCTAGTGATTCCCAGCTGGTGGTCCGGCAGTGGCAGCAAAGCTCATCCAAGAGTTTGACACCGTACGGATCGAAAATGCACCTCGGCGGAATAACACTAAGGCAGATTACTTGGCAAAATCAAAAACATATACCGAGGTGCTAGACCATCCGAGCATCTCAGTGCTGAGCATGACGACCTCGGGAACAGGGTGGAACTCGACCAAATCAAAAGGAACAGAGAATTTGCTCCCCGATGACCCCGAAGACTGCGAAGACGCTCCGGAAGATTCTTCCTGATTGGCGAAGAGTTATACCGACAGGGATATGCGAATCCGCTGCAAAAATGCGTGGCGAATGAAGAGGATACTGAAATGGTCCTTGAGGAAGTTCACGAAGGCATGTATGGTTCACACATTGGAACTGATGCCCTTGCAGCAGTGATACTCCGCCAAAGGCTACTCCTGGCCTACCCTGGGAAAGGACGTAAGGCAGTTCGACCGAAAGTGCGGTAGTTGCCAGAGACATGCAAAAATCCAGAGGGCACCCTCGGAAATAGTAACCTCGGCAGACTATCCTTGGCCCTTTGAAGTCTGGGGCATAGACCTTATTGGGCCACTCCCCACAGCACCCGGAGGCGTGAAATTCTGCGTGGTAGCAGTGGACTATTTCTCAAAATGGGTAGAGGCAGAACCACTAGCAACTATCTCGGCAAAAGAAGTGCAGAAGTTCGTATGAAAGAACATCGTATGCAGATTCGGCATACCGAGGGTACCGGTAGCTGATAATGGATCCCAGTTCATAGGCAAGGGATTCCAAGAATTCATCGCCGACCTCGGAGTAAAGATGCACTTCGCCCAAGTGGCTCACCCCCAAAGCAGTGGGCAGGTGGAAGTATCGAACAGGACCATAAAAGCTGGCCTGAAAAAGAGACTAGGGGAAGCCAAGGGGAAATGGCCGGGAGAACTCCAACGTGTATTATGGAGCTACCGAACGACGCCCCGAAGAGCCACAGGGGAAACTCTTTTCTCACTCGTCTTCGGAACAGAGGCCATTATCCCAGTAGAGATAGTTCAACCTTCAGTACGGGTGCAAGTATTTGATGAAGGTGGTAACGACCTCGGCCTAAGAACCAATCTCGATCTGGTGGCCGAACACAGAGAAATAGTCGAGCTGAGAAGAAAAGCTTACCAGCAAAGAGTGGCCGTGGCTATAAACTTACGGGCCAGGCCAAAAGAAATCAAGAAGGGAGACCTCGTTCTCCGAAAGGCCGACTTCGCACCCCGAAGGCCATCCCATGGCGTACTTCGCGCAAGCTTGAAAGGACCCTATCTGGCCCTGGCCAAAACAACGAAAAGGCGTGTACAAGCTTGGCGACGTCGAAGGCATAGAATTGAAGAACAATTGGCACTCGGGCGCCTTGAAAAAATTCTACGCTTAACGTTGAGCGGAGGAGGTATGTTGAACAAAAAATGTTCTAAATATATAGTAGTATCTTGAGAAAATTTCTTAAGTGCAGAAATGAACAACATTCCGCGAAAGATGCTCGCCATGATAAAGCATAGATATGGCTTTCCAAAGTCCCTTGAGCCGCCACGCTCGGGAAAGATGGAAAACAAAAATCTCGCAGAAGTACTCGCCGTAGCCAGCGCTGAGATAATTTCCCGAGCTCCCTTGAGCGAACGTGCTCGGGAAAATGGGAAGTGAAAAATCTCGCGGAAGGTTTTCCGAAGTCCCTTGAGCAAACATGCTCGGGACAACTGGAAAAACAAAAATTTTTTGACTGAAGGTTTGCCGAAGTCCCTTGAGCAATCATGTTCGGGAAAAATTGGAAATGCAAAAAGCCTGCAAAAAGACTTAGTCAAATTTTCTCAGACTTTCCAGAATGTCTCTCGAGTAAAACGTACTCAGGACAAAGGAAGGTAAAAAAGTTTCTTTGATCGCAGGTTTTCCGAAGTCTCTTGAGCGAACGTGTTCGGGACAATGGAAATAAAGAAACTTGAAGAAACACTTAGCCAAAAAATCTCCGTTAAGAGCAAAGCTGCCTTACAATAAAGAAGTGCCCGAAGAAGGAGTACAAAAAAGAAGGGAAGGAAAAGGGGCCCTAAAGAAGCCTAAGGGTTCGCGGCGTCCTGAGAGCCACTCGTTTGTCCACCCTTTTCCGCCACCTTCCGCGCTGGAATTGGAGGAAGCTTCAGATGTTCGATCTTGGACCATTGCCACCGAGGTCCCCCAGGAATGTTTAGACCCTCTAGAAAAGAGAGGTCCAGACCTGGGAACCTCTGGAGAACCTGGTGCCGAACGAGGCAGAAGCCGTCCTGAAACGCGACCTTGTTCATTTGATCAGCCTTGTTCTTCTTAAGCTCAAGGTCGTCAAGCTCGTCCTTCAGATCCCCGACCTCCTCTTCCGGCACCCTTATCCGCTCCTCCCCCTTCGGCTCCTTCTTCAAAGACTGAACCTCGGCTTGAAGGGTTTTCTTCTCAGACAAGAGCGTGACTATGATATTCTCCTTTTTTCCCTTGTCTTGAAGAAGGTCTTGGTTTGCAGCGCGCAGCCCCGCCACCTGATTGCGGAGATCGGCAATCTTTAGGGAAGAGTCTGCCATCAAGAATTCCTTCTCCTTTCGGAACCCCTCCCGAAGGGTGGCAGCTTCCTCCTTCGCAGCATCTGCCAGCTGCTGGTTCTTGGTGGTCAATTCCGAGCACGTCGCTTTCACCTTTTCTAGGGCCTCTAAGGCCGAAGCTCGGAATGCCGTCTGCCTGGCTACCCGAACTCGGAGAAAGCCGGTGTACCCCAGCAGCTGCAAAGGAGATAAAACGCAAGGTCAGTAAGAGCCAAACACTTAGGAAAAAATTGAAAGGCAAGAGTTGTGAAGGATATACCTGAGCAGCATGCTCGGTGATCTTTGCGGCAAGAGTGTTATCCCCCGGGTGGGCCGCCGCTATAGCCTTGAAGGAGGCCTCGGTGAGCACCCCCTTCGCAATCTGCTTGGCCATTTCAGGACAGTCCCCGGAGTACAAGTTCATGTCCTCCGTGAATGTCCAGAAAGGCTCCTTCGGTATCTTCCCTTGCGGGACTTTGGCGTCGCGGCGGGCCTTCGCCTCCGCATGTTCGGCCGCCCAGTTCGGGTTAAGTAAC